>JAOTQQ010000016.1:1198963-1213483 GCA_026546715.1 Gallinago undulata | reverse complement strand
CACCCCTCACAGTTTGGTATCATCAGCAAACTTGCTGAGGATACACTCTGTCCCCTCGTCCAGGTCACTGATGAATATCATTGCTTTCTTTCTTTATCCAAAGGTGCATCACTGCATTCTTTAAACCAGACCCATTTTCAAGTTTGACATTCCACTTACTCTTTTCCCTTAAAAAAGATTTTTATATTTGTAGAGCATATTTGCGTAAAACTGAAACCCACCAAAACCCCCCAAACCCGTGAATGTAATATCAGCTAAGTTCCAGCATTACAAACAACAAACACAACAGTTCCCAGAGATGACTCCATTCAAGAGCTGTGGTTCCATGCAGTTTCAAACACAAATACTAATTACAACAAAGGTAATGGAGCAAGAAAGTGAGGCATTTGTGTCACTTGATTGTAGAAAACCAGGTGGGGATCTTTTAGGAGAAATAGGTACATAAAAATACACAGATACTGATTCTGAGTATGTCTTGTACTGTGGCTCATTTTCCGATTCAGTTACCTATTTTGGGTATCGTTCATCTCAGAAAGGGAACTGTAGCCCTTTTCAAAAAGTAGCTCTTTGATGACTTAGTTCATTGGCTGTAACCAGAAGGGCTTTCTGGTTCGATCTGCAAGAGCTGTCTGTCAACAGAAACTGGAAAAAAAGGGAAGATGAAAAGAGCACTAGAAAAAAAATTAAAAAAAAATAAAAGAAATAAAAAAAGACCTATGAGGCTAAATGCTGCTATTGTTTTTCTGAGCCTCTGTAGAAAAGACAGGCTGCATTTGGGATTAATAGTAGAAGAAAACTGCAGGTGTCCATGGCCAAAAGGAAGGAGAAAGAACAGAGAAGCAGGAAGCGTCAGCTTTCCAGAATTGCCTCACAGCAAGCTGGGAGAGAAAGCGACAGGACACGGAGGGCAACCTTTTTCTGGTCGGGGTGGCACCAAGTTGGGAAGGTCTCTGAGTCCCAGCAGCATCACTCCCTCCAAAGAGCAGGGCAGGTGGCTGTGGCTTTCATTCTCCCCTGCCCACTGCTGTGAGGGAGGAATTGGCGGTAGAGGCCAAGGGGCAAAACCAGCAGCTGGCCAGGGTGAAGTCATCAGTGGGCCTGCTCCGACCCTGGAAAGGAGGCCACCTCTGCCCCGGTGCTGCCTCTGGAGCTCAAGCGGGATCTCTTCCAGGCACTTGGCTCGAGCCAGCTCCAGCTGGCAGCACGGGGGGGGAGAGCTGTCTCTCTGAGTAACACTCCGGCCATTCTTCACAAGCAAAATGGCTGATGTTATTTCAGCTACTCCTTGGTGGCAAGGAGCCAGCATTTTGTGAAACGGCAGGACCCAGCTGTTTTCGTGCTGCTCTGTTCTTTGTTGATGGCCCTGTCTCCACCCCACCCCTCACAGTTCAGCCAGAAGCATGTCAGAACTGGAGACCCCCTGCCCACGACACACATGGAGGCCACCACATGTGTTTCCACATTGTTCTGTGACGGGCTTGCTGACATTTTGGGAAACCACTGTGCCCACCTGACCCCAACTCAATTCTGCAAGAAGTGCATTGGTTGTAACATGAAGTACCAGCACGAGCAGTGAGGTTGCAATCGAGGGTTTGACTAATGTCAAGCCACAAGTGGTCTTGGAGCATGGTTTCCAATTATAGCACTGGAGAAATCTGCATCCAACTTTTGCCTTTAAACCGAAAGCAAGTAGGTCTGCATCATCCAAATCCAGACATCACATTATTTTTGCTCCACCTGTGGAAAAAACAGCTTCTCCCTTTTTGAAACCAACTTAGGCTACAGATTTTTGAAACCAACTTAGGCTACAGGCCATTTGTCTGTCTTGCAGCTGCCTTGGGAAGAAGAAGATAGCCTCAGATCCCCAGAGACCACCTCCAATAAAGAAGAGGGTCAACAAACAGCGGAGGCTTGGACTCAGCTCAGGAGGCATTTTCGAACTGAGCTGGAAAGCTTGGGGGACATGGAAAGGTGGCTGACTCAAAAACCTGCTCTCAGCCAACAAGAAAAAAAATACCTGCACAGAATAAAGGCACTCAGAGCAGCCAGGAGACGTGCTGTCAAATCAGCCGAGACCAACAGCCCAGAGGTAACTATGGCATTGCGTGGGAAATGGCGTCTGCCATCAAATCAGTAGAGTGACACTACTTTACCCGAGCTGATGCCACACTGACAGGCATGGTGATCCTGGATAATGGTGATCTCAGGGTCTTAAAGAGAAAAAGTGCACCTGCGTGCCTTGGTAAGAGTGGGGTGTTTTAGAAGTCAGTGCAGCAGGAAAGGAAAAGGGGTTATTGGGAGTATTAGCTTCTCAGTAGTCCCTTGACCACATGGTACCTTGCAGTTGAGGTCCTACAAGCTAAGCTAAGCTGTCCAGGGAGTATCTGTCTGATGACCCAGCTCTGGATGGGAACTGAACTCCCAGAGGAGTGCCTGTCCCTGTGATCCCATTGCAGGGTGCCAACTCCTGTTTGCACACATTTTTGAGATGAATCCCTGCCTGCAGCTTCTCTGAAGGGAGTGCAGCAGCTCCAGGGCCCCACTGAATGCTAACTGGGACCTGCCCTTTACTTGCAGAACAAAGACAGCCTCATAGAATGCAAAGAAAAGTGCTTGATGCCAACATCTGGGGATCGCCTCGTTGATGAGCACTGCCTGCCCTCAACCATAGAGGCTGACTTTGGAGAACTGGTTGACCAATACCGCAGCAAAACTGTGGCAGTCTATATGCAGAGCTCCAAGCTGTGCGAAGAACGTGATGTTTGCATCACCAAGCCAACACTGCAGAAAGGTAAAGACCAAAGGTCCGATATGAAGGCACTAAATCTGACAAGTTCATGACTCTTCCCAAGCCCAGAAGCAAGACTAACATCAGGCTGCACTGCTGACGGAGCATGTTTGCAGCCCTCAGAGGGCCATGGCAGATGCTGCTGGTTAGGATCAGCAAGATCAGCAGCAGGGCCAGAGCGAGACTGAGACACCAAGGGGTACTGCACATCAGCTACACCCTCTCCCGTTGCCCCTGGGACAGTAGCCAGGTTCAACTGAGACTGCAGCTCATGAGGCAAGTTCGTGATGATGGGGCAGGTCCAAGGAGAAGCTGGGAAGTCAGACCTTGGTAGGATCAGCAGGTCCATAACCAGGAAGAGACATGGCTGTGACTGAGCTGTAGACGGCTACACCTACAACATCTGAGCTGAAACGGGGCTGCTGATCCCAGGGTGCAGCATGAATGACTGTTTCCTCTGTGCCCTTTGCCAACAGGCCTGCTGCATCCAGGAGACAAGATCATCAAAGAGGGAGAAAACTTACGGAAGATCAGGCAGCCTGGAGGATACTACAGCACAGGGTGTGCTGATGCTCCATCACCTGGGAGCACCTACAGATCAGGAAGAAGATCAGGAAGCCAGGACATGGACACGGAAAAGAGGTTTGTTCAAAGAGGGCTTCAGATCAGTCGCCGCCTTCTGCCCTGCTATCTATCATCCCTCTGTGCTCAGTCCCCACAGCATTAGAGGCAGGACCAAGATATTGGAGTGAGCCCGTAGGATGCTGCAAGGGAGCAGGGAGCGAAAGTGAAGAGGCAGGTCCTCTTCTCAGCCACATGGCCATTCCTGGGCTTTAGCCATGTCACTGGGTTGCAGTGGTGCCGGTGAAGAGTTTGTGGTGCCTGGCAGGAGCCTTGCAGACTAGTTGTGACAGCTCTGTGCTGTGAAGTAGAGAGGTGACAAAACTTCTCTTCAGACCCACCCAACACTTAGCAGAAAGAAATCCCCTCAGAGAATGTTTATTCTTGTGGAAGAAAGACAATCCTGAGGAGCTGAGCTTTGGGTGGGTGGAGAAGTTTTTGGAGACACAAAAACACTGCAAAGCAGAGCACAGTATTCTTTGTTTATCTCAGTTAAAGTGTTTAGATAGTACAGTGATGGGCAACATACCAGCTCCTCTTAAGAGAGCTTCACAGGCTGGCATTTCCAGTGGCAGTTGTGTTGAGGAAGGGTCGACACAGTGTGCACAGTTCGGGCAGAGCCTCCCAATGCCCAGAAGCCCAGAGAGCTGGTTCTTATCAGCCTCCCTTTTGACCTTACTAAGAGAAGTGCTGAAGCTGCCCAGAATTTTATTTCTGTAGATCATGCTATTCTCTCTCATACATCTTTTTTCTCCCATTGTCTTCTGCCCCATCCCCTCCCTTTTTTTTTCCACAGGCATCTTCAGAGGAAGATGATGCAAGAGACAAGCAGCAATAAATTCTGGCCAGGTCATCTTCTGGACAAGCTATACCTATACTTTCCCGAAAAGCAACATGAGAGGACACATGCCTTGTTCAGCTGTGTTCGTCCAACCAAGCCTGTCTACCATGGCATCTAAAGCCCTGACTGCAGCTGGTTCCTCAGCGAGCCAGGACACTTGGCCTCTGGAGACACTGCCTTCAAGACCAACCAACTCCACCTGAAGCTCTTTTCCAAGCAGCAGGAGATGTGTGCGCAGCTTTGCAATCCCTCAGTCAGCTCAGGGGATCTGGGGCCCACTTCTGGATAAAATAAATGGATTAAACAAAGAGCATGTGAGCATATAAAGAGCTAATGAAGATTATAGAGATCGTGCTAAACACATGTGACGATGGCACTCTCCTCCCCACCTAAATCATGCTATGCATCACCTGAGGGAAGGGAGAAACTGGAGACGAAACCACTCCGTAGCAAGTGGGGCCATCCGTGTTAATTTGGCAAACACCAAAGGGGAAAATAAGTGCCCCTAGAGGGAAGCAGTGAGGCCCCACCTCGATGGCTGTGTCTAGTTTTGGGCCCCTCACAAGAAACTCTTTGAGGTGCTGGAGCATGTCCAGAGAAGGGCAATGGAGCTGGTGAAGGGTCTGGAGCACAAGTCTTGTGAGGAGCAGCTGAGGGAGCTGGGGTTGTTCAGCTTGGAGAAAAGGAGGCTGAGGGGAGACTTTGCTCTCTACAACCCCCTGAAAGGAGGATGTAGCCAGAAGGGGGTCAGTCTCTTCTCCCAAGGAACAGGCGATGGGACAACAGGAAACAGCCCCAGGTTGCCTCAGGGGAGGTTTAGGATGGTTATTGTGAAAAATTTCTTCACCCAAAGGGTTGTCAGACACTGGAGGAGGCTTCCCAGGGCAGTGGTGGAGTCACCATCCCTGGAGGGATTTAAAAGCCAGGCAGATGTGGTGCTGAGGGAGATGGGTCAGTGGGGGTTTGGGTAGTGTCACATCGATGGTTGGACTCAATGGTTCTGAAGGTCTTTTTCAACCTTGACCATTCTGTGGTTCTATGATTTTATGATCTGCAAAACACATTTTGCAGCACTCAGGTGGTTGCCAAGCTTCTGAGCCTCTAGTTCAGTCCCAGGAGAGATGGGTCCTGGAGAAGGATCACAGAAACCCTAGTTACCAGTGCAAAGAACAAAGCAATCATTAATCAGTTAATGCAGATAAATGACCCCTCTGCAGGACCCTGTCATAGCACTTGGTGCCACAATGGAAGCCCTTGTGACACCTGAAGAGTCATGACTGGTCCCGCATTCATCAGTCTCATCACGGGGCAGAGCCAGCTCCTGCTGTCACCTTTGACATGTCACCAAGAGAGTTCTTCCCTGCTTTTTCCTTCAGAAAACAGAATAGTAATTTGGAGAGAAACCAAAATTGTGACCCTCATGGGGGAGCCCTTCAAACACCATCGCTTTCCCGAGGAAATGTTTCTGTCCTGCTTTTTGAACAAGAAGGATTCCCCATGCCAAGGGCAAGCACCCTATGGGTGCCTGGAACAGCAAGTGGGCAAAGCCAAGCATTAAACCGACACCACATACACGATTTTCAGATTGATCTGAAACTGATCTTTAATTCTTCAAAGTCTACAATTCCATCCACACTGCGCACTGGCAAAGTCATATCTGTGTCGTGGTCATGTTGTCCCTAAATGGGTGTTCTTCACCCGCTGTGCAAAAAACAATCCACACACTGAGCCAAGGTATTTCTTGTTATTTCAGTTCTGCAGAATTGGGTGCTGGGCACTTAACAACAGCTGGCACGCCTCGCATTTCAAATCACTCAATGTTTATAATGGCAAAATACAGCTGATTGGTCAATAATGATTCATTCACCACTCCCAACTGTACATACGCATCTAAGCTCCCGTTTAAAACATACAGGGAGTTTGCCAATTAGCATGCTCACGATTAACAAAGGGTGTGTATTTCAGTATTGCAATTACCCAAGCTTAGTTTGGAATACACTCTCGACTCGGATTTGGTAAAGAAGTTGTATTTTCTATTGTATGTCTAAGTTGGCAACTGCATAAGAAAATGTTAAGACCCACTGTTTTGTTTCACATCCTATTCAAGGTTGGGTATGTTCCTTGATGCCTCAGCTATGTCCCAACCAAAGCCAAACTTTTTGTTCTTTAGACAGCAGCCACAACACTCAGTACTGAACTGGAGGAAAGAAAACTGCATGTCCTTTACCACAGAAAATCAGTTTTACTGGGAAGAGCCCAGAGACACCCCCCAAGGGTTCTCCAATACTCTCCAAACACATCTCAGTACAGCCCAAAATAGATCTGGTGACTCTTGTCCACTCTTTGGAAGCGAAGCTGAACAGAAAGGCAAAGACCAGGCTCCTGCGCGGCCTCTGCAGCACCTCCTCCACACCACCACGACGCCCGCCAGGGGCAGGCCCGGTGCCTCTTGGGGGACCTGGCCCAGAGCTCACGGGAGAGCCCAGCAGCCCCGGAGCTCAACATGGCGGAGCTTCCGCTCGCCCGCCGCCGGGGGGGGGGTTTAGTGCGCACGCGCCGGGGGCAGTGCGGCGCGCGGCTCGCGCCAGTACGCGTGCGCCAGTGACCCGGCTGCGGGGCCCGGGAGCAGTCCGCTAGGGGCACCAGTGCGCACACGTGAACCACCCCCACTCCACCCCACCCACCCCCCTCCCCCCCGCTCCCGGTTCCCGCACCGCGCCTGCTCCGCCGCTGTCCTCGCGCCCACCTCGCGCCCACCTCGCGCCACCACCGGTGGCTGCACGACGCGAGCGCGCTCCGCCCCGGCCCGGCCCACCCGGTGTCGGCTCCCACCCCTCGCCTGAGGGGGCACAGCCCGCGCGCCGCGCCGTCTCCGTGGCAACGCCCGGAAGGGGCATCTCGAGGTGGCCCGGAGGCCGGAAATGACGCTGCGGCTGGCGCGGGGGCGGCGGAGCCGGGCCGGAGCCATGTCAGCGGGCGGCGGAGCGCAGCGCGATGCGGGGGCCGCGGGCGGGTGAGGTGGCGACCGCGGGCGCGACGGGTCTTCGGGCGCGACCGGAGAAGGGCCGCGGGGCGGTGGCTGCGGGGCGGGGCCGGTCCCGGCTCTCCCGCGAGGCAGCCGCGGCTGAGGCCTTTCTCTTTTCCAGGCGCCGTAGCAAGTGGGACCAGCCCGGCCCGGCCCCCGCCTTCCTACTCCCTGGCACGGCGCCGCTGCCCGGGCGGCCCTTTCCTGGCGGGGGAGATGGCGGCTCCGCGGTGGCGGGCTCCGAGAGCTCCGCCGCCCCTTCGGGAGCGCTGGATGCGGCCGCCGCCGTGGCGGCGAAGATCAACGCGATGTTGATGGCCAAAGGGAAGCTGAAGCCTGCGTCCAGCACGGCGGACAAGGTGTGTGCCCGTAGCAGCTCTGTGCCCGGAGGCGCTGGGCAGGGGTGGGGGTCGCATATCTCTGCTGTAGATCTGCTTGTCGGAACAGCTCTCGGTGAGACGGGCAATGTCGGAGGTTAGCTTCCTAGAGTGGGATATCACAAACCCTGGAAAACCGTTTTTAATTATTTTTTTTTTTCAGAATACCAGTGGTGTAGCTGTGAGTTCAGTCCCACTGCTCTTCCATAAGGCGTAACCAAAGCAATCTGTAGGAAGATTATATGCTTTTTCTGAAGTATTTTCTAAGTAGTACAGCTGATGTAAAAACAGCTGTATAAAAGAGCCAGTTTAAAATATGAGATCAAACCATTTTCATGCTTACACAAGTTATCAGTAGGAGCTGTATGTGCAAGTTCTAAACCACTAAGCTTCTGTCAGCTTGTGGTCAGGCAGCTGGACTAGATGATCCTTGTAGGTCCCTTCCAACTGCCTTTTTCCATTCTAAAGCGTAGAATAACTATGTAACTTTAAAGTTTGTTTTCCAGTTTCAGTAACAGACATGGTCTCGCTTTTCTGCATGTTAGTATCCTGTGCTAGAGCCAAGCTTAAAAGGCTGTTTAAAGTTTCCTTCCAGACTTGCTCAAATACGAAGTTAAGGAGAGTATGTTTTCAGCTGTGTATCTTCTTTTTCATATGCATGGTGCTGGGACTGTCAGTTATGTTCTAAGGGTTTGCCCTGAGACAGCATCAAAATGAATAAACATTTTGTCATTGGATTTATTCACAGATAGTATAAGAAAGAATGGTAAATGTGTCTCGCCATGTCTTCACGATGACTAGTTCTCTGTTGGTTCTGTATCCAACATGATCTTTTCAGCCTTTTTAATATGTGAGACTTAGTAGTGAGGGTTTCACTGATCGTTGCTATTTGCTGCACAATGGTGTCTGCTTTTCAATATGTTGCATCCACCTGAGGATGTGAAATTTTCAGCATTGAAGAACAAGAAGCTTGGTTTCAGGTGGCTTCCTCCAAAGTGAGACCAGATGGACCTAAATTCTGTTTGCTGACTGGCAGTTTGAGACACCTAAAAAATGGTAGATGTCACTCTTCTATCTGTGTTTTCTTTTCCATAAACTCTGGTGGCACTCTGGCATCCAGTGGCAGACTGTATTGCTGTGGGAACAACTTAGCCTATTAATTAATTTTCAAATGGGATTGGGTTTTTTCCGCGTATGTTGCTTTTGTTAGGAAATGTTCAGTGATGACATTCCTAGAGTAATTAACTCTGACAGCACTTCAGATTGTAAGAGAATGGAAATTAAGAAGCCTGCAGGTTAATGAATGTACTTTTTTGAGGTTTTTTAAGAAGTGTGGAAGGAGTGGAGAAATAGAATCTACGTACAATGTGCTGGACTTCTGTCCCTCTATAGCTGCCTTCTGGCTCTCATGCGAGTACCGTGCTTCATGTGGTATTTGTGAGAGTGGCCAGATACCTTTTGGGTGTTACTGGAAGGTTCTCTTTTTTGTAGAGTCTTATTTTATGTTATGTTCCCAAAATCATGTATGATTTTTTAGAAGGATGTACTATCTAGCTGTCTGGAATACATGGAAAAAGGCCTCTGTTGTATCTCCAGTTCTTCTGCCACATCTTCTGAATCTGTGACTCTGTGGCTTTTTCTTTGTTACTGCTTTAATACTGCCAACAATATTAAACCCTTGTTTAAAAAAAAAAACAAAGTGTGGGGGAGTGTAGTCAGTGTGGATGAGTTTAGATCTTGAACAAAAAATTTAAATTCTCTGTCTGCATTAGGGGAGTTAACTATGAATTACATGTTTTATGAGTCTTGCAGTTTTCTTTCAGATATGCCAATTCAAGTGTAAAATGCATTGGTGTCCATTTGAACAACTTTACTGCTTAGTTCTGCGTCCGTTTTTCCACTTATAGACCAGAAGCAGTCATTACTTAATATTAAAATATGCTGAAGATAAAACTAATGTTTTATTTGAGCTCAAGGTAGAAGAGGTAGATGAAGTACTTTCTGCTAATATTTGTAAAAAGCTTTTGGGTTCAACAGCTGAAAGGGGAGAATGAAAAGGATACTCACTTCTAGAGTACTGGGGTCAATTTCTATGTTACATCATTTGTTTCTGCTTTCCAACCATGGGTCTTTTGCAATGATTGTCTTTGAAGCTGCAGGCTCTGGGAAAAGGTCCGGCTACAAGTAAAAGCAAAGATGACCTTGTGGTGGCAGAGGTAGAAATCAATGATGTCCCCCTCACGTGCAGGAACCTGCTGACAAGAGGACAGACTCAGGATGAGGTATGTTCAGGATCCGTGTTGGATTTGTTAGGCTTGGCAGCACATTTGTACCTGTTTGTAACGTTAAAAGAGCTTGCAAGAAGCTATATGGTTGGTTGTTCTTCTTATGAAACTCACTGTGTTTTTAAGACACTTGATTAGTGTTTAATTGGTGCATTCAATAAAGTGCTGTATGATGAGATAAGGTAGCATAGCCAGTATCCTTTAGCAGACACCATTCATTCTCTTACCACTTTATTAATGACTTTGGTCTTTTTATAGCACAGCGTAGCCTAAACCACTTTGGGGTTTTTGCACGTGCTTTGTTTATTATTGGTAAGCTTTTCACTGAGGTTTTTTTAATTGTTTGTAGATAAGTCGGCTGAGTGGAGCCGCTGTCTCTACTCGAGGGAGGTTCATGACTGCAGAAGAGAAAGCAAAAGTGGGACCCGGGTTTGTATTTCTTTTTTGGGTTTCTGCTTTTCTTTTTTTTTCTTTGTGGGGTGGCTGTGATGGGATTTTTTTTCTTTGTATTTCATGAGCAGTATCACCTTCACATGCCAGAGCAAGTTGACTATTTACTGACTGCTTTGTTGCTTTCCTACCTGCTTAATATTGAGAGGGTGAAATGAAAATAAAATAAATTAAAAAAAAAAAAACCCAGCTGTACTGAAATTCTTCCAACTGAACACTATACTGTGCATTTTGCCAAGAATGGGCAACTTTCCAATTGCAAAGAGCTAGTATTTCATAGACTTGGTGCTTTTAGTTAGTTAACCTTTTGTGTGGACAAGCAAATTAAAGTTTTCAGTGGTGTAACTTTAATTAAAGTCATCATGTAAATAACTTCTGGATCTTTTTAGTTTTCAGTACAAAGCTTTGCTTCCTGAGTGCTGTGATACTCAATGAATATGTATTTACTTCCTTATTTGAAGTGTATTTCAAATCTTTATGGAAGACTTTATGTGTCTACATGACTGTATATAATTAGATTGTGTCCATTACTGCATGTGGGTTAATTGTATATTTGACATTTCCTTTCCAGAGATCGTCCTTTGTATCTTCATGTCCAGGGGCAGACGCGGGAATTGGTTGACAGTAAGTGTACAAAGCATTCTGTGTTTTTTCCCTTTATTTGGGGCAAAGAGGCTTTACTGAGGGGCTTTGTTATCACAGAATCCTTCAGGTTGGAAAAGGCCCTTGGGATCGGATCATAGAGTCTAACCATCTACCCTACTCTACAAAGTTCTCCCCTATACCATATCCCCCAACACCACATCTAAACAACTCTCAAACACATTCAGGGATGGTGACTCGACCACCTCCCCGGGCAGCCCATTCCAGTGTCTGACCACTCTTTCTGTGAAGAATTGTTTCCTAATGTCCAGTCTAAACATACCCTGTTGTACCCTGAAGCCATTCCCTCTTGTTCTATCGCTAATTACCTGCGAGAAGAGACCAGCACCAACCTCTCTACAATGTCCTTTCAGGTAGTTGTAGAGAGTCTTCTCTTCCTCAAACTAAACAGTCCCAGCTCCTTCAATGGCTCGTCATTAGATTTCTTCTCCAGGCCCTTCACCAGCTTCGTTGCCCTCGTCTGCGCTTGTTCCAGCCCCTCGATATCTCTCTTGCATTGAGGTGCCCAAAACTGGACACAATACTCCAGGTGTGGCCTCACCAGTGCCGAGTACAGGGGGACAATCACCTCCCTACTTCTGGTGGTCACACTAATTCAAGCCAGGATGCCATTGGCTTTCTTGGCAACCTGGACACACTGCTGGTTCAGATGCAGCTGCTTGTCAATTAGAATCCTTTTCTGCCAGGCAGCTCCAGCCACACTTCCCTCAGCCTGTACCGATGCAGGAGGTTGGTGTGGCCCAAGGGCAGGACCCAGCACTTGGCCTTGTTGAAGGTCATACCATTAACGTTGACCCATCTATCTTGGCCCATCAACTTGTCTATCCAAGTCTCTCTGTAGAGCCTCCCTATCCTCATGCAGATCAACGCTCCTGCTTATGACTGATACGGATTTGTACTGTAAATATCTTAGCGTTGGTAACAGCCCCCATTTAAACGTTGATATTATGATCTCTGCTCAAAGCTACCTAAGGTCCTGTGTCCTGCATTAGTCATGAAACTGGAGTACGAGGAAGGTGGGGGCAGCAGGGAGTGTTCCTGGGCAGGTGCAACTCTGATGTATTAGTGCATTCACCGATAGCACGCTGAGATCCCCTTACAATAGGTGTGTGACAGGGAGGCTTTCCCTTTAATATATAAGTATGAACATTTTTTGTGGAATATCTACATTTCTGTTAGGAGCGCAAAGAACTCCTGTCTTGCCTATGCCTGCTGGAAAGAAAGGAAAGCTATGCACTGTACAGGCATTTGCTTGTTCTGTGTATCAGTTCACAGGCTTGCTCTCAGTTGTATCTCAAAACTTGAAGCTGCCTGCTTATACCTACCATGACTTCTATGGCCAGTAATCAATTTTCACGTGTTCGTTTGCTCATTCATGCAGCTGTAAATTCTGTATGGAGTTAATGTAAATGTTTCTAGCACTTGCTAAAAATGTGTGGACCAAAAATGCTCATCTGCATATATTAACCTAAGCTTTACCACAATGGGAGTGGAGAAAGAACCCTCATGCTTTTCCATCCTTTGGGATCTGATCCCAGAATGCCAATATTGGGCCTCGCCCTCAAATACAGTCTTCTTGCCTGTAGATCTGCTGTCACAGAATATGGGAAAGTAACCTGGTCTTTTCATCATTTGGTTAATCTGGGCAGTTGACAAGGGCTGAAATATAAATTATTTTTCATATTCTGTCAACTAGGAGCTGTTAACCGAATTAAAGAGATAATTACTAATGGAGTAGTGAAAGCAGCCACAGGTTCTAGTCCAACATTCAACGGAGCTACAGTCACTGTCTATCACCAGCCAGCCCCTATTACTCAGTTGTCTCCAGCAGTTGGCCAAAAACCTCCATTCCAGTCAGGGGTGAGTAATTAATTTACGTTAATTGCTGATTACGAGATTTGCCTATTAAAAGTAAAGGCAACCCAAAAAATAAAGGAAAAAACCCAATCCTTGTGTGTTGTGAAAAGTGGAGGACTAATCAGACCGAGTCTGGAGACTGAGACTGGGATGACAGTAACCTCCTAGACGAAAAGGGATGGGGAGAGCAGTCCTCCTTACAGAAAAGCAAAGGGCTGACTGTGCCATCCAACACTTGTCTGTTCTAACTGCCATAGAAACAAGGCTTCTGGCCTCCAGTGAAATGAACATCCTAATAACGCTTCGAGTGAAATAATAAGCTTTTACTGTTACATTTACAGATGCATTATGTTCAGGACAAGTTATTTGTTGGTCTGGAACATGCTGTACCTACATTTAATGTGAAGGAAAAGGTGGAAGGGCCTGGTTGCTCATACTTGCAGCACATTCAGATTGAAACAGGTGCCAAAGTTTTTCTTCGTGGGAAAGGCTCAGGTTGCATAGAACCAGCATCGGGTAGAGAAGCTTTTGAACCCATGTACATCTACATCAGGTATGAGGTGGTTGGTTGGTTGTTTTTTGTAAGTAAAAAAATAAAAAACCACCAGTGACTAGTCATAGAATCATAGAATGGTCCAGGCCGGAAGGGACCTCCAAAGGTCATCTAGTCTGACCTCCCTGCAGTCAGCAGGGACACCCCCAACTAGACCAGGTTGCCCAGGACCTTGTCGAGCCTCGCCTTCAATATCTTCAGTCATGGATGTGGCTTAATGTTTAATGGATGTGGGGAATTCTTCATTCAGGCTGACTTAGTGCAAATGAAATTGGTTTTGAACCTGACTATTATTTTAATAGAGATCTCTCTAAAGTGATCAACCGTATGGTGATACAATATAAAGTGATACTCAGCCATAAGGTGTTGCTTTCCTTGGGAGCACAGTAAAGCTGCGTTCTTTTTGGGCCTGGGTCACGATGTTGAGCTTTAAGGGAAGAATACAAGAGGCATCAACTGATCAAGTCAGTGTTCTGTGCTCCTGCCTTGCAATATTTAGAATAACCTGAGTTTTCATGTAGAAAATATTAATCCCTCTTGTACACAATTGTGGTAAATAGTGCAGAGCTACTGGAGTCCTGTTGAGGTGACTGATCACTCATTAGAGGGGTAAGATCTGACAGGAGGTTGCTGATGAAAGAAGTAGCTCCCAAACTTGGTGGAAGTATTTGTGCTTATGAGATATTTTTTGTATGTATTTTCAGTCACCCAAAGCCAGAAGGTTTGGCAGCTGCTAAAAAGCTGTGCGAGAATCTATTGCAAACTGTGAGTAGCTCTTACAAATACGAGACTTGTGAGCCTGTTGTAGATTTAGCGTGTGCCTGACTAATGATTTATATTTTTTTAATGCTCTCAGCAAAATTGTCCATGTGTTCTGATTTGCTAATAGGTCTTTTCTTCTAAGTACATTTTTGTATAACGAATACACATTTCTCAGGATAGAGCTGTAGTAGTTGAATTTTGCGGGGAGTATAGAATCATTGAGATAGAGTCCAACCATCAGCCTGACACTGCCCAAACCCCCACTGACCCATGTCCCTCAGCACCCCGTCTGCCCGGC
>JAOTQQ010000016.1:1182455-1198498 GCA_026546715.1 Gallinago undulata | reverse complement strand
GCCCTCGAGGTGGGACCTCACCAGTGCCCAGTCCAGGGGGATGGTCACTGCCCCACTCCTGCTGGCCACACTGCTCCTGACACAGGCCAGGGTGCTGTTGGCTGCCTTGGCCACCTGGATACATTGCGGGCTCATGTTCAGCCACTGCCAACCATCACCCCCAGGTCTGTTTCCATCAGGCAGCTCCAGCCACTCCTCTGGATTTCATGGGGTTGTTGTGACCCAAGTGCAGTACCTGGCCCTTGAACCTCACACCGTGCGCTTCGGCCCATCAACCAAACCTGTCCACGTCCCTTTGCAGAGCTATCCACCCTCAAGGAGATCAGCAGCCCGCCCAATGTGGTGTTGTTAGCAAATATACTGAGGGTGCCCTTGCACAGCAGCCTGCAAATGCTTCCTGAGCACAGCTGGAGTGGGGGGCAAGGGAAGAATCCTGCTTTCTTCTGATTGCTGTAGCTTCCTTTGCTTTACCTTTAAATTGTCTAGAGGTTGTGCTGTCTGCTTTATCTTTCATAAAGTGATTGTTGTACCAAAAATTTTTAAAAATCTCTCATGTGTACACATAGACAATCAAATTTCTCATCTTTCCTTATATGAAAGCAAATAGAGTAAAATCCTGTGAGACTGTCTTTCTTTTAGTATTGGTAATTGAGTGTGGGCTACAAAGTCTCTTTTGAAAAATATATGGAAGCTTTTGGATTCTTTTGACTTTGAGTATTTTGTCTCTAACGAGCTAATTAGTTTCCCACTATTTCCTCTGAAAGATTGTCCTATATTTTACACAAACCTGATGCAGAGGCCAGCAGGATGAGTGGGATGTTCAGTGGGGTTTTGGTGGTGGGTTTTGTTTTCCAGTTTTTTTGCTTGTATTATTTGCTTTCTTTGTGCAGAGTGTGTTCTATAAGTCCCCTTAGAATGTTATGGGGATATGTGAGAAGATGCCTTTTGCCTGCAAAAGGTTAATATAGTAAATAGATGTTTATTGTCTAATCTTTAAAAATTCCTTGTAGGTTCATGCTGAATATTCCCGATTTGTGAATCAGATAACCACTGCAGTCCCCTTAGCAGGTAAGCGTTAGCAATAACGAAGTCTTTGGAGTTGCATTCTGCAGAGCTGTACTTACAGTTAGTTTTATAGAACTTATTTACCTGTGGAAGTCTTTTAAGTCCTTCAATTGAAAAGGGAGTATGGCATCTCTTACATTTAGTAATTAAATTTGATATTTTTGTTACTCTAACTGAATTGAAGATGACCTTTTTTTTTCCCCCTCATCTCTCTCACCAGGCTTCACGCAGCCTGCTGCTATAAATAGTGTAACCTCCCAGCCATCGTATTACCCTTCCAATGGGTATCAGTCTGGTTATCCTGTTGTTCCCCCTCCTCAACAACCAGTTCAGCCGCCTTATGGTGTACCTGGAATAGTACCACCTGCAGTGCCATTGGCACCTGGAGTCCTAACAACGCTACCTACAGGAGTTCCGCCTGTGCCAACACAGTACCCAATATCTCAAGTACAGCCTCCAGCCAGCACTGGCCAGGTACTGCTACAGATTAAATATTTGTCCTATAGTTGTCAACTTACTTTTGACAAACAGTAAGAAACAAAGCTGTTTCTTTGCTATCAATAAAATAATTGAAGTGCCAGATGGCAAATTCTTTAGGGCATTTTCTTTTCGTTACTGTTTCTGTCTAAGCAACTAAACTGTTGTTATGGCTGCTTCATATTGCATTTTTGGTATCATAGCCACCTGCTAACATAAAGGATATTTGCAGGGGGTGGCCGTTCGTTTATGAAAAGCATTATTGCAGGCAGGGACACAGCTGTGTAGGTACAATGAGTTTGAGTTACAGATAGTGATTAGTTTGAGGTGGGAGCGTTCTATAAATGAAATGTTTGTTTTATCTTTAAGTTGAGTTTCCTTCTCGCTTCTCTTAGGCTCTGCAAAGAGAAACTAGTTGTGTCTTCTATGTATGAAACTCTACATTGAATTAATACTCTGTGTATTATCAAATTTTCTTGTGTTTTGTTTTCAACTTCCGCATGCCAGAGTCCACTGAGTGGTCCTTTTCTTCCTGCTGCCCCAGTAAAAACAACCATGCCGACTGGTACACAGCCACAAGTCCAACCCCATCCTCAAGGTCAAAAGAGACGCTTCACTGAGGAGCTACCAGATGAGAGAGAGTCAGGACTGCTGGGATATCAGGTGGAATAAAATCGACAATTTTACTTAATTCACCAAAAGGGAACTTGGCTGGAGAGAGATTATTAGCACAGTTTATTTGGCAGCAGTCATGCAAGACCTTTGGCACATGGCAGCAATTGTTACACAAGGTGGAGACCACACTGTGGTTTCTTTGAGTGGATGCACTGTTCTTAAACTGTGACTGACTTGTTTCATTGGCAACTTGCTTTCCATACCCTCAATCTTTCCTGAAAAATAGCGGTGCGTTCAGGTCAAAGAGATAACAATAGCGTGTTACTGATTAGTTTAAAGGGAGATTATTTGAGGTTTTGATTGGGTTTTTGTGGTTCTTTTGGGTAGGCTTGTTTGAGGGGCGGGAGGGAAGCGTGGTAATAACTTCCAGATTTTCCTGTTTACTTTTCTTGCAGGTTGCACTTGAGAGGATTTCAAGAAGCCTAGTTTTAAGATACTGATTTTATTATTTTTTTAAATAGGGAATTTTAAACAGTTGATTTTAATAAACTGTTCTTCAGGCTTGTATGTGAGAAAAGTGAATTTCTGCAAATGCTTTTCTAATGATATACCCCTGCTCACAGGCAGAAACCCATAACAAAAGTTTTGCCTGTAGAGACAATAAGGAAGTGCCTATATGTTAGATCTAATATTAGTGTCTCGAGCAGAGTTTATTGTGGTGTGAGGTCTGTACAGGATTCAGAATGAGCTGATTGAGGAGATAGCTGCTTTCGTCACAGATCAACTATCTTTACTGTCCCAAACTGCTGAAAAGATGGAGTAAGTGGTCAGGTGTCTCCATATTGGTGCTCAGGTGTATTTCTTACTACATTGCCCTCAGCATTTTTAGGAGAAAGCATTTTGTTTAACAATGGTGATTAGTGGTTTCTTCTGCTAGTTGGCAATATGCTCTGAGAAGTTTGGTTTCCTATCATTATCATTAAGGAGCTATAGCTTATGTTATAGTTGTAGATTTGCTAATGCCGTGTGTTTTTCTGCTCATAGCATGGACCCATTCATATGACTAATTTAGGTACAGGCTTCTCCAGTCAGAGTGAAATCAATGGAGCCGGATCGAAGCCAGCAAGTTCCTCAGGAAAGGAGAGAGAGAGGGACAGGTGAGTGATAAAGGAATTATGTTCAGGTCTTTTCTGATTCTGTTGGAAAGCTTATTTCAGGGACGATCTGTGTTTCCTGTTCTCTTCTCCAACTTGAGGATTAGGGCAGTTTTTTGTTTTGTTCTGGGTGGGGTTTTGTGGGTAGTTTTCTTGTTGTTTTGTTCAGTTTTTTTTAAGGAGAAGGATGCAAGGGTTACCTTTTCATGCTACATAATGAAAATTGCTTAATTTCCACTCCTTTTAGGTCTGTATGCTCTTGCTTTTTCTGCATCTGGTATTTTGCCAGCTTCCTGAGATAACAGGATATTGTGAAATAGGTTAGCACTTACACTTTAAATTATTCCAATTTTAAAACAAATGTGAAAAGGCTGTAAAATTGAAATTTTGCAGCCTGAAGTTTTGGGGAAGGATATACTTGATAGTCCTCTTGTTTTCTGGTCATTATGAAAAACATCAAGGGTATCAGTAAAGCTTCCTACATTCTCCATCTTCTATGTAGTCCTAAATTCAGCATGGCCGTTTGAAGTCATCGGGCATCACTGCTCGTCCTTATGCACTCCAGTGCATTGAGCCACAAAATGGTTGGGTTTGCACTTTACTTCATAGCATAGTTTGAGTAGGAAGGGACCTTTAAGATCATGCAGTCTGTCCCCTCTGCCATGGGGAAGGACGTCTTCTATGGATCAGATTGATCAAAACCCTGTCCACCCTGACCCTGAACACTTCCAGGGCATCCACAGCTTCTCTGGGAACACAGTGTATCATCACCATTCAGGAAAGAATTTACTGCTTGTATCTAATCTAAATCTGCCCTCTTTTAGTTTAAAACCATTACCCGTGTTCTGTCAGTATAGGCCTTGGTAAAAAGTCTCTCCATCTTTCTTGTAAATACCCAGTTAGGTATTGAAAGCTCTCCCCAGAGTCTTCTCTTCTCCAGGCTGAACAACCTCAACTCTCTCAGCCTGGAGGGGCTCCAGTCCTCAGATAATTTTTGTGACCTCCCCTGGACCCACTCTTAACAGGTCCATGTCTTGTGCTGGAGACCCTAAAGCTGGATGTCATGGTGGGCTTTTGAGAGCAGAGGGAGAGAATCACCTTCCTCGGCCTGCTGGCCATGCTTCTTTTTATGCAGCCCAGGACATGATTGGCTTTCTGGGCTGCAAGCGCATATTGCTGGCTTGCGTCCAGTTCCTCATCCACCACTACCCCCAAGTCCTCCTCTGCAGGGCTGCTCTCCATCCCTTCATCACCAGATGGGGTTGTTCTGACCCAGGTGCGGGACCTTGGCCTTGTTGAACTTTATGAGGTTCACATGGCCCCACTCCTCAAGCCTGTCAAGGTCCCTCTGGATGGCATCCAGTTCCTCTAACATACAGAATGTACAGCTCGGTGTCATCTGCAAACTTGTGCGCTTGATCCCACTGTCTATGTCATTGAGGAAGACATTAAACAGTATTGGTCCCAGTATTTGAATGACACCACTTGTTACTGGTGTCCACCTGGACATCGAGCCATCGACTGTAACTCTTTGGATGTGGCCATCCAGCCAGTTCCTTAGCCATCAAATAGTCTATCCATCAAATCCACGTCTCTCTGATTTTGAGGCAGTAATATTGGGGAGACTGTAGTGAAGACCTTACAGAAGTCCAGGTAGGTGACACCAGTTGTTCTTCCCTTGTCCAGTGGTGCAGTCACTCCATCGTAGAAGGGTACTAGATTAGTCAGACAATTAAAAGTTAAACTGCTCAGCTCAAGGACTGAATTATGATTTTGTTTGCTATTACCATCAACTCTTTGCCTGTTTTTAAAAAAAAAAAAAAAAAAAAGAAAAAATAAGGGCTTGCATTGGTTTAAATAGGCAGTTGATGCCTCCGCCAGCGTTTCCTGTCAGTGGGATGAAATCGGAAACTGAAGAAAGAAACGGTGCGGGGTCTTTACCAGGCAACCATGGTGAGTGCAATGAATAAAATAGACTTGTAAGTCAAATTCCCTTTCCCAAATGAGTTTGCACTGGTCTTAAAATTTGTTTAAATAGGTGATCTTTTTTTTTCTGCTGTTCTTTATACCTCACTGTTGAAGTGAAAAGCAAGTCATATTGCACTGCTCTAAAATTACTGATGTTCGCTGTAATTATACACAAAAGGTGCTTCTCTTAAAACTTCAGTAAATAGTTATACGACAGTGTAGAATGTAATTAAGTGAAGGACTAAAGACAGGTATCGGTCAGCCGAGGCACAGAATCTCATAGGATTGTTTTGTAACACAGATATGATGTGACTTTGCATTGTGAGCAGCTATCTTTAGAGGCACTAAGGAGTATCGGTGGGAGTTATGGTTCAGGTGTGTATTTACAGACATGAGCTGTGTCTGCAAACAACACGAGTGCTGTCAGATTTCATCCTTTCCTAGGGCTGTGTCATACATCAAGTATTTGCAACTTGGTAAAACGTGTAATCATTTCAACTCTCCTGGTAGTTTAGCACCTTTCAGGTCTGCAGGTACATCGTCTTAGCGTGTTTAACCTTAGTTTTTCTGCAGTATTGATCCCAGAGATTGCTCTTCTGTTAGCTTTCTTTTGAACAAAATTTCGGCTTTTCTTTACATATTTATCTCTTTACGGTGAAAATGCCATCACTTTGACCCATTTGCTAACTTTACCTTTTTTGTGTGTTTCTTTCTTCTTTCTCTGTTCTCTTACATGGTTCTGATGGATCACATGTGCTGTTGCTGGTGCTGTTTCGTGTGGCCTTCGACCTTGGATGACCACTGGCTTTGTGACCTCAAAATGGTGTCCAACTAACAATTTACAATTAACATCTCTTTTTTTTTTATTAACTCATTTTGGGGCATTTTATATCTATTTATTTTTACTTTTCCTTCTTGGGGGGCTTGGGATTGTTTTGTTTTCCCCTCCTAGATCATCAAGCTAAGAAGATGAAAACTGCAGAAAAGGGCTTTGGATTAGTGGCATATGCTGGAGATTCCTCGGATGAAGAGGAGGAACATGGTGGCCATAAAAACGCAAGTACTTTTTCACAGGGATGGAGTTTGGGATACCAGTACCCTTCCTCACAACAGCGAGCTAAACAACAGATGCCATTTTGGATGGCACCGTAAAAGCTGCAGAAGAGTTTTCATTCATCTTTTTTTTTTTTTCCCCTCTAGCAATAATGCATGTATATTACAGAATGGACTTTGCAAATACGCATTGTTTTTACATTTGCAGAAGCTAAAGGTTCTGTATTTCCCCCTTGAAAGGGCTCTATTATTTTTTTAAATCCTTATTTCTGCAGTGCATTTGTCAACTAAAAAAAAAGAATATTTGAAATAGTACTCTGACAGGGCTAGTCCCTTACAGAATGGAGGAAATACTGTAAAGAGAAGCTAGGGGAAGCCTGTTGGTCTGCGTTCTCCAGGATAACCTAGAAATGGCAAGTCAGTCTTGCTGACTTCATTCTATACCTGGTATTCATATTTTATTGAGCGTTCCTGCTGTCAGCCTGTGTTTTGCACAGGCTAATGGTGACCCTGGCTTCAGTGTTTGGACTTTCAACAAAGGAAAGGAATATACAGTAGTTCTGAAAAACTTGAGGATCACATTTCCTAAAATTCTTTAATTTGTTTTTACTTTAAGCATCTCCTGTTCATCAGCACTGTGGTTTGTGGTTTGTGTTTTGTGTTTTTTTTTCTTTCAAATGTGGTTTTTACTAACCCCACAACTTCTCCTTCTAGCCAGATGCTGGGGTGGGGGGTTGCTGGGTTTTTTTTTGGAGGGGTTCATCTTGCTGCTGCTCCCCAGGGGGGCTGGGGCTGTGACGCTGGTACTGAATTTTCTCCAGTCCCCCTGCCCCGGGATTCCTTCCCCTGCAGGGGGTCGGGTCGAACTTGAAGTGCTTCTGGGGAGGTTCGTCCCCATCTCTTCCCTCACTCGCTCCGTTCCCCCCCCATCTGCTTGGGGCGGTTGCTGTGGAAGGAGAGGCCGCAGGATGAGCCCGCGCAGCCCTGCTCCTTCCCCTCGGCCTGGGGATGAGGTTTTTGAACTCGTTATGGACGTGGAGCGCCGGGCGAGGAGCTGCAGAGAGAGCTCTGCCGGGAAAGGCCCCGCTGTGGAGAGGTGACGTCGGGGACTACGGCGCCTCTGGAAACCATTTTAAAAATAGGGACGTGCGTCGCTGCAGCGCACTGACAGACATTGCCGTCTCACTTGTACAAACGTTGTCTTTCCTATGTGTTGTAAATAATTAGAAGCATACTTTCATTATAAATAAATGTATAAATATTCCGCTTCTTGCTCCTTTTGTGGGCGAGGGCTTGAGCGCGGGGCTCCCTGAGCGGCGCGGCAGCGCGCACGCGCCGGCATCGCCCCGGCCGGGCGGGGGGCGTGGCCGGGCGGTCGCTGGCGGTGGAGGAGCCGCCGCCATTTTGGTGTCGCCGCCTGGGGCCGGAGCGCGGTCGGTGGGATGTGGTGCGGAGGAGCCTGACGGTGAGGCGGAGAAGGAGGCGAGGGGGCGGCGGTGGCGGGGCAGGATGGGAAGCGGCCGTTGCTCACGCTCTCTTCTCCTCTTCAGCGGTGGCGGCTTCTTCGGTGCTGAGGAGATGGATTCCGGAGCCCGCCTGGGCGGCGGCGGCGCCCCGGGGCAGTCCCGCGAGTACAAGCTGGTGATGCTGGGTGCCGGCGGCGTCGGCAAGAGCGGTGCGTGAGGCTCCTCGGCCTGGCGGGGGCCCGGCGTAGCGGGGGGCTCTGCAGAGCCGCTCCCTGCCGCGAGCCCGGCCCCACCGAGCAGCGCGGGGGGCGGCGCGGGGCCGGGCAGCCGCCCGGTGACATCTTCCTTGAGCAGACGGAACGCGGGTTGGGGCGCTGCCCCCGCGCCCGGGGTGTCACCGGCTCCCGCGCCGCGGCCGGCTTTGTTTGTTAAACTCCGATCGTCGCGCTTTGCTGAGGACGAGGGTGTAGTTCTCTCTTTCTGAGTTATTTGACTTACTCCATCTACCGCGTTTCATTCGAGTGTGGTTTTATGCTTTCACTGTCAGTGAAACGATGTGCTTGAGCAGGTTGCGTGCCGAAGTTGCAGATGTTCACCTCCACTTGTGCAATTGTGTCTCTCGTTTCTGTTTCCAGCCATGACCATGCAGTTCATCAGCCACCGGTTTCCAGAGGATCACGACCCCACAATTGGTAAGAAAAATCTCTTTCATCTCTTTGTTAGAAGTTAAGCTACTGTGGAGTTTATCACTTTCAAGTAATTAATTTACAGCCAAATCTATAGCTTTCTTTAAATAGAGAATCTAAAATTACTCATTTAAAGGTATTAAGAGTTCTGAGACTGTTGTGAGGACTGGGATACACATCCCGAGTTTTAGATCTTCAGTGACTTTCTTGTCACACGTATTCAAGCCATATGCTGTCTATACATGTTTGCATGTTAGCAGAGAAGGATGAAAAAATGTTGATAAGTGATTATTAGTTGTCTTTTCAGCAACTCTGGTCTCTATGCTGCAGATCAGCTCTGCTATTAATTTGTCTGTCCAAATTGTGCTCTGTGTTTTAGAAATTGTGAGGGATGAAAGTGCTTAACAACTTACTATATTGCTGCATAACTTTTACAGGATCTCTAAGACGAATCTCAACCAACAGTTACACTGTCAAAGGAAAAGTGAGAATAACAGCCAGCTTCTCGTTGAAAGCAAACTGTTACAGTGTAGGAGTGCTGACTTAGAGGGACAGAATATTTATTGTCTTCTATGAAAACGGCAGTTGGTGGTGGCCAGTTCTTCTCTTGAATCACGGGTATTTTCTAGCTTTGAGAAAATTGTAATGCTCTTACTCTGTGCTTTCTACCAAGGTGTCCAAAGTGAATTTATAGGTTGTGGTCACATGTCTGTCGAAAGTAGAATGTACAATAGCATAAGTTTAGCATACAGTTTGGAGGATACTAAATCACACCAGAACAAATAAAAAATTCATTTGTTGTTAAACAAAGATCAGACTAATGTAGCATAATGATATTGCCAAATTAAGTTCTTCTAGTGTAATATTCTCTTTGTGAATTGATGACTGAGTATTGCAATTGTATTCCGGTCTTGTTCTTTCCAATGTGCGGTGAATTCACAGAGGATGCTTATAAAATACGAATACGCATTGATGACGAACCTGCCAACCTGGATATCTTGGACACAGCAGGACAGGTGCGTAAGAGTGAATTAGGATGATGTTGGGAAGTCTGTAATGGCCAGGTGTAGAGACAGAAATCCTGTTAAAGTATGCCTGTCTTACCTTCTAGTTTGGGTTTTGAGGTTTCGTTTCTTCTAAGCATCATGTTGCTTGTAGCATCTGTACCGCACACTCTGCACTTTGGCAGCTCAGACAGTACTCTAGTTTCATGCACTGCTTTCTCTGTTGCACCTTGCTGTTTGTGATCAACAAGCAATACATATTGGCTGGTAAATAACATGTTGGTGTGATTTCTGTGGCTTGGTGTTATTCTCAAACTTATGTAGTATCTTGTCCTGTATGTAACAGGAGGAGGAGATAGATGACTACCTCGTTTACATAATTCCTGTGCAGCTGATTTTGGAATGCATGTTGTGTTTCCCATTCTGAGAAAATTAGGAAGTCATTGTATTTGTGCAATTGAAATGTAATTGTCTGTTTCTAGGCAGAGTTCACGGCCATGAGAGATCAGTACATGAGAGCTGGCGAGGGATTTATCATCTCTTACTCGATCACAGACCGTCGCAGTTTCCATGAAGTACGTGAATTCAAACAGCTCATCTATCGTGTTCGACGCACTGATGACACTCCTGTGGTCTTGGTGGGAAATAAATCTGATCTGACACAGCTACGGCAGGTAAATGGCACAAAAGAGACTCACAATTACAAGCTATTTCTGTTGTAAAATGCAGTAATACAAGAGGTTATCATCCCCTTCTAATTTTTTGCGTGTTTACTATATAATTAGTTGAACTGTAGAGAAGTACTTGTTTAACCTGGGATGCACTGAATACGCAAATGTGTAAAGCAATCATAAAAGTAAAGTCTCCAGGTTGATGCTTTGGGTTTCAACTGCTCTTGGGCTCTTCTTTTTTTTTTTTTTTTTTTTTAAATTCCTGAAAGGAGATGCTGTTAATGGAGACTTAGCATTCTGTAAAACACTTGCAGATATTAGTACAAATTACAGATGCAAGCATGCTACAAACAGACATAATAATGGAGAACATGGATAAGAATCAACAGAAAAGAACATTATTTCCAACTCAAGAAAGCAGTGATTACCATCTTGTGGGAAAACAGTTTGAAGCAGAGCTTCACTTGAAGGAAACATCCTTGGGAAAACAAGTTCCAGAGGTGCTGTTTGTATACCTGGAATGAGATGAATTTCAGAAGGACTTTGTTGTTTCATGAATGTCTGGCATTGCTGGAGAAGCAATGAGTGAAAGAGAAAGGAAAAGAGGTTTGTAGAGAGAGATTTAGAGATGAGTGGAAATAAGCTGTTAAAGTACTGGGAGGGTGCATGCACAGTTGCAGAGCAAAGCAGAACAAGAAATGGTAAAGAAATAAACTTTCTGGGTTTAGCTTTCTTACCAAGCGTGAACTTCTTTTCCAGGTCTCTAAAGAAGAAGGCTCTGCTTTAGCACGAGAATTCAACTGCCCTTTTTTTGAAACTTCAGCTGCATACCGTTATTACATCGACGATGTATTTCATGCTCTCGTGCGAGAAATCCGCAGGAAAGAGAAAGAAGCAGTAATGGCAATGGAAAGGAAATCAAAACCTAAAAGCAGTGTATGGAAAAGACTGAAGTCACCTTTTAGAAGGAAGAAGGATTCAGTCACTTGAACAGAGAGAATTCCTCTGCAAAATAAAACCTGTGAACAGCCATTTGTAACTAAAGCGGTTTAGTGACAACATTTTGACAGCATGTTTTAAACCTGATGGGTCTTCTCCAAGGGAATGCTTAACTTTTAGCAATTATTTTTGTTTAGAATTATATTCCCTTCGTTTTGGATATTTAACTTAAGACACAGTAACAGTTATACTTCTCTTATCATTTTTTTTACTGGATCTAGCAAGTGTTGCTTGTATGTTGTTGGTTACAAATGCTGAAAGGTTTATGTCCTTGCACTTTTCCATGTTTGTTTTCGGTCGCTGCATACTGGAAGCTGAACTGTGTAAAATATTGCTGAAGTTGTACCCAACCTAACTTATTTTTTTTTCCCTAGTTGTTTGCACAAGAAAGTGTTGCTGCTCTCCAGAACAGTAACCCACATCGTGAGAGGCGGCTTGTTGAGATTTGCGCTAAAGAGAAGTTTACAGAGTGTGTGTCAAGACTTGTACACAAGCCTTGGCTGTGTACAGGTGTGATCGAACGGAGCTGTACTAGAGTTCTTGTGTTCTCATCGAACAGATTTCTTTCCAGCTAAAGTAACATGGAATACTTGTACAAGTTTATCTAAATTATCAGCAGCATTGTAGGTGGGATTCTAAACAAGTCAGAAAAAGCAAATTATGGTTCCTGTGGCAGCTGTAACTTGGCAACAGTGCCAAATATGCACAAATATGTAGCATTTTCCTACTGTATATAGCATTTACTGCGTTGCCACAGCAGGTATCATGTAATGATGCTGTAGAAACCACAGCTTTGAATTTTCTGTCTTGTTGCTTAAAAAACATAGATGTAATGGTGTGTTGGCTTACTTATTTACATTCAGTTGTATGTTATTTTCTTAAAGGAGCCAGTATCTTTGTGAAGTAGAAGTTTCTAAGGTAGTAATTTCAAGTTATTCTATGATAAACTCCTTTGTAGAGAAAATGACTGAGTTATCTGGGCCTAGAGCAAATATCCCCAGTACTGGTAAGATTCCTCTGGGGCAGTCTTAGAAGCAGAATTGCCAGAGCAGAGGAAGGAGGCACTTTGAGCACAGTGACCATTCCAACAGACACTCCCATCCCTAACCTGGCCATGGGGCGCTCCAGGCACTGCAGTTTCAGCTCTTACACTCTGTAAGGAAGGATTTGCTTAAGAAAATGCTGCTGAGGCAGACCCTCCGTACGCAGAGATACTCTCTGCTTTTGAGCTGATTTGCATACACATCAGATAGAGAATTAAATCCAGCAGAGATGGATGTCTGGTGTTCCTCTTGATTTCCTTTTTTAATAATAATACAACAAACCATAGTTGGGTAACTCAGACATGGCTAAATCAAGCTTCTCAGAGAACTAAGTGCCTAGAATCTTTCCATTTAAGAGTGAAATAGCTTAATAGGCTAAGTGTAGCGTAGCAATCATCTGTGCCAGTAACAATCTTGCTGGTTAAAAGTCAGATCCATACTGTCTGTGTTAGTGTGCTGCATGTGATCGTGCAGTCAAAACTGAAAATTAACATGTAAAAGCATTAGTACAAGAGGATAACAGATATATAAACTTAAGCTTTTTTTCTTGCTAAACTCCTTACTGTTTAAAATATGAACTGGAAATTCTGTGCCTGTTGGTTTTAAGGGTATTTTCTTTGTGTAGAATTTAAAAAAACCCACACTTATAACAAGAAATTTGGAGGGGGTTACGTTTTTTTTTATTTTATTGGTGGCTGAGCCAAACATTTAAATGGCTTTCTGTTTCTCACTTCAGTGCTCAAGTGTTATACACTACACTGGTAATAATCACAAGTGTGTGTTTGAAAAAGGCTGAGAAAAATTCCTATTGTTTAGAATTTAAGAGCAGTTCGTGCATCTTTTCAGTATTTACTGGCTTAGGACTGTACATACTTTGAATCATTGATCAAATGTTGTCTGTACCTCAGATGAAAGCCATCTAGCAGAAAATTTGAGGAGAAGGCAGGGACAACAGTTCAGAAGTTGCTGTAAAAGTCATCGCTGATTCTGTCGTAGAAGTTCTTTCAGAATAGCCTTCCGGATGCACTGAGGCCATGACATGTTTTCCCTGTGCTTTCCCTTGATGCCATAAGTTAAAGCATTCCCGCATCCAGGTTTTTCAGATGATGTTTGAAGGTAACCTGTCAGTAGTACTGAGAGCTCTCTGGGACTCTTCCCACCTTGAAATAACTGATGTCTGTGCCTTACAGGATTCTTTCCAAGCCACTGAAATGTTTACTAATGCCTTTTGTGAGCCTGTTGCTTATAGAATTGCTACATCAGAACAGCAGCAAGCACTTTTTTTTTTTTACACAGTGTTATTCAAAAAGAGTTCTATTTTTGTCATGTATAAATTTGTACACAGAATTATTGTTTTATTTGACACAATATATGATTTTTAATAGAAAGGTTTGCATCTGATGTTTTAACCTGTGGTGTCTGGCACAGTGGGTAGAAGGGTGTTCGGCCTGAGAGCGCTGAAGAAGGAAAATGCCTATCTTGCTTGAAAACAAAATTTTCTCATTTCATACTAGTAGAAAGCACTTCCCTTACAGTATTTATACTGTAGTCAGATTTGCAATATAACTCTCCCTTTATGACTTAACAGGAGGCTTCTGGTGGCACTTGTGTTGGGTTAGAGAGGATCTCCCTGGGGGATGGTGTGAGTGGTGGAGGCGCAGAATGTTTTAGCTTCTCCTGCCCACAGCACAAATATCTCCTCATAGAATCATAGAATTGTCGGGGTTGGAAGGGACCTTCAAGATCATCTAGTCCAACCATCCACCCAACTCTGATAAAGACCATCACTAACCACCGTGTCTCTAAGCACTATGTCAACCCGTCTTTTGAATCTCTTCAGGGATGGTGCCTCAACCACTGCCCTGGGCAGCCCATTCCAAGGCTTAAGAACCCTTTCCGTGTAAAAATTTCTCCTAATCTCCAATCAGAACCTTCCCTGGTGCAACTTGAGGCCATTTCTTTTTGTCCTATTGCCTGTTCCTTGGGAGAAGAGACTGACACCCCCTCACCCCCCGGCTACACCCTCCTTTCAGGCGGTTGTAGAGAGCGAGAAGGTCTCCCCTCAGCCTCCTTTTCTCCAGGCTGAACACCCCCAGCTCCCTCACTGGACAGCTGGAGGTAACATGGCCATCTCGTGTGAGTTGGCTCCATGTTGGCAGCTGTAACCCAGCTGTGTGTTTTCCCCACGTGGAGTGACATTACATGGTTGTGACAATAAGGTCCGTCATGGGGTTACAGTGGCCTCTGTCCCGAGTTGAGTTGGCAGAGAATTCTTCCCCTGGGTGACAGCGGCATGGGTGTCACCTGCTTCAGTTCTCCTGAGAAAGCTTCTTGGACTGGGATTTTGGACTAAACACAAGATTCCCAGAAGGTGAATTCTGGTACATTTTTGCTCATCCATGCTGTCCAGTTGACAGCTGTGAATCTCACAGATGTTGTGGTGGTTCTTCCTTGATAGTCCTTTGCTTAACAGAAAGAGCATCCTTGTCCGTCAGGCCCTGGCTGATGATCAGGAGTGAGTTTAAAGTGTGCTTTGGAAGCTGCTCTTTGTCCAAGGAGCTTTGAAAAACTAATGAAAACTTGATAGACCTGCAAGATCTTTTCAGCAACATCAAATGACTTCAGGGTATTTTCTAAGCAGCAGCCGCTCCTACTGCGCTAGTAGTTCTTCAGTAATTCTGCTACGTCTCTCTTGTGTTCTCCAGAAATACAGGAAACAGTTTTGGACCAAAATTGCATCTTTATTGGCTGTGGGGCTTTCAAATGGAGAACCAAACAAATTGCTTTGTGGATATTCATACTGAAAACTCGTAAGTAGGTAAGAGCTAGAGACTGAATTAGGGGAAAACAAGAGGAAACAGGCACAAATGTGAATGTAAGAAGTTCCACCTAAGAAGTTCCTCCTTATGCTTTGAGGGTGGCAGAGCCCTGGAACAGGCCATCCAGGGAGGTGGTGGAGTCTCCTTCTCTGGGGTTGTTCAAACCCCACCTGGACACGTTCCTGTGGGACCTGCTCTGGGTGGACCTGTTTTGGGAAGGGGTTGGAGGAGATGATCTCCAGAGGTCCCTTCCAACCCCATAGCATTCTGTCATTCTGTCAAAACCTCTATCTTGTGAGAAGGAGGTGACCAAGAGTGTAGATTTTAAGCTTCTCCCTCGAAATCCAGAAGCTGTTCCAGCTGTTCAGTGGTGACCCCTTTCTTGAAGGGCGCGAACAAATCTGTGGAATGAAAAAAATCCTACCCCTGCATTCTTACACTTCTTTCTCCAACACAAAACCATTACAACATTCCTCCAACCAGGAATGAAGACCTCTCAGCTCAACAGTGTCTGACGCTGCCGCAGTTGGCACTTCTGCGTGGGGTCACAAATTTTGTTGTTTACTGTGTCCTAAGAAAATCTCCCCTGTGCAGTGCTGATACAGATTTACTTTGTGTGATTTTATTACAGGCATGCAAAGCCATAATGCCTTCTTTGCTGTTAATAAAGGTCAGTCTTGTATTGAGACAACAAGATCTTCTTTACAGGATTGCAAAACTGGTGAAGTTTAAGATATGTGGAGATTAATTAAACGTGGCTTAGAACTGAAATAAAAGCCCTGCTGAAATTCCTGCTGAATTAAAACAGCAACACTTGTGTCACAAGACTGGAGGAGTGACTCATAGACTCACAGGATGGTTAGAGTTGGAAGTGATCTTAAAGCTCCCCTGTTCCCCCCCCGCCCCAGGCAGGGACACCTCCCACCAGCCCAGGTTCCTCCAAGCCCCCTCCAACCTGCCCTTGAACCCCTCAAGGGATGGGGCAGCCACAGCTTCTCTGGGCAACCTGGGCCAGGCTCTCAC
>JAOTQQ010000016.1:1160338-1177552 GCA_026546715.1 Gallinago undulata | reverse complement strand
ACTTCCGGTCCCTCCCCTTTTTCCCGACTAGCTCCGCCCACCCCCCTGGGCATGGCCCACATGGGATGGAATACCTGTGTCCCTGCTAGGGCCTGGGAAGAAATTAACCCTTTCTCCACCAGACCCAGTACACCTGGAGCACGGTCCAGTGGATTTGGGGTTCGGAAAAGAGACAGAAGTAATTCTGCTCAAAAGAAATACAGAAATATTCGCCGTGGACAGCAAATGGCATTGCTGTGGCAACTTGGCTTACTTCTCCAGTGAGCAGGGTGAGGCAGAGGAGGAAGGAGCCAATTCTGCAGCACAAAGTCCTGCTGCTTGAAAGAGCCCCGGCACCCGGCCCCGAGGTAGGTGGGAAGGGAGTAAGAGTGGAGCTTCCATGCTCTCCACAAAACTGTTTCTTTTTCCATGGTTTGCCAAACCCATCCCGTTTGCCTTTTTTTTTTTCTTTTTCTTATGCAAATCCTTTTGTTTCTATTTCAGCCGAATGGAAGGACCATCAGGGTTTTTAAGAAGTTGGATGCAGAAGCCAAGCAGAGAAGGATGAAGAGAGATTTTCCTTTTTCCTTTCACGTCTTGCACAATAAGTAGAAAATAATTGGCAACTGTGCGCTTTGCCTGAGCAGTTTTAGCCAACTTGCTCTAATAATTGCAGTTGTTACCGCAAGAAATAAGTGAGAGTGGTTGAACGCTGCCCTCGGTTCCGGTCCAGAGAGCAACGTAATTAGTGGTGAGCAGAGGGGTTCAATAAATACACCACCGTGTCTTGTGTCACTGGGCACCAAATTCCAATGGATGCACAAGCCGCCTGGATCGCTATCCGCATCATCCCAGTGGCTTCCAATATTTTTGTGTGGCCGGCACCAAGTCTTCTTCCACCACTGAGTGATTCCGTGGGATGGAGCCACCAGAGCAGGAGTCAGGTCAGGCTCCTTCCTCAGAGCTCAAGCAGCTCGGAATGTGTCCTGGTTTGAGAGACACGGGATTCATTTCTATTCTGATGCTTGGGAAAACTACACTTCTTTAAGACTCTAGAGTCTGAGTTTGTGAAAATATTTACAGCCAGCTCTGGCTCCGTGTTTTCGAGCTCCCCAGGTGAGGGGATGAGGAGGAGCGAGACCTGGGCACTTGACCCAAGCTGCCAAGGGGGTTATTTCATTCCATGAACAGCATGGAATTCCATAGGAATTAGAAAGTTTGCTGAGGAGCTCCCTCTCTCTCTGAGAACTCCTTGCCCCGGTGCCAGAGCCCTGAGCCCTTCCCTCCCTCCCGAAGCCGAGGCGCTCGCAGGGTCCCACATGGGCTGTCCCTGCGGGGAGGGACCAGCTTCTGCTGGGGGAACGGGCTGGGGATAGTCCTGGTGTATTTTATACTGGTATCGGGATCAATACTGGTTCTTTAAGGCTATTAATGTTAATTATCTAGCCTTATTCTACTAAATCTGTTTATATTTCAACCTTCATGTTTCCTTGTTTTTCCCAATTCCCCTTCCCAGGTGGGGAGGGGTCATCAGGGGAGAGAATAATTGTCTGAATGACGGGTCCCTCAAACTGTCACAGAACGTCTCTGGAGAACCAGGGACCAGCATCTGGTGCACTTTGGTCGTTTTCATCTTCGACCTGGAGCAAATTTGGAGACAGTGGGTTTTTAGTGTGAGCTGTGGTGTGTCTGGAGCAGAGGGGGCCAGCAGGGGCTGCGGATGGGGTGCTCTGTGCTGGGGGGAGGGGCACTGGGTGACCTGCAGTGTCCTTACCGCTGGTGTGACAAACCGCAGCACCAGCCTCTCCCGCTGGGACATCGGGCCACCTTTTCATACAGCTTGGGCTGTGACACCCTCTGGTTCCTCGAAGACAAGAACCTGAAGCTCATTTTAAGTCCTGAGATACCTAAACCACCTCTGGACCGGGCTCCAGTGTGGTGCCCCGGGGGCTGTGGGATGTCACTGGGGAAACCCAGCTCCTGCCCGGGACTATTTGGCATTTTCCACAGGGGTGGCTCAGTGCCCAGCGCTGCTGCGGCTGCTCAGGGCAGCACCGAGGGGGAGCTGAGGGAGAAAAACAAGCCAGAGAAGGCAGAACATGGAACTTTGACAGAGAGAGAGAGAGAGACTGCACCCAGCCCAGAGCAAGATGGACAAAAGTGCTCCTGGAGAATTCTGCTCTGACCCAGGAATGTCTCGAAGTTCAAAAGGTTATAGTCAAATGGCTGCTTTTTCTGCCCATCTTTTTTCACCTGGATCCAACTTAGCTAATGAGTTCCCATTTGTGCCAAATTAGACCAAATCATAACACCAGGTAGGACTCCTGAAAGTTTTTATATGTGCTAATGCTGAAGCAATAGGGTTATACTTAATTTTCCAGGATTCTGTTATGTTCCTTTATTTCTTTGAGATTTCTTTAGTGCGTGCTTTTCCTGTGAATTCTCAGAGCAGAAATGCATGTTTTTAGAAACAAATCTTAAAGCATTCAACGTTTTGCCTCCGGTCAAACACAGCAGAGTCAGCAGCTAAAGTGATTTAATTTTTATTTGCACACTCAATGTGCGTTAACAAATTCAACATACAAGGTAGCATTACATAATGTGGATTAGCTTACAGCATTATGCAGTTTCACACATGGTGAGTTAGGTTTTTTGCCTCTTTTTTTCTTTTTTTCACACAAAGTTGTAACTGTCCAAGTTAATTTTACAATAGAAGACACAAGGTAAAGAATAACCACACCTGGGAGATTTTACAGTGAGTCCGCTGTCACTTACTGCCTATTTTACGTTTTAAAAATATATATATCTGCACATCTTCAGTTTCCTATCATTCCAGAAGAGTGTTGGAGCTACTCCTATCTGCCCGATAGCCAAAGTCTATTTACCCTGAGCGTGTTTCCTTGACAAGAAGTTCATCTTTCCTTTTCAACTAAAGGCATTTTAAGACCATGTAGGCTTACGCATGCTTTTCACACCGAAGGGAAAAAAGGGAACTTTGTTGTTGTTTGGAGGGCCTGTTTGGCTGTTTGGAGCGGTGTTGGGAAGCATGTTATGAGGAAAAGTCGTGACAGTTGCCAAACCTCAGCAACACAATTGCTTAGTGCAAAAACTAGGATTGAAATAGAGCTACACCAATTTCCAAGGGAGAACTCGTTCTCCGGTTTGTGGCTGTGAGCCACTGATAGAGCACAAGCGAGAAAGCATTGAAGACAAAAGATAAAATCGACCACAGCCTTGGGCAGAAATCCTGGGAATCAGGATTGATAAAGCACGAACGAAGTCCATGCTTCTGTCTGCCACGCAGGGCTGAGGACACAGAGCTGCACCCGCCGCGCCACTTCTGGGCTAAAAAGACACTCTGCCTGGAAGGAATTTTTAATGAGTAACCAGCGATGAGTGAGGAAATTCAGCTTTCAAAAAATAATTTCTTAAGAAGAGACGCCAACTATTGCCAAATAACAAAGTGCTGTCTGTTCACACGAAGAGCCCTCCCAGCAGCTCCCACTTTACGTGGCGGCTGGAGTGAAAACCGAATAAGACTCAATTATCCTACTGTCATTAGGGTGAAAGTGTAAAGGACTGTTTTTTCCAACAGGGCTCTAAAATTCAGTAGTCAAGTCCTGTAAGTAGTTCAATGATCTTTAACTTTTTAAATTATAATACATTATTTACATTCCATGGGGCACAGAACAAACTGTCTGCCCGGAAGCAACTGTTTACTGAAAATTTGCAGTCTTCTACGTGCCTCTTTGCACGCTCACTTCTGCTTCAGGTTGCCATTGGAGAGTTCAGAAAGTCTTGCAATTTCTGCAGCCTGTTGTAACTATTTCTGGTCAGTTTACTGACAATGTCTACAATCAATTATTTGCTGCCAATTATCATCCTTATATCTTTCCTGGCTTGAACATAATTAGAAGCCAAATGGAGTTCCTTGCCAGGATGCTGCTGTTGTGTACGGAACCTGGTCCTGTCCCGAGGCTCATGTCTTCACCACAAGATCTACTGCAGTGACTTCCAAACTTGTATTTTTGGAATTTATGAACTTCTGTTCAAAACTGACTATTCAGGGTTAATAGCCTGAAGTGCTACAGGTCACACTGACCATGTACCATTTCTACACTTCAGAGGTGATGGTGAGCACCTCCTAAGTCTCAGAAGTCATTCACAATTTAAGAACTAGCTCAAGCTGCCTTGAAACACTGAAAATGAACTTCTTGAAGTGTCTGACACCACTTGTCGTGACAGGCTTTGCCCATGTTTAGTCCTTTTTTGAGAGCTGGCTCTTAGGTAACTGACAAGATGATGTATAATGTGAATTGACTCAAGTGTGAATGAAGGGAAGCTTTGTAATTTTTTCACTTAAAGCCTCTTTCCCCAAAATATTTTCCTATTTCCAATATGTTACGCTGTTAGAACTTAGCAATCATGTAGAATTTCACATTTAATGTTTAAAAGAATCAGGCAAGTTTCCTTACCAATCAATGACATGTGAGATTTGGGGTTTTTTTTGGGCTCTTCATGCACAGACAGGGTTAAATCAAATGAAACAGAGTGGAGTTTCCCCAGTTGTGACAGTTCGTGAGCTCATGTCTGTGCTAACTTCATGTGGCAAAAGCAATGTGATCAGTTTGTTGGTTGTTTGAATTTTAGATGCAAATCTCTGATGCTGTGGTCTTATAGCTCCACAACAAGTACATCCAAAAGGCAAGTATTTCAGTACCTGACAACAGAATTATTTCTTCTCTGAAAGAAAGTGCCATTTTCCCCTGTATTTTCCTTTTGTGCAAGTGCAGAATTCTAAACCACCACTGTGGTTTCTAATGCGGTTGCTACTCCCAAACCAGTGAAGAACAGAACTGCAAGAACCAATGTGCAGGCAAACTAACAAGAAACTAGCGGTTAAACAGCAGAATTCAGAAACTTTGGGAGAAGCCTAATAAAGACAGGCCAATCTTGGTGAATACCAGCAAAGACAGTTCGGCACAAACACAACTTCCATAGTGACAGATAACTGTATTAAAATCTGCAACTTGATATTGGTAGTTATACTAATTTCAGTTTGTATTAGGCATGCAATAGCGTGATTACACTGTTATATATATTCGTGATATCTTTTTTTTTTTTCATTTAATGCTCTTTAGAATTTTAGTGCCCTGCAAAATCACATCACTAGAGAACCAATCAGCTGCTGCTTCTTATGAAAGTTTAGTTCTACAGCTAAAACAAGGTTTAAGTCTGTTCTACGAGTCAGCTGTCGCTGCCGCAACCTCTGCTAGTATTCGCTTAGGCTGTGCCATTTGGCAACTGGCTTTCTAGGATTCTCACACACCTCTCGCCAGTGTTCCACACCACCTGCAGTAATGCTGTGTGCTCCCAGAATCAGCCGTCCCACCACTTCATTTTTTGTGGTACGGTCGAAATTGATAACTAGAAATTCAATGCTGATGTCAGGAAGGAGATCGACAGGGATATCGTAAATGAAGGATTCATTAAAGACAGGATTCAAAGTGCACTTCTTCACGTGAGTCTTCTTTTTCGCTATGCGCTTTCTTCCGTAATAAACATTCACCTTAACGTATGGATCTGCTGAAGAAGAGAGAAAGAGAAACTAATAACACAGCCCAGTAAGGCTCCTGGCAGTAACGGACAGGGTTCCGCTCACTGAACTTGAGCCAGCTCAAGTAAAAAGTGTAAATCGCAGCAGCTCCCTCAAGCTCCCGGGGGACGGGAGCTCCCTGGGCATCATTTCTCATTGCAAAGTAACCAGCTGATGTCAGCAGCGGGAGTTCATCATGAGTTTCAACGCTGCATGGGGACTGGGGAGAAGCAAGTCGCACATAAATTGCAGTAATTAATCCTGGAAATACCAAAGAGGTGGGGTTTTGCTGAGGTCAGTGCCCAACTGGCCAAAACTTGCACTTTTCACTGTCATCTATAACAAGAAATATTTTCACTCTATTTCATGAAATAGCCCAACAAAGTGTTAAAATGGTTCTAAGAATTTGCAGAAGGAGAACATTTATAGTGGAAGGTACTGAAAAAGAAGAAAAGTTTAAAACAAAGCTTTCATTTTTCCATCAGCCTCACTCTATTACTTTATCAGTCAGTTCACTCTTTATGCAAATGTTTCTTTAGGGTTAAAATTAAGCTACCAGGCACAGTGCTTTTTTTTCATATAACATAAGTTTTGAAGCTGGAAGTTACTTGCCCAGCTGACACTGCCTGATTTTGACTTTTGCTATCCAACTGAAATGATTATCTTATGCATAATGTCAGGATCACATCAAGAAATGTTAGCCTTGCAAGATTCAGCAGACAGAAGCTGCTACTCCAAAATTTATCCTGTAGTTAGAGACTACATACAGAAAGTTTCTTTTTTTTTAAAGAGAGTAAAATTTAAGGCCTACAATAGATAATTAAGCCTAGCCTGCTTTCTTTCTGAGGTGTACAGGAGAAAGCTGCAAAAGCAGAGCTAAATTAGCTATCTGTCAGAATATTATTGAATCTCAAGTTGATTCCAACCATTTTCCCATAATCCTGAAGGAAACTGTCCTGAGGGGATTCAGGAGTCCGAGAATCTGTGCCCACAGGAAAGCCAGAACAGCTGCTCTTCTCTTCAAATCATGGAACAACACAATCAGTAAAAACACCACCACAAACCAACTGAATTGTTTCTAATGTCACATGAATTTACTTTTCTCTATTCTGAGTCTATCCCTCCTCTTTTTTTTGCATCCTCTCTTTTACCCTCCTCTTCTAGGGGCAGGGTTTGAGGCAGACACAGCAAGCAGCAGTCATGCCGTGGAAAAAGTGCTGTTAAGGGCAACGATGAGTGAGAGCAGCACGGAGGCACAGAGCCTGTACACTCCGGCCAAAAGAAGCACGGAGACGTGCTGAATTTGGAAAATACTGCCTTCATAAACAACCAGGTGATGCCAGAAAGCTGCAACTGTTGGTCTCGCAGCAGGAAGGATTTAGTCTTGTTTGTCTAACCATCTGCTGGGGAGTGATGGATTGCTCCTAGTGAGCCACTGCCCTTAGAAAGAGTTTGAGGAAAAGTGTGGAAACAAAGAAAATCTTCAGATAAGACAGGTGAAAAGATCTGAAAGTGAACTTGGAGATTTTTTTTCTACACATTTAGAGCTGGAGAAAATAGCTTCTACCTGAGAGGCCAGTGATATCCATCTTTGGCAAATGTCTGGCTTTCAGCACCACGACCGTCATTCTCTGCGCCACAGGCTGGTAAGACAAGGAGACCTGCAGCTCCCCTCTGCTAATGCATTTCTGTGAAAAAGAAACAGAAAAAACTTATTAGAACACAATGGTCTTATAAATAAGAGCAAAAGTTGGAGGTCACCAGAATCTCCTTTCCCTGTGCTAAATGCCTAAAAAGTTGGAAAATTAGATGCAGGCCATTTGAAGTGCCATGGGAGCCTTTGGGAGAAGGACCAAGTGGAAGATGGCAACTCCTCCTGTGCTGTTCACCCCATGCCTGTCAAGCACAGTGAGCATCAGTCACTGCAGCCTCTCCCCTTGAATTCCAGGTTTGCATGAGGACAAACCTGGTGGACATCATCCAAGAGGAGTGGCTGTGGCTGCCTTTTGAGGTCTGCTCAAGAGGCAGCCGCGGGGTTTAGCACCTTCAGTTTCACTGGCTTTTGGTGGAGCTTCAATGACCAAGCACCTCAAGTTTTCTAGGTTTGCTCTGACAGCTTCACCATCGGTTTAGTCTGTAAAGGTACAGGATGACAACAAATAGATAAAACCAAATCTAATCAGTTACACTTGCTGTATCTCCTTTCAAAGAGTAACATATTAAGATAATTAGTTTTGGTTTTCAGGTGGCACTCAATTTTCATTGAGATGGCACTAACTCAGATGTTTATTTGCTCTCAAGGCAAACAGCAATAGCAGTGGTGTGGGTGGTGTCAGCATCGCACCAAGAACAGAGCTACTGCCACAGCTCCACTGGCTGCTAAAGGCTTTGCCCTCCTCCTGCCCCTGATGGTCTTCGGGAGTGTTAACCCAGCCCAAGTGAAGGAATTTTTCTCCCTTCAAAGCAGTGAAGCACTACAGTAAATGTCACACTAAGTGCTCTGCTGATCACCCAAGAGGTGAAGCTGTTCTTTCAACTGCTGTTATTCAGCTCAGCGGGAAAAAATAGTGTATGTAAACTTAAAACACGGCGTGCGTTCACCATTATTTCGGTGGTTTCCTTTTATCTGAGCAGTTCCTGTGTGTTTAAGACAAGTTTTCCAAATGCAAGGAATGAAGGCTATTGCTGCTCATGCAAAATTTTGGGAGGAGAGTAAACATATAAGCAAGTTCCTGGCCCTGGAAGGGAAACGTTCAGAACATCGGCTCCTTGGATACACCAGAACAGAACAGCCAGAGAGAGCACTGTGCTTGGGGGGTATGTTGTTAGAATTTTGGGATTCTTTTGGTCTGAAGTAATGTAATTTGCATTTTTAGATTGTATGTTAGAACTTATTGGGAATGTTCATTAGGATGGGATGTACCCCTTTGCAGTCATTTACTGGGTTTTAAATGCAATTCTGAATTCTGGATGGTGAAACCTCCTGACACTGAAAACTTTGTCCTGAGGAATGTGCTCTGGGCAATCCTGCTTCAGCTGGGGAGTTGGACCAGATGATCTATAGAGGTCCCCTCAACTGTGACAATTCTGTGATTCCGCAATGGCTGTTCTGACATCCCGGACCCGTGCAGATTTTCAAGAATGCACACCTGACACCAAGGTAAATCTAGTTTTGACCACTAACAAATGTTAACGTATTTGCATCTTTGATTAAATCTATTTTTATTTAGTGGGACTTCTCCCTCTATTTTTAATTTGTTACTTCTAAGAGACACGGCTCAATGCACTGAAAAGAATACTATTAAAAGAAACTAAGCCAGACACTCATTTTATCATAATGTAAAGCATCCCAAGAACCTAAGAAAATAAAAGCATTTACCAGAACTCTGGTTTTGTTGGTATTCTTTTGGTTTGTTTTGGGTCATTGACACAGAGTCCCCTTTAAATAACTTAGGAAAAAAGAAAAAGTTAAATGTCCCATGTAGTAAACTTTTCAAGTAAAATACTGCCACTCTAGGATGTAATCAAGTATTTTATAGACCCCAGCAACAATTCCCAATACCTTAAGGCAATAAGGGAGCCCAAATGCCTTTTTCTATTCAACCTGGAGGATGGGGACCAACAATAAACCAAGCAAGAATACAAAAATCCTGAGTACTGCCTCATCCTCCTGCCTGCACACGGTGTGTTTCCCAAGGACACCTTCCCCAGAAGGCTTGGCAGCACGTATGGATTCCTCATCTTTCTACTTTACAGCCAGACACTACGAGTGGGATTCGCATCACCTAAATTTTACGTGTCTACATTTGACAAAACCATCTTAGACATACTTAGTTCTCAAGTGAGAAAAAAAAAAAAAAAGAGTCATCTAGGGTGGGATGCAGCTGAGCCGATTCAGACATCTGCTTCAGGACAGAAGGAATCACAGCAGACTCTGCTGGCTATGCTGAGGTGTTCCCACTGACTTAAAGCTTACAGCAACAATTCAGATACAGGCAATTACAATTATAGCTGTCTAAAATGGTCAGTCCAGACAAATCTCCCTCTCTAAGTGAGGTTTGTCTTTGCAGATGAATATTATGTTATGGCATCAGCTCTTTTACTTGGAGGTGAGGACTTTGCCATTTTTCTTGGTATCATGAGTTATAACATTCGTCATTTTTATGCCTAAATAGTGACCATGCCTAATCAAACTGCCATAACCACACAGAGAATTGCCTAAGAGCACAGCCACATCACACCAGTAACACACGGCGATGGAAAAATGGATTTAATGGCTAAGGATTTGCAGCATTCCTGCTTACTGGAACTATGAAGGCTCCCAGATCAAAAAGGTCCCAGACCTGCCCTGTGGAGGCCCCATCTGGAGCACTGTGTCCAATTCTGGGCTCCTCAGTTCAGGAAGGACAGGGAACTGCTGGAGGGGGTACAGCAAAGGGCCACAAGGATGATGAGGGGCCTGAAGGGCCCATACGAGGTGAGGCTGAGGGACCTAGGTCTTTTTAGTCTGGAGGAGACTGAGGGGAAGCCTGATCAACGCCTATACATACTTAAAGGGCGGGTGTCAAGAGGATCGGGTGATCTTTTTTCAGTGGTGCCCAGGGACAGGACAAGAGGAAATGGGCACAAACTTGAATATAAGAAGTTCCACCTAAACATGAGGAGGAAATTCTTTACTTTGAGGGTGGCAGAGCCCTGGAAGAGGCTGCCCAGAGAGGTGGTGGAGTCTCCTTCTCTGGAGAAATTGAAAACCCACCTGGAAAAGTCCCTGTGCAACCTGCTCTGGGTGGACCTGCTTTGGCAGGGGAGTTGGACTAGATGATCTCTAGAGGTCCCTTCCAACCCCATGTGATTCTGTGATTCTGTGAAAAGAACCAGGACCAAATACAATGCAAAGAGTCTGGTGTAAAACTACACAAAGTGACTTACTTGTATGTTCCTTTTGAGGATCTCCCTGGTCAGCTGAACTTTTCCAGTGCTTGGATCCACCCCTGCAAGGGGCACCATGACCTCTCCAATAACATCATCTCGAGAGAAGCGATCAAAGCTCAACACGAGGAAGTGAAGCACCAAATCCTGGAGCTGGCTGTATGGGATCCCATAGAAGGTGAAGGTTTCATCAAAGACGGGGTCTAGCGTCTTGCGAAGTACACGAGTCTTCACTCGATGCCTTTTATCTGGAAGAATTGTCATCTTGATGTAAGGGTCAGAGCTCTGAGTGTGCTCATCCATCACTGGCAGTCCATGAGCCTCCTGAATGGTAACTACCAGCGCTTTTTTAGGGAAGTTGTAGTCCACTGAGAAAGTCAGTTCACCCAACATGATGTCATCCCCTGGAGAAGATGGGGAGGAGGTTTTACTTCCACCTGGAGTGAGGCTTTGATCTGGACTAAGTTCATCTCCATAATCTACTTTTATTGGGAGCTGGTCAACATGGGGGGATGCATTTGGCCCATCTGGAGCCTTATTGGAGCCTATTAAACCAGATTCAGCAGCATCCACCAGGAGGTTTCCCCTTGCAGTCTCCTTAGGAGTGCCATTCTTGTCTCTCCGGATTCGGTTAATTTTCTTCTTGTTACTCAAGGTCTCCGGATAGATACTGATGCCTTTCAACATGTGAATGAATTTATATGGTGGGGTTTTGTGCTTCTTTTCTGCTTGCTGGTGACAGCATGTCCACACAAAAACTGTTACTGAGACAGAAACCACAAGGACAGTAGCACCAATGAGACCTGCCACAACCGGGGAGACATCTGCAGAGGAAACAAGGCAGTCAGGAACAAGCTTGTACCTTTGTGGTGGCTGTGCCCCCAGGGGGCTGAGTACATCTACCTGGAGATCTGTACAGCACTACTGTGTTCTTAATTCAATGATTGTGGGATCAAAGCTTCTCCAGAATAAAAAAAACTACTTCCTTTCATTTATATTTTCCCACATGGGAAATATTTTATGCTCCTAAGGCTTGACTTTTTCTAAGAATTTCAAACAGTTGACGGCCTTATCTTGCCAAATCAAGGTCCTGCACTACCAGCATCTCCACAGGAATATGGTTTCTTGATTTGCAAGAAGCGTTGTTATTTATTAATTAATTGATAAATTAAATTTATATCCTATTATTTAATAAATTTAATTCTTTATGTACATGCCCTGTTCAGAAACATTATGCAATTCCATTTTAACAACAGCATAAACACGGCCATAACACTGGATCTGGAGCTGTCCTTTATTAACAGTTTTTAAAAAATCACCTTGGCCTGAAATGGTTGATTGTTTTGCCCCAGCCCCTTATGGCAGACACGGGGCCAATGGTACACACAAGATTTCATGGGGTAATCCAATGTCCAAAAACAAGGGACAGAAAATTCTGTATTTGGATTTAGGGGTTACTTGATATTTTCTAGAGCTTATGTCAATTATGTTCTACAGTTATGACAAGCCAGAAGAAAAAAGCACTGCACTCATTTTTAGCAACCACGTTAGTTATCTTCTATTTATGACTACGGAGAAGTATTACCAAGACACAGAGTGAAACCAGTAGTGCTGAGCTCCCCAGTACATTATACTGCCATCCTCAAGCAATTCCAGCCAAGGACCACCAAGATGATTCAAAGTTGGAGCAGATGGAAGATGGAGAGCAGATGGAAGACGGGGAGAGACCAAAAGCGTGGGGTTTGTTCAGTCTTAAAAAGGAAGGAAAAGGGAGAGATCTTTTTGCTGTCTGCATTTTCTCGGTGGGACGTTGCAGGGAAAGTAGAGCCAGGCTCTTCTTATAACTTATTATTGTATTACAGGTTTAATGACCATTAAAGAAATTTGGGGTTTTTGGAAGCAAGCAAACAAAGAAAGCCTTCTAGCCCTACATCTCTTTCTTTACAAGTTGTACAAACTGCTTCCATAGTAAAAGGGAAAACCAAAACTCATTGCCATGACAGTAATGGCAATAGCTAAATGGAACAGCTAGTAAAAAAGGTAAGCGTCTGATTTTCCTATCCTCATTCCGTACGATAAACAGGAGAAAATAATCTTCCAGCCCCACACCCAAAGCTATAGAGAGCACCTTGACTTTGTCTTTTTTCTGTTCTTTCCACATTACTATTTATTGAGGTTAACAGGCAAGATTACAAGACTGCAGTCTATAATCTGAATATCTGATAGGCTAAGGGAAAACTGAGTTTCAAGAGAATATGTCTCTGTTTTGCAGAAACAGCAAAATGACTTTTAGTTAGATATAAGCCTTCCCAGATTGAAACGGGGATGTCTTTTGCGATGGTGACTGACTTCCCAGACAAATGTGTCTCAAGCCCCACTGGAATCCTTGGATTGGATTAACTAAAGTAAGAAGAATTCATAATATTAACAAAACACCCCTCAAAAAACAACTTTGTTTTGTTATTTAATGTTTCCTCTTTGAAATGAGGCAAGTGGTCCTTAACAGCTAATTTGAATACAACAGTCATATATAGATATTAAACGCTTCAGTGCATATGCAAAACAGGACAAATGCTGGAACTCCTTTCTTACACTGATCTCTTTGTGTGTGTTTTGTTTCTACTCTGTCTTCACAGAATCAGCTCTTGTACCTTCATTTCCAGCAGATCTGATGGGACAAGTCTAGAAGCAGCAACCAGCAGTCCTACTAGAAAGCATCAAATAAGTCTTTGTGATCTTTTTTTCATCAGGTTATCTCAACTCTTGAATTTGGCTCCCATAATGTTCTGTGGCAGAGTTCCTCAGCCTGATTTTGTGACACGAGAAAACAAGGGCTTTTCTTTTGAGCCTGCCTCACCTCATTTCATTTGATGGCTGTTCTTGCATTAGAAGAAACAGGGAGCGACAGTTCCCTTCTCTGTGCAGCTCCTGACATCCCTCTTTTCCTGGCTGAAGACTCCCACTTATGCCATCATTCCATTCATTCATTAGTCCTGTCTCCATAATTCCTTAGAGTTGAAAATTACACTGATATAATGCTGCCTAAAACCAATCTGAGTTAAGCTTCTACAATTTTCAAAGCACTTTGCTACACACAACGCCTATTTTAATGGCACCGCAGCCTGCCTCCTCTCCCAAAAAGTGCAGAGCCACGCTTTTTTAGTCCAATTTTGTAGAAGAGATCTTTGTTCTGATGTGATGCTAACACTTAACTAAAACAAACCCAACTTTTGAGGATATGGAATTATTTTTCGATTAATGAAAAAGAATTGAAAAATTCCTTTTAGAACTGATGTTTGCTAATCATACCCTCACGGCTAAATAGTGGCCAATGGTTAAATTATGACAGCATGTGGCTCTTGGATTCCAGGAAACACAGAAGGTAAAAGGTAAGTAGATACATTGTACATTAGATAAATTATACAGCATAGAGAATTATCACTAAATACTTCAGAATTTAAAGGAAAGGTAGTAACCATGCTCTAACTACGGGGCTTTACGGTCGGAGGGGAAGGTCAGCCAGTGGCTGGAAGACAGAGGCAGCGGTTCAGTCTCCGGGGCTGGAGAAACCCAACGGGCACGGCCCCTCCTGCTGCAGCGCCGGCCCTCGGCCCCGCCGGCCTTCGCAAAAAAAAAAAATCTTAAAATCCAGCCAGCACCCGCTCGGGAGAATGATTTCGCCGGGGTCGCGGGGGCCGCACCCGCACGGCCCGGGGCCGTGGCTCCTCACGGCCGGGCTCCCGCCTCCGCCGGGCCCCCCCTCGCCGCGCCGCGCCCCCCGCCGTCCTGCCCCTCTACCGGCCGCCGGGCCAGGCCCCGCCTCGTCAGGCCGCCGGTGCCGTTATCACAGCCGCCCCGGCCCCCGGGGAGGCGCGAACAAAGGCCGGGGCGCGGCGCGGCCCGGCACAGACATCACGTCATGCGGCGGGGGCCGCCGGGCCCGACCGCCACCTGCTCCCCGCTCGGGCCGCGGCAGCTCCAGGGGCGAGCCCAGGGCCGGCGGCGAGCGGCGGATGCCGGCTGCCGCCGCGGGGGAAAGCGACCGGCCGGCGGGGGAAGGAGGCGGGGGGGGGGGAGCGGGGCCCGGCCTCGGGGGGCGGCAGGGGCCTCGCTTGGGCGCTGGCGGGGCGGAGGAAAGGGGGACCCTCCGCACCGCCCGGCCTCACTCACCGAAGCCGTGGTGGACGCTGGTGATCTCCGCCATGGCCCCGCCGAGACCGGGGTGCGGAGCCCGGTGCGGAGGCGCCGCGGTGCCGGCCCCGCCCGCAGGATGCTCGAGCCCCGGGATGCAGGAGCTGCCGACTGGTCCCGACGCGGCGCAGGCCCCGCCCGGCCCAGCCCCGCCCGCGCCCGGCCCCGCCCGGCGGTGACTCGGCAAGTGTCGGGGCTCCGGCCGCGCCTCCCGAGCGAGGAGTCGAGTGGAGCGTGGGCGTGTGCGTGGGCTCGCGGGGCCCGAGAGCTGGCTCCCGCCGTGAGGGGATGGCACCGGGGCCAAAGTGTTCCGCTGAGGAGCGCGGGCACTGGCACCGGGCAGGCCCTCCGTTCCCTCCCTCCTCCTCTCTCTCCCTCTGTCCCTCCCTCACAGGAGGATGCGCCGAGGCGGCGGGGGCCCGGCGCTAGGCAGCGGGCGCAGCGCCCGGCGGCGTCACCCAGCCAAAATGGCGGCGGCCGCGCTCGCTGAACCCGCCGCCTCCCCTCGTCACGGCGTGGCGGGAGGCCCGCGCGCCGCCAACATGGCGGCGACTCCCCCCGCGCCTCGCCGACATGGCGGGGCGGCGCCTGCGCGGCAGGCGGCTCCCGCGGCGCTTCCGCTTCCTGCGGGGCGAGCGGGACGGGGCGGCGGTGCTCGGGTGCGGGCGGTGGAGCCCCGCGGCCAGCCGCTTTCCTGTCTTCCAGGTGGGCGCCGGGATGTCGCTCTCGCTGAAGATGCTGCCCTGCAAGAAGAGGAGAGCGGCGGTGGCGGGGCCGCAGAGCCCGCGGGAGGACGGGGAGCTGTCCGGCATCGCCGCCGCCTCCTCCTCCTCCTCGGCCGGCGGCGGCGGCTTCCCTACCAAACCGGCGCCGGCGGGCCGAGCCGGCGGGCCGCCCTCCTTCGGGCCGGGCGTGTGGTGGGGGCCGGGAGAGGTTTCGCTGAAGGGCGGGCGGCGGAACCCCGGCCGGCCGGTACCGGGCCCCGCACAGGAGGCGGCGGGCGCGAAGGAGGCCCCGCTCCCCGAGTGCCGCGGCAGCCCCGAGCCGGCGGCGGAAGGTAAAGGTGAGGGCGGCCCAGGGCGGTTCGCGGGTCTCCCCGGGCCCATGCCAGCGCTGCCTCCCGCGCCAGGAGCCCCCTGGGCGCGGTTGTGTCGAAACTGCCCCTTTGCTGGTTGGTTTTTGCGGTGGTTTGTTTGTTTGTTTGTCTTTCTCTGAAGCGTTCCAGGTTAACAGGCATCTCGTTCTCAAAGTTTGGAGTTTTTCCCCTCCTAAAACATTGGAAAAGAATGGAGAACTTAAGCTTTTTGACCCTAGTGCTGCCGAGCACCAAGTGCTTTAGAAGTTGCTATTTTTTTCCTTTTCTTTTTTTCTTTCTTCATATTTCCAACCTAAAATGCCCAGTTTTACAAACTTGCTATGCGTTTTCTCGCTTTTGCCCCTGTGTTTAATTTTTTAGGACTAACATCCATCAGGGCTGCTTCCATAGACACATCTCACCGTTTCTACGTGGTGCAGGATGTGTTGATGTCAGCCAGTCTCCAGACGAGTCTCTGGAAATCCAGGCTTTGATTTGAAAACGTCACCTGGTGTTTAGTTTTTAAAAACAAATGTTTGGGTAGTGAGTTGTGAGACTGGTAAAAAAAGGTGTGATGCGGTTTCCGGAAATACTGGTTTTCAGAGTTTGTCTCTGAGCTCAAGGAGATCAGAGAATTGATCTAGCAAAAAAAAGATGGGGTGTGCGGGAGGCGTGGGGGTGTTTTTTTTCCTCTCCACCTGGATCAGCTCCCTGAGGGGACTCTGCGTGGCCACATGGAGCTCTGCCAGCCCAGGGCAGCAACCGCCGTGCTGTCGGGGGTCTGGTTTTCCTGAGTTGACAGTGGGTTTTCACACTGGCTTATGGTGTTGGTGAAACTTCAAGGGTTTTTAATAGTCCCTGTGAGCCCACCTCACTACAGGCGACGGCAAAAATGGGCAGCGCCTCCTCGGTGCCTTGTGACAGGTGCTGTCTCTGATCCTCCTGCCGCTGCCCTGAGCTCGCTGACCTGACTGAAAGACGATTTTTGCCTCGGGAGAGAGGGGAGTGGAACAGGGTTCGGGTTCACTGTTGTTTTCTAGATCTCTGTAACTTGCGGGACGGTGCGGAATAGGAGCAGGGAGGGTGTGGAGGCACCCTGGTCAGCAGGAGCAGGGGGGGTTAGATTGCCCCAAGGTGGCTGTGAAAGTGTGACTGATCTAAGGTGGGCTGTGAGGGAGTGCCTGCCCCTGCCTGTTGGTTTCTGCTGTTGATGCCGTGTTTATACGACAGGGAGTACAGCTGCGTTTTAAACAAATCATAACTTTTTTTGTGATTGGTTCATTTGACAGGAATAGTTTTGAGTGTAGCCATGCAAAATGGATAGCGGAGGGAGCAAGAGTGAAATAGCTGGAGGTGGGGATCTCTTGTGGGGCCGGTCTTGTTCAATATCTTTATTGATGATCTGGACAGGGGGATTGAATGCACCCTCAGTAAGTTTGCAGAT
>JAOTQQ010000016.1:1130318-1160110 GCA_026546715.1 Gallinago undulata | reverse complement strand
TTTGTTTTTTTTTTTTTTATGTGGTTGGACTCGATGATCTCAAAGGTCCCTTCCAACCACTAAGATTCTGTGATTCTACCTGGGTTTGTTTCCAGCAGGGTGGGAGTGCTGCTGGGGTGCATCTGGATGGCTTCCACAGGCTAGGTTTGACTTGTGCAGTTTATTTAACAGATTGCAATGAATCATGATAAGCTTTTGCAATTGCACAGCCTTTTAACCTTGCTCAGCTGTGACAATGTGACATATCTGACTGCAACTTCATGTGTACTCTTTGCAGGGAGAACTCCGAAGCTGTATACAGAGGTGGAAGTGAATTCCCAGAGAGATGTGTATCTGCCTGAAAACCAATCTGCAGTGCAGGAGTCTCCGTTGAGAAGTTCTTTGCAGCTGGCTGTTAGAAATCCTGCTGTGATGAAGCCACTGAAGAACAGCAAAGCTGGTGAGTGGCCCCAGCACACTGATGAGGAAAATGAGGATTTGGGGCTGTTTAATCCATTGGGTAACTTTTGTGCAAGGGTGACTTGGTACAGTAGACAAAGAACTCTGGAATTGTGTGCACCGCGGCACAGGCTGTTCAGTTGCAATGTTTTTTGAATTTTTTGTACTGAGCTCCTTAATTCAGTGACTAAATCACAGAATCTTTATGGTTGGAAGGGACCTTTGAGATCGAGTCCAACCACACACATTGAAAAAAAAAAAAATCCCCCCAAAACCCCAACCCATAATACAACCCAAACCAACTCACACCCACCCACCGACAGTCAAAACCCAACAATCTCGGGCACTAGAGCATGCCCTGTAGAGCCATGTCTACATGTTTCTTAAATACTTCCAGGGATGGTGACTCCAACGCCTCCCTGGACAGGCTCTTCCAGTGCCTGACCACCCTCTCAGGAAAGTAATTCTTCCTAATATCTAATCTAAACCTCCCCTGCCCCAACTTCAGACCATTTCCTCTAGTCCTGTCACTATTCCCTTGGGAGAAGAGGTCAACACAGGTATCCAGGTGAAACCTGCTGGAGCTGATCTCTGCAATTTTCAGTTACTAAAAGCACAGCTTTCCTTCAAAGGAAGTTATGATTCTTTGTTTTCCCAAGTCAGCAAAACACCACCACTTGGGAAACGCTTCAAGTCACGGAAACTAATTTGCTCTTGCTGTATGGTGCCTGAAGTTTTGCAGCTGTTTTAATCTTGATGGCACACTTAAACACTTCTTTGTGGAAAAAGGTGTAAAAAGGCTGCAGAGACCATTCTGTAAAATCAGCCTAGAGATGGCAAACACATAACCTTTATTTCCTTGAATAATGTGACTCACTCGGGTCCTGCAGAATTTGAATCCATTATTCAAAATACAGTTTCTAGTTCTTATGGCCATTTTCACTTGGATGATCTCCTTACCAGCTGTTGGAAAGCTGATGCCACTTCAGTACCTGCAGAATTCTAGCTGCTTTTTTTTTTTTAAATGTCATACTGTCAGCATGTGCTGGATGTGAAATACCTGAATTTTTAGATTCTATTTTAATTAATTTTCAGAGGAGCAAGATGGAGAGGATATTGAGAGAAGGAAGAGGAGGAGGAAGGCAACCAAACGGAAAAGAGAAGGGAAAAGTCAAGAAGAGGAGGGATCTTTGTCTTGTGACATCAAGCTAGATGATACCCTTGATCGCACCTTAGAAGATGGAGCTAAACAACATAACCTGACAGTTGTCAACGTGCGAAATATCCTGCATGTGAGTGTGATGGGACTCTGACAGGCAACAGAGAAATGCCCAATTTTTTAAGAAAGTGCAGTCTAGACTTGAGTATAGTAGTTATTGATTTCATGTTCATATTGTACAGTTGATTTCATGAACAAGGAGAGCTTGGAAGGCAACCACCTCCTCATCTCTCCTATGGAAAGGTATAAAGAGAGAATCATGTGGTGTTTGGATGAGTTGTCTGGACCTGGCTCTGGTGGGGATTGATCCCTGACTTCCATTTGTTTACAATGGCGAGTGGGTCTGTTTTACTGTACCGCAGTAGCAGGAGTAATTGAACTAAAACACGTGCTTCTGGTTCCAGGTGAGATGTAGACTATGAAGTCATTGTTTCTTATTCTGAGTGAACTGTTTTGTGATAAAGTCCTGATGGAATTCTAGTGGTGCTGAGAGAAATGCATTACTGTTAGTTAATGACCCCAGCCAACCTTTTTAGTTCATCACCTGACTTCCCGTTACAAAGGAGCTGCAAGAAGAATATCTGTGCTGTGACAGCTGTGTTGATTTTTCGTGTCTATTCGGTGTAGATTGCAGTTTAGCCCATGAGTGGGGTCTGGAGAACAATAACATTTATTTTCCCACAGGATCAAAAGTTGTGCTTCCACCTCTTCCCCCTGCAGCTAGTGTTGTTCTAATCCAGGCGTTTTTTCCCTTTTTGCCATCCCCGTGTCAGACAAATTGGAGACTGTCGTGATTCTTTTGGGCAGATTCACCAGCTGCTTTTGTGCAAGTGCCATAAATGAATCCCTTTCTCTGTCACATGGCACTGTGGCAGGGCTGTATATATCTCTGTTGCCCACCTTCCCTGGAGCCTTAGAATTCCATTCAGGAAATGTAGTCATGGATACTGGATCTTTTCTGCCTTCCCCTATTTTTTTAGAATACATGCAATGTTTTCTGAAATGAAGTAGCACGATGTTTCAAAGAGTGGATTATTACACTCTTTCTCTAGAGAATCAGACCCTTGCTATTCTGAAAGCCTGTGAGTGCTTAAGGATTTGAGTTTTCTGTTGCAGCTTCATCGCTGCATTTCTCATGTGGCTGGGATCAGTGCATTTTCCTGAATCTGACATGAGGGAAGGGAAACTGGCATGGGCTTTTGTTTCAACTATTTACTTTCCTTCTGCTGGAAACGTATTCCGTGGAGCATTCACGGAGAATGTAGTGCAAATGTGTTAATCACTGCTGTGCTTATTTTGCATTTTCTTGTCCAATCACTGAACAGTCTTATTTTTGTTACAGTATAATTGCAAAGTATATTGTACACTGACTGTTTCTCCATCATTTTCCAACTAGTTTATTTTAACCTGAAGTCTGTTTCTTTTTAATAAACAGAATGTAAAGGATACCTTTTTGTGTGTTACTGTAGGAAGTGATCACAAATGAGCATGTGGTTGCCATGATGAAAGCAGCCATCAGTGAGACAGAAGATATCCCTTTATTTGTAAGTAAAGAGCTTTTTCAGTTAGGTTTTTCAGTTGTTCCAAATGCATGATACGTTCACCAGTCTATGATGTGGTATGGAGAGAGTAGGTACAATAGGTGATACCTTAATTTACATTTCATTACCAGATTTGCCGCCTGGATGAAGTGAGTAGTGTCTGTGAATGAGTGTAAATTGTGAAACGGAATTATGAGGGATTGTTTTTGATGTCACTCTGATCATGTCTAAAATGTAATGAATTTTTTAAAAAGAGAAGTCTTGTAGTAAAGAGTTGCTGGGAAAAAGTTTGCAGTTAAGGAAAATAGATGAATAAGTGTAAGGTCCTGGTCCCATTGGTCCAGGAGGGGTTCATAATTGTTCTGGGGGAGCGTTTAAGACACAAACAAGGTCAGATGCTGTTTGCTGTAGCTTTATTACTGTTCCCTTAAAATAATGCTAAATGGTGATAGAGAAAAGGCAGAGGTATAGGAAAGGAGGAAAAGAGAAGCAGTATTTCAGAGCAAAGCAAGCAAGGTCACAAAGTTGTTGTTGTCTTGTTTTAAACTCTCAGGAGCCCAAAATGACTCGTTCCAAACTGAAGGAAGTTGTGGAGAAAGGAGTGGTAAGTACATCATCTGCTTTTGCTATTGCACCCTCCCTCTACCCAAATGGTTTTGATTGTTGGGTCTTCTAAAATAACTGTAAACTGTGCTTTTATATGATTTATTCTTAAAATGTCATTGCCTGTAGAGATTGCATGGGCAGTTCAGAAGGCTGTTGTTTGAAGTCTGTTGTTACTTGGCTGCTTTGGAAGGCAAGGCCTCAGGCTCAACAACTCATTTGATGTAATAGATTGTCTAAGACAGCTTGCTTTTCAGAGCCACTTAAAGTGTTCTTGCTATCTTTAGGTGATTCCAACCTGGAATATTTCTCCAATTAAGAAAGCAAATGAGGTGAAGGTAAGTAAACTACTGCTGGGAGATTGGAGGCCATACTAGAGGCACCAATCTTTTGGAGGGGTGGAGCAGGCTTGTGTATATTATGTTGGCAGCATCAGTGATTGAGAGCATTGCAAACAGAGCTTGCAAGGCAGGACAAGGCAGTTGGCATAACAGCAGGTATACATATGACCTGAACGAGCTCCATTCAGGGGAAGACTGAACGCGATGAAGTGATGACATGCCGTAGGGATGTCTTTTCTGCTGGATAGTCTAGCTTCCCATGCTGGTATTGCAGCAGCTGCCACCTGGATGAAACTCCTGAGAGTGGGTGCCACTGCTCAGGCCTCATGCTGTGAGGTGCTCCTTCCTGGGACTGTTTTATACATGGAATGGTACTGCCTGGAAATATGGCCTGGATCTCAATTTTGTTTCCTGAGCTCTTCCTGCTCCAAAAGATGCACTCTAGGTGCAGGCAGTATTCAGCAGCCTCGCAGGAGGGAATGGCCATTCAAGTACTAGAAATATGCCTTTGAGGTAGTGTCTGCTCATGTAGGGTTTCCATCACATAAATGCTAAATCATTTGTGCCCCTTCTTGCACATTTTCAAAGCACTTACTTTGCTTTACCAATCTTAATTTAGTAATTTCTTTGGTTTCTTCAGCCTTTTTCAGTAGCGTCCTTCCTTTCTAAGCTTCAGGGTATTTCCTCAGCTAGAAATATCTGATCTGATAGTGCACCATTAGAGTGCAATTCTTATCTTGCCTGTAAACACTTGTCACCTTTCTTCTGTTGCAGCCTCCTCAGTTTGTGGACATTCCTCTTGAGGAAGATGATTCATCTGATGAAGAATACCAGCCTGAGGACGAGGATGAGGATGAGACTGCAGAAGAGGTAAAGGCAACTTGTACAAAGATCTGTTCATCATGGAGTTGTCTGCATGTCTGTGGCAGTAGAATGCTCTTTATTTTAAAACATGAAAACTTGAAAGTTGTCTTGGGCTGTCATCTGTTATCTTTCTTCAATGCCATATTATTAATTTGGCTAGAAAGAGTCTTTGGAATATTAGTTGAAGTAGTGTTTGATTGTAGCATGATTGATTGCATTCTGCATCTTTTGCACTATAGAGCTTACTGGAAAGTGATGTAGAGAGCACTGCTTCTTCTCCTCGGGGAGCAAAACGATCCAGGACAAGGCGATCATCTGATGAAGAGGGAGGGACAGTCTGTGAGGTAAACTTGCAAGAGTTTTTGCTTTCTTTAGAAACAGCTTTCAGTCATTATTCCTAAATTATTAATGCAAAAGCAAAAATACATATTATTGCTTAAATGTGTGGTGATATTACAAGTGCTGTGTGGCTTTAGTGCCCCACTGCAATGGTTCCTGCATATGCAGGTTGGAAGCCTTGCAGGAAGAGCTTAGTCTAGAATAAATCTGAGTACTTGAAAAAAGCACTAGCAATAAGAAACAATCGGGTCTTCTTCAAGTAATGTTTATTTTTCTGATTATTTTTGAGAGCAATGACTTGCTTTGCTTGGCTTAGGAGGAGAAAGGGATTTTGATAAAAGCATAAGGTATTTGTGGTGACTGCAGGCACTGTCACATCAGTCGAAGGAGTACGTGAAGTATGATAAGAGCTGAGTATCAGCAGTCAAGAAAGAGAAAACAACTGTGAGAACTCGCCAATGACAACGAAATTGGAGAGAGCAATATTGTGTTGATATTTCCATGTTCTACTCCCCATGGGTTTGGTTTTGGGAGGCTTGGGAGTGTCTCACCAGAACTAGTGTTCTGGTTTACCAGCTTTAGTTATGTTGACACTGATACTCAAATCTTCCAAATGTCTCCTTTCCTGCAGGAATAGTAAATTTATTTGTACTTTCTGAAAATCAGAGTGAGTGTAATATGAAGTTATTTCCTTCTGTGAAGCATTTCTCATTTGGGTTGTGCTAGACCCTGGTAAAGCGGAAAGCAACTTACTCAGTCCTTGGAAATTTATGTTCTAAATAAAATCTTTTAACACAAAGGCCTTTTTAATTAGATGGAGAAGGTTACTACACCTGTTGTTAGACACATTAGTGCTGAAGTAGTTCCCATGGGACCTCCACCGCCACCTAAACCAAAGCAAAGCAAAGACAGCACATTCATGGAGAAGCTGCATGCAGTGGATGAAGAATTGGCTTCAAGCCCAGTATGCATGGATTCTTACCAGGTACTGGTTTTGGGGGTGCTGTGACAGTGTGGTTTTAGTTTGAGTAAAATTTGTTGGAAAGGAGGTAGCTTTCTGGTGCTTTCTGCTATTATTTCTACTGCATTCTGCTCTACTTCTATAACTTTAAATAACAAGTTGCATCCTACACACTCTGGAGATTGTAGCTCTGTGAGAGAACAGAGGTAGCTCTTGGAAAGGAGTTGTTAGTGGTATATACTTTAAGTTTCTTGTATCATAACTACACTTTCTTTTTGTGCTCTTAAGTCTCTCACTGCCATTGTTTTGACTGTTAAATGTAATTCAATGACACTTACGTAAGTAGTGAAAATAGTTTTCCTTTTGAAAGATATCCTGTCAGCTTAGTTGTGTTTTGCAGGCAAGGATACAGTTTCAGATAGTGAAGAGGGCAAAAAGTAAAACATACATGAAAGAAGCAAATACTGTGAGCGTAGATTGCTTCCTCAGTCACAGATAAGCGTTTACCATGAGATAAATGAATAGTAATATATTTATAAATAACAACAGCTTAATAGCAAGATTAATGAAAGTTTAGCTTTCTTGGACTACTGAAATAAGTGATGCTTTGTGACAGTAACCTAGTATTTTGGGTATTGGACTTTTTTGGCTGGGCTGAAAACCTTACTGCTGGAAAACCGAGGAAAGCAGAGACATTGTGATTCCATTGTGCTTTTCCTTCACCTTTCAGTCTCTGGATGACAGCCTCATCGCCTTCCGAACCCGCTCTAAGAGACCACTGAAAGATGTTCCTCTGGGTCAGCTGGAGGCAGAGCTCCGAGCCCCAGATATCACACCTGACATGTATGATCCCAATACTGCAGATGACGAAGAATGGAAAAGGTGGCTTGGAGGACTCATGAATGATGATGTGGAGAATGAAGGTATGTGACAGATGTTTTGTTTTTCACTGGCATTAGGGGTAACATTGAAAGCCTGGAGCATTTTATTTTTTTTGTATTTATGCATGATGTTCTTGGCTGCAGCCATTAGCTTGTTTAGTAATATGTTTTGCATGTCATCAGCTTTCCTCATCCTCTCCATGGACATTTGTGACGGTTTTTAAACTTCAGGTGTCTTGCTTGTTAATATTTACTGGCCACTACACAGTAGCTGGCAACCATAAACGACAGTTATGTGTTTCATCCAACGTGCTGTGTCATAAAACTGGCAGCATTGATATACTTGGATATATCTTGAGTGTATTTTATTCTTTCAGAACAAACAAGAACAATCTTTGGGACTTGATTCTCTTTTGTTCTGAATTCACTGGTTGCTTACAGTTTTGCGAATTGAATATAAAACACAAATTGAAATAATAGTACTTACCTCTTTCTAAATTTAGCTGAAATGCGGGTCACAGAGAACAAATCCAGCTTCTCTAAATGGGAATGGCTACAAAGCAGGGTGCTAGTAGCTGAGTTTGAAAAGAGGAGGGCCTTGATACTTCTTCCATAAAAGAAGAAGTTAATTTCCTAGCCCTCTTTGTGCCAGAACAGGCAAGAAACAAAGTGCTTTTTGCTCCTGGCATCTGCTTGGTCTTGGGGAAGGGTAATGACACTTCAAAACATGTTTCTTATTAGATGAAGCAGATGACGATGATGACCCCGAGTACAACTTCCTAGAAGATCTGGATGAACCAGATACAGAAGACTTCAGAAATGATCGTGCTGTGAGAATCACCAGTAAGTCCTTTAGGAATCCCACCTCCTTTCTTGTTAGGATTAATAATTTGTTTGGAAAAGTGAGTGTTTTGTTGCAAAGATTTTGCAGTGTAGGCTAATAAAAAAAAAAATATCTGCATACTTACTGGAACAGCTTTTCTGTACAGGGCTGGCTTTCTGTGAATACATGAAAGGATCTAGCCAGAGCTGCTGCACTATCAGATGCAACTTTACTCCATAGCAAAGACTGAAGACTAATACTTACGTGCCAGTACAGTCTTAAAGCATCACCCAATTCAGAATTGAATGCTTGCCTTACGACTTGAGTGTACTTAAATTTTCTCCAAGCCCTTACAATCTTCAAGTTAGTTTTATAAGCGTTATCACTTCTCATCTTTTCAGTAAAGCACACTTGGTTTAGGTTTTATTACTGGCTAACATAACTAATTTTCAGAATTAAATTTATAGCTTTTATATGACATTTTTGAATCAAAAATTCTCAGTCTTAGCTGAAGTTTTTTGGGGCCTGGTGTTAAAAAGGTATAATACCAAGCTCCTTTCCTTCTTGATCCTCTCTTTGCAAGTGGAAGGTTTTCCTTTGCAAGAGAGAGTCCTTAAGTGACTTGATGCTATGACAGGATTGCTAAGTGCTTCTTGGAAAAGAAATCTTCATACTTCTTTTTAATTTTACCTGCAGAAAAGGAGGTGAACGAACTGATGGAGGAGCTGTTTGAGACAGTAAGTGATACATTGGGTGTAGCACTGAAGAATAGATCTTTCTCAGGTCTGACATGAAACCTCTAAAGCCACGAAGGGGTGGTCTAGGTAAGATGCTTAGTGCTGACTATGCACAAAGGACCCTACTGTAAAAGTGTAATTTTTAGCCTTGGGAAGGAAAGTATGGAGGAACTTCCTTAGGTCTACCCAGAGATGAATGTCTTTGCTAAGAGGATCATCATGAGCTTTATTAGCCAAAGAGAGTTGGTGGTAAACGTGCTACTTGTGCTTTCTGTTCTGTTACTACATGTCTGCTATCAGTTTCAGGATGAGATGGGTTTCTCAAACATGGAAGATGAAGGTCCAGAAGATGAGGATAATGTTACAGAGTCACGGCCGAATTTTAATACACCACAGGCACTTAGGTAGGATCACTTGGTTATCGTTGTAAAAGTAAAGAAATGACAACTAATCTGTCACCATAAAGAGCTTATGATTACTTGCAGCTGTGTTGTACCAGCCACCAAAGCGGTAATGGCACAGGTCACTCTTTTGAAAGCCCTGAGCCACTTTTATTTATGAGATCAAACCCTTTACTTGAACTTTTTTTTTTATGTCTGTCAACTTTCACTTTACTGATTGTGATGCATCTGAAGAAGATGATGACAACAACGAAAGTGTAACTCTTCAGAAAGAGACAGGAAGAATGCCTGTGTGAAAAGATTGATGCTGGCTGTACTGTATCATAGCTGAAAACAGCTGAGGATTTTCAGAATGGTGATATGTTCCAACAAGCCAGCATCTATAATCAAGGATTCTTTTCCTGCTTCTTTAATCTCCATTCTGTTCCTCTGTATTTCAGTTGTATTTATTTTCCAAGTTCATCCACATATCTCCTGCTTATTAGACTATAAGGGCAACAAAGCTGGTGAGGAGTCTGGAGAATAAGTCTTACAAGGAGCAGCTGAGGGAGCTGGGGGTGTTCAGCCTGGAGGAAAGGAGGCTGAGGGGAGACCTTCTCACTCTCTCCAACTCCCTGAAAGGAGGGTGTAGCCGGGGGGGTCGGTCTCTTCTCCCAAGTCACAGGCAATGGGGACAAGAGGAGACAACAGCCTCAAGTTGCCCCAGGGGAGGTTCTGATTGGATATTAGGAAAAATTTTTATACAGCCTTGGAATGGGCTGCCCAGGGAAGTGGTTGAGGCACCATCCCTAGAGATATTTAAAAGACAGGTGCTTAGAGACATGGTTTAGTGCTGGTTTGGTTGGTTGTTTTTTTTTAATCAGGGTTGGGCTGGTGGTTGGTCTAGATGATCTTGAAGGTCCCTTCCAACCTAGACAATTCTATTACTCTAATTTTTTTGAAAAAAAAATCTTCACTACCTGCTAAGTCCCTTACTTCAGCTTTTAAACTGACAGTAGTTTGTGTGGTGGGCAGTGATATTGGAGAGCAGTGGGTAGAGAAACAGTGGCTACTGGTGTGTTCCTGTGTATAGGATGGAAACTGTGTGGGACCTGTGCAAAGTGATAGCCACTCTGGGTCTCTTAATTCTTGTGCTTGATTGTTAAGGGGAGGGGTAAAGTTCACTTACTGCCCTTAGATTTACTTTTTTTTTTTTTGATGACAAGAAACACTTGAGGAGCTGCTTTGACCAGCTGTGTCACCTTCTCTGTTAAGTAAATAGCTTGGATATAACAGTGGCCTTTTCTAAGGACACCTAGGTCTGAAATGACTATAAAGTTTGGAAATCAGCTTTTGGTGAGATTTTTTTTTTTTTTGGTATGCTTTATACTAGAAACAGTGACTTGAAAGGGTCTAAAGTGTTTCTTTCTATGTAATAATTTGTTCACCCACTTTCTGCAGTACTGCTCTGTTTGAAGTGAGCTGCGGTATGAATGGTGTCTCCTTGTTTATGGGGCAGATCAGCTCAAGATGAAGCTGTATCTGTTTGGGAAAGGAGCTAAAATGAAGGCTGGAGTTCTTTGATACTCTCTCTGGGGTGAGCGGTACCAGAGGGGAGTGCAGAAATTCTTAAACCAGCTACAGACTGACAGCAGGGAAGCTTTATGCACTCTCTTATTATTTGTAGGCATTTGTCTTTGATAAATGGCTATTTATCAAATAGTATTAATTTTTCTTGGCTTCTCCCAGTTGTTTTTTCCCCCAGTTTTAGGCATATATGGGATTCTTAAAGTTGTTTTGTAGGTAACTATCCATTTGCTAGGTTTATTGTTATTTTCATGATAGAAGTATCGTGGAGTAACTTTATAACTGACTTTAGGCCTATTGCAGAAGTGACACTGATGACTAGCAGAAAATAGAACATTAACAGCTGTAGCTAAAATAAATAAAAATTATCATAAAGTAGAGGATAGTTGAAGCTGGTTTTGGAAGGATGGTAATATGTACATCATCTTTTCTGCTACAGGAGTGGCTCTTACTGTAGTGTCAGCTGTAGTAGAGTACTCTGCATGAAGCTAGGTAATACTTTCTTTTTTTTTTCTGAAGTAACAGCATTCGAGTCAGTGTGTGATCTTTCTGGAGACCCTTGTGGTAAAATGTCACCCGTAATACCTTGGGTTCAGATCTTGCCTGATGATACAAATGAAAGAGGGTGGGCTCTAATGTGTTGTAGATAATTTTAGGTCCTGATTGCTGTTGAAATTACCTGAGCGCTTGGGTGGAACCCACATGGGATATGACTGGGAGAGGTAGACAAGACCTGTGCTGTCTGTGCTGGTTTGGGCTGGGGTAGAGTTAATTTTCTTCGTAAAAGCTAGTGTGGGCTGTGTCTTGGATTTGTGCCTAGAGCAGCATTGATAACACGGGGTTGAGTTAGTGGCTGCTGAGCAGCGCTTGCACAGAGCCAGGGCCATTCTGCTCCTCACACCACCCACCAGTGAGGGCTGGGGGGGAGCACAGCCTGGACAGTGACCCCAACTGCCCAAAGGGGTATTCCAGACCGTGGGGCATTATGCTCGATACATGAAGCTGGGGGAAGGAGGAGAAAGGAGGGGAAGGAAGGTTTGGAGTGATGGCATTCGTCTCCAAGTCACTGTTACATGTGATGGAGCCCTGCTGTCCTGGGGATGGCTGATCCCTGCCTGCCCCTAGGAAGCAGGGAATTAATTCCTTGTTTGGCTTTGCTTGTGCATGCCACTTCTGCTTCACTTATTAGACTGTGTCAGCTCATGACTTTTCTCACTTTTACTCTTCCAGTTCTCTCCCCCATCCCGCTGGGGGCAGTGGGGGAGCAGTTGCATGGTGCTTAGTTGCTGGTTGGGGTTAAACCACGATGCTCTCCTTGGAATAAACGGGTGAAGTGTTACATCCCAGAAATACAACAGTGCTGTGCTAGATGAAAAGGTTTATGTAAAAGTCAACTGTGTAAATAACTGTTTCCTCAAGATATACTGTCAGAGTGTTGAGTAGTACAGGGATGATAGTTCTTAAACTGTGCATCCCCGATATGCAGTAAAAGGCTCTAAATAAATGGTTATTAAACCCTATTCTTATATTTTGGTCTGCCTGTTCACAAACAGATTTGAAGAGCCTCTGGCCAACTTACTGAATGAACAACACCGGACAGTGAAGGAACAACTCGAGCAGTTGAGAATGAAAAAGTCCTCAATCAAGCCACCACAAGAGATAGAAAAATCAAAACCTCAAAATGAGAAGCCTCTCCAGAGCCTTGTTCTGGACAGTGCGCAAAGAAAGAGGCTCCAGCAGCAAATGCAGCAGGTAATAGTGTTGTCTGGTCTGACCTAGTGAATATTTGCTGTATGCTGTGGGGTGGGGAAGGCAATTGCACAGCAAGCACGCTGGCACAGCGCTTGAAGAAATTAATTGAAAAAGCTACATTTGAAGTTGGAGCTTTAACAGGTGATAGATATTTACATCCCTGATCCCACTCTGAAAGACAACTTGAGTATGCAAAGTAGAGCTTATTTCTTGACATCTGTATTGTTCTCATGTGAGGTAGCTGCTTTGGCCGTGGTTGAATTCTGACTAATCTGTCAAAATCCTCTGTTTTCGCCAACTTCTTTATTACCTTTTGAGGATATTACTCTTGATGTAGTTTGGATTCTTTTTTCTTCCTCTCACCAAACAAAACTGTGTAGAAATTCAATTTGAACACTTTAAAAGCTGTCAGCAGCATGGATGAGGAGCTGTAGAGAAGTTTTTTGCGTATCTGTACAAAGGTCAAGAGGACTCCTTCACAAAAACATGAGACTTGCCCTCAATTCAATTTTGGTGTGCACTTGATAAAAGTCTTGCTGAGTAGTTGTTTATTATTCTGCATATTTCATGCAGTGCCATGTCCTGGTCTGTGACAGCGAGGAGAGGACACAGACCTCTGAAACACAAGCTAAAGAAATTGATCTTGCATTAGATATGTAGAGTAAACGACCTTTTCAAATTTTTAGCTGTAAAGCAAGATGTATAGTGTTCGTGTGCCTATGGGGACTTCAGGGAGCTTGTTTCTGAAGAAATACTGAAGTATTTAATTAGGAAAAAAATGTCCTTTCTATATTAATTGATATGATATGGAACTTTGGCACAAAAGCTAGGAAACTGCTCTCAGACTTGAACAGATGCTGTGTTCAAAAATCTGTGCAATAAGCTTCCTGCCAGTGAATATTAGTTTCCCCTCGGTTTTCTGTTGCTTAAAAGGTTTTTTTTGAAGTCAGAATGTGGTTTTTGGGGTGCTCAAGAAATATTTCTTGTGCCTCCATATCGATGCTTTCCAGTTTCTTGGATTTCTGATACACTGAAAAAACCCACTCTTGTCTGATTTTATTCTTCAAGCATGTTCAGCTTCTGACTCAAATCCATCTTCTGGCAAGTTCCAACCCCGCTTTAAGTTCAGAGGCCAGTACTACCAGGATGTTTTTGGTAAGGATATTTTTAAAATCAGAGCTACATGAATTTTAATGATTGCTTGCTACTGGAAGTTTTTAGAAAGCTTAGTTTATTTAATTGATCCCATTAAATTGAGAGAGACTACAACTTAATAAGGGAATGATGTTGTTAGCCTACTATGGACGTGCTAGGAACTTAGAGAAATAATTCACATTGTGCCAACTAATAACAGTGCTTGGAATTGGCATGTCTTTGAATATTTTGTTTGTTTGTTTGTTTTCTGGGAAATACTGGAAACAAAGTTCAAAAAATACAGCTTTTGTAATTAATGAACATTCTGTGACTTTGAAAGTTTCTGGAAGGTGGGGGAATTTAAAGAAAAAAAAAATAATTCCTGTGACTGTTCCTAGATTTGTAATGCTCAAAAATAAAAGCTATAACACTGCTTCTCTTATGCTTGTCACTTCACTGGCTTTTATTTTTTTGCATTATGCATTAGATGTATTTGCTCTTTGTCTTCCATTTGAGGGCATGTTCTTTTATCTTTTTCTGTGTTTGACTTTGCAGAGCGAGCTTGGTAACTTTGCTCGAAGCTCTACACTCCTTCGTCAGTCCTTCGATCCGAAGTTTCAAACGATGTTCCAGCCATGTAACTTGAAGGGAGCGCTGCAGCTCATTGAAGACTTTCATGCCCAAGTCCAAGTTGACTGGAGCCCTCGCAAAGCTGTGAAGAAGAGTGGTTTGTATTTGAAGGGATGAGAGGTGGGAAAGCAGTGACAGTGGGAGTGATACTTCATGCTATGAGTATGGTTCAGACTTCTGTTTGGAATGAATTTTTAATTTTTTTTTAATCTTGTGAGGTATTTTTAGATAAAACTATCCGCTTAGTTGACTACCTTTTTACTTCTTAAACTTGCAACACAGTAAAGCATGTTATATGAGCTGCTGACTCTTGTTTGACATCATAATCCTACCCTTTATTGTTCTGCAGATGATGCTTGGAGCTGCAGAAGTCCATGAAACTGGGAATAACTGTACCAAATGTGTTGGTTTACACACATCAAGAAAATACTCTCTTTAGTGGAGTATTTTATTTTTAAAAAGCTCCAGACTTGGTTTCAAATACTGGGTTTGTGACTTTTTTTTTGCTACCTAAAGAGTGAATCTGAAATAGAGCTTTTTCAAGGTGCTTTTTCATTATAGAGCAAAAGAAAAGATGGAAGGGGAAAGTAATTTTACCTTTTGCTGTTGTAAACTTAAGGGCAAAAACTAGGAACTATGCAAATTCTAAAAACCAGGGAGAAAGTTTCTCTTTTTGCAGTGTAGGGAGTAAAAGAAACTATTTTCAAGAAGTCACTTGTGAAAAAGATTACTTGTCCATGTATATGTCTGTCCTTATCTGGTAATTCTTTTCACAGCCAATGAATTTCCATGTTTGCCAAAGCAAGTGGCATGGATTTTGGCAACAAGGAGAGTCTTTATGTATCCAGAGTTACTGCCAATATGTTCCTTGAAAGCAAACCCTCCCCGGGACAAAATTATCTTCACCAAGGCAGAGGACAAGTAGGTGCTTAGAATTAATTGAATAAAATGCATACAGATGAGACCTCTTTGTTCAGGAGAATTTCTAGGATGCAAACTTCTGGGATATCTGTGTATTGTGCAAGAGCACATCCAAATAGCAATCTGCTCTACTGTCTAAAAGACTTTTTATCTTTTTTTTTTTTTTTTTTTTCCTCCTTCCTTTCTTCAGTTTATTAGCTTTAGGTTTGAAACATTTTGAAGGGACGGAGTTCCCAAAGCCTTTGATCAGCAAGTACCTCTTGCCAACAAAAACTGCCCACCAGCTTACAGTACGAATCAAGAATCTCAATATGAATCGAGCCCCTGATAATATCATCAGAGTAAGTGATGCATTCAGATGATGGTTTGGTATTTTCAGATTTGTGTGTCTGGTTGGTGTTTGTTATACAAGAGATGTGCTGTTTTTTTCCAAGAGATGTGTTTTTCATATATGTGCTGACACTTTCTTAAAAGCAAATGTTATCCTTTTATTAGCAACGAGGATTTCTTCAAAAAGACCTTATTCTCTCTGTACTTTGCAAGTGCTTATATCACTATTTTGACTCTCTAGAGCCCAGCACTTGCAGACAGTCCTAGTACAACTGTGGCTTCAGTAATCCTGACAAATTCGTACAAAGAAGCTTTGAGTAGCAAAGCTTAAACAGACGTGCTATCTCCAGTCAGGCTGAGAGTCCAGCAGGCCAAGTACCTTCTCTCATGAGCCAGTGGCCACTGCTGAAGAAAGAATAAGAACCAGAAACACTTAAAGTGAGTTCACCTGCACGTCTGCCAGAACTTCATGCTTTCTGTTGAGAGAAACCAAGATGGCAATGAGCTCTTGTTCAGCCTTCATTATTCTGTTTTTTTCATGTTTCTGTGGGTAGTACCTTACTAAAGTAGTAGTGATGAGAATCACTTTATTCACGTGGGCGCTGTTACAGAGCACAGTTCTCATCCTTCCTCCCAGCAGTTGTTGGATGTGTGATCTGACTGCAGTCATCTTCTTTCCTGTCTCCACATAGTACTATAAAAAGACAAAACAGTTGCCCGTTCTGTTCAAGTGCTGTGAGGAAATCCAGCCTAATGAGTGGAAGCCACCTGTGGACAGAGAAGAACATTGCCTGCCGTTTTGGCTCAAGGTAAGTTCTGTTGGTTGATTTCTTTTGGAATTTTGGGTTGGTTGGTTGTTTTTTCTTTCTTCCCTTTTCTTTACAGCCCAAGTCAGAGTGAGCTGTTGGCTGCCCTACAGCTCTGAAGTCAACAGGTGGTTCGATTGTATTGCATGGGAGCCCATGTCACCCTGAGCCTAGCTAGTGAATGTAGCCAGGACAGGAGTATTTAGCAACCTGAAGCATTATACACTGCTGTCAGTGCTTGGTGGCCCAGCTGCAGTACAGAATTGAAGTTATCATGGACACACAGTGTTTGTTGTCACACCCTTGTTCTGCTACGTGGGTGTATTTCTAAGTTCTCTGGTTTGATGTGTTGATTTTTTTTTTTATTTGGCTTTGATTTGTTAATCAACATAGTCTGACCCTTGCCTTATGGTTAATGGTGTTACTATCTTTCCCACTGTAGTACAGCCATGAGAGGGCATGTTTTCCCTTAAAACTTCACCTTCTAAGAGAAAAGAAGAAATCTGGGGGTTTGGGGTGGTTTTTGTTACAGTTATCTTCACCTGGAGTGTGGCTGTTACTTCTGTTATACCCAAATGGCTCATACTTTGTAAGGATTGTTTCCCTGAGACTCTTTGCACAAAGAAGACTAAGTTGGAGATGTAATAACCATGTTTGCGAGTCAGTCAGAAAGGACTGTGCCTGAGGAAAAGATTAGACTTGGATGCCATAAAATCCAGTCCTCTTAATCGCTCACTGTATTTCATTGTTAAGCTGAAGCTTCCTTCCCATATATTCCTGTATTTGCTTAAGGAACCTTTATAAAGCAATTCAGTTCTGTTGTTGTTTTCAGGCTCTGAGATTCTTTTGAAGGCTTTGGAGTAAAACTCATTAATAGAAAGCACTATACAGTAATAGAAAGTAAATAAAAACTGCTTTACTTCCAGAAGCAAGTTGCAAGCCTGTCACCCTCTGTGGTGCTGTTTGAAGGTGGTAAGAGAGGAATAGGCTGTGGACCAGACTAATGATCTCCTGTTCCCTTCAGGCAAGCTTGTCCTCCATCCAGGGGGAACTGAAGCAATTGGCAGAAGATGCCAGGGAGATGCCAGGTACACCTGATGCAGAATCTGTCTTTTTGGGGACAGGAAAGGAAACTTCAGATGCAGAATGTGATGAAAAATACCCTCTGCTCATGCCAAAGGGACTAGTACTGACCTTGAAGCCCCTTGCCAATCGATTCTCTAGGAGAGCATGGAGGAGGCAGAGGTCTTCAGCTCTCAAGCCTGTCCTCATTCGACCGAGTCCTTGTCTGCAGCCCAGTTCCAACACTAACATTCAAAAAACTATGAAGTTGTCCCAGTCGGAAGCTCCTCCCAGCAAAGTTATGGTTCAGATTCCTCGGCTAATCCAGCCAGCTACAGTCATGCAGACGGTGCCAGGAATGCAGCCTTTGAATGTTCCAGCAGTAGGAGGAAGTGGGGATGGTTTGGAATTTCAGAATGTGCTGTCCGCTTCGCATTCAGACTCCAGACAAGCTTTCTCAGGTGCTGTGCAACCAGCTCTAGTGTCCTCAAACCCAGTAACTTTTCAGCCCAAACTGATGTTGCCAGCTTTGGCCGGAGCAAAAATGCGCAAACCTTGTGTTCGTAAGGGATACCAAAAGAAAAAAGGGACAAAATCTGCTTCACTGATAAAGACTTCGCCTTTGATTCAGCCATCCCCTGTCATCCTTACTGTACCTGCTACCACAGTGAAAGTGGTTAATATAGGCAACGGTTGCAATATGATTCAGCCCATAAACACAACAGTTGCTAGAGGCACTCAGGCTATTCCAGTTACAACCTTATTGGTAAATCCATCTACTTTCCCATGTCCGTTAAATCAGCCTCTAGTGACTTCTTCAATCTCTTCGTTGTTAGTCTCTCCTAACCCTGTTAGTCTTTCTGCATCATCCATTGGTGAAAATGAAGAACAGCTGAATCTGGCTGCTTCCTGCCCAGCTGGAAATAACAAAAATACCTATCCCCCAGTGGAGCCCAAGGTTGAACCCCCAGAACTGTACGTTTCCTGCTCCACTGTCTCCCCCAAGAAGGAGAGTAGTACAAATTCTGGCACTTCAAATAATGGTGGTCAGGAAAAGGTAAATAAAGGTAACTGCTGTAGCTGGGCAGTGGTAGAAGGAGGTGGGAATGCTTCAGAACCATTGTCTGTGGACCTCTTGCCTCATTTAGAAGATCCAGATGAAACAATGAAAATTGAGGCTGAAGATTCAAATGATGCTAGCAAGGAAGTAAATCCGGTACAGAAGAGGGATCTTTTATGTGCTGAAGTGAAGGAGGAATTCATGCTGGATCTTGGCCAGGAGCTGACCATGGAGGCTGCGTGTTCGTGTTCAAATGACCTGAAAGAAATTAAAAAGGAGCATCCTTTGTGTGATGAGAAGGGAGAAGAAGAACGACGGGCTTTGCAGTCCTCTCCCCAGCATGAACAGCAGATGGATGCAGGTGGTGTTGCTGGACCACAAGTAAGCAGTGAGTCTCCAAAGAATCTTCCTTACACGGCAGATGCTGAGGCAGAATTTAGTAGTCCGCTAGGAAGACCAGAGGATTCATCCAGTATAGATGGCCAGTCTGTTGGGACACCAGCTGGCCCTGAAGCTGGAGGAGAGAGAGAAGGACAGGAAGAAGAGGAAGAAGATGACTTTGATGATTTTACGCAAGATGAAGATGAAGAAATGTCATCAGCCTCAGAAGAATCTATTCTTTCAGTGCCAGAACTTCAGGTAAAAGTATAAAAAAACTTGTTAATGACAAGTACCTGTGTCCTGAAACACCCTAGTGGAGTCAGGGCAAGTCACAATTGGAATCCAACTGGAAAAATGGTCTGTTAGCCATAGAATGGCATGGTATCATGCTGTTTTACTGAGAAATTGGACACCACGTTTTCCTGAGAAGATATTAAGTCCAAACTAAAGGGATATCTTGCCAATATACAGATTTAAATTCTGCTGAGTTGTAAGGACTTCCTTAGCTGAGGCTGTCCTTTAAGAAGTATTTTAAGTGAAAAATACTTTCCAGGTCACAATTCCAGCAAGCCTTCAAGAACTAAGATGATCATTACGGAATCCCATCTGACTTATGGCTTTTATAAGCATCAGATTCTCAAATTTAATTTGGTGTGTGATACAAAAATAGGCAGTTGTGGTTGTTGTTGAGTTCTGCCCATTCAGTAGAATCCTCTACTTGGTCAGATGTTGATCTGTGAAATTGGCTGTTAGAATTATGATGGAATGAGCTAGTTGCTGAATGACATGAAAACAAACACTGAAAGAAAACAATGTGAGATTTTTGTTGTTGTGGCTTTCTAAGGAGACAATGGAAAAACTTACTTGGCTTGCAACAGAGAGACGGTTAAGCCAAGAAGGAGATTCTGAAGAAGAGAATTCCCAGGAGGAGAACTCTGAGCCAGAGGAGGAGGAAGAAGAAGGGGAAGGAATAGAGAGCTTACCGAAGGATGAAGAAGTATGTGGTGATACATCAGAGGAACCTAAATCTGCCTTCCCCTCGACAAAGGCTGCCCCGCAGGTAGAAGCCCACAGAATGCCAGCAGGTGGGTTCTGTGGGTTTATTTGGACACAGGGCATGGGGAAATAGAGCTACTCTCTGCATTAAAAGCAAAACAATGGGGAAACAGTACCTGGGTAATTTCCAGATGCTTTCCATCTGGAAATTAAACTTTGCAGCAGTCATAATTCTGTGAAAACAGTTTTTTAGCTTAGAAGCCCATGTGCATGGGAAACAAGTGTCTTTAGTCCCTTGTAATGCATTTACGCTTCAAATATTTGCAGACGTAAGATTTGTGATTTGTGTCAGCTAATACCCCATACCTATATAAGAACAATATTAAATAGTCAAATCTTTGCTAAATTTAATTTTGTGTTACAAAGTCATGTTGGGGAAAAATGAATGAAACAAAATAATACCTTAGGAGAATCTAGCAAGTGGTAGATGACGTTGAGCAGTGGACCTCAGCCCATTAGACCAAAAGATTCCTAATCTAAAGGCATCAAAATTGTGATGTAGGAACTCTTAGTATTTCATTCCCTATTTTGTGACAGCAGTTATTTATCTGTGATGTTAACTCTACTCCTGTAAATAATAAGCTGAAAGATTAATTTGCAAGCATTACAGCCAGCTCCGCTGCTCGTATCATATCTCTGTGCTATGCTCTTCTTGTCCTCCTGTATGCAGGAGATGGATCTATTGGTTCTGGGCAGGTTCTAGCTGAGGAACAGACAGGAGGGGTTTGTTCCTGTATCAAGATTTTTTTCCCCATCAGATGCTATAAAAAGAAACAGCCAATTTGGAATATGTTAGCTGGTCTGACTAATGAAAAACATACTGATCATATGCTTCCAGGAGAGTGCAAACAGTAAACTTACCACTAACTCTGAAAACCTACTTTTCCTATTGCAATATTGATCTAAAGAGTAGTTGTCTGCCAGCTGAGGGAACATGTGAAAAGTACCCATACAAGTTGCTTTGTGCTTCTTTACAGGAGAAAATATGAAAGCCCCTGGGAAGAGCAGGAGCTCCCACAGAACCAGAAATAAGAGGGGACGGGCTCGTGCTAGCAAAGATACATCTAAGCTACTGCTCTTGTATGATGAAGACATCCTGGAGAGAGATCCCCTGCGGGAACAGAAGGATCTGGCATTTGCCCAAGCCTATCTAACCAGGGTGAGCCAGGCTAGGTGTAACCAAGAAACAGGAATACTGGACACTCTAACACAGTTCACGCCTGAGCCCCATAACTGGATGTACTGGATCTGGTCGGGATGAAGTTATCTTTCTTCATAGCACCCCATATGGTGGTCTCCTGTACTTATTAAACTGTCTTTATCTTGACCTATGAGCTTTCTTGCTTTTGCTCTTCCTCTTCCCTCCCCTGTCCTGCTTGGGGAAGGCGGGGAGAGAGCGGGTGACTGTCAGGGCGTGCTTAGCTGCTGGCTGCAGGCAATCCACAACACAGGGCTCCTTTTAATGTCAGGATCTCATAGGCTTGGGTTCGGTTCCCTTCTCTCTTGTGAGCAGTTCAGATTTATCTTTAAGGAAGAGACTTGGTTGGCTCAAGAAAACTGGAAGCAACTGTGTAAATTCTGAGATGTAGAGATCTGGAGATCAAAGATTACTAAATTAACTTGTTTCCTTCTTGGACGTTACGTAGTACTGTAAAGGTCTGTTGCTTTTTCCAGGTGCGTGAAGCCTTGCAGCATGTTCCTGGAAAGTATGAAGACTTTCTGCGTGTTATCTATGAGTTTGAGATTAGCACAGAGAAGCGAACGGCTGTGGATCTCTATTCCACTTTACAGAAACTGTTGCGTGACTGGCCACAGTTGCTCACAGACTTTGCTGCCTTTCTCCTACCAGAACAAGCTTTGGAGTGTGGACTGGTAGGTATAGGAGAGGAGGAGACCAAATTTTTAAGCAGGAAATTTTGGACGCTTGTGGGAGTGAAAGAATAAGGGATTCTTCCTAAGGCAAGAAAGGTAAACAGCAGATAAATGATTTGTTTACCTTGCTGTTTTATTAATCAGAATTGAAAAGTCTAGTGTTTGTTTTAAGTCTCGTACTCAGTGTTATTGCGGAGAATCAGCCTTTCCCAGTTATATTGCAGAACCTGACTGCAGAGACAATGTGCAGCAAGTGGAACGGTTCCCTTGTCTCACAAATCAGCTTTCCACTTTGTAAGATAGAGCTTTTCACCTCTTGCATTCTTTCTGGGTTTTCCTGTCTTATGGTTAAAGCAAAACTTTACAGCTCATGTGAGTGTTGATTATACAAAGTCTAGTTTCTGTTCTTCCACCTCTTCCCAGTTTTGCAATGGGTGGCAAAACAAGTGGGAGACAAATACCAAGACAGACAGTTTGTAACTTGCTTAAGCCAACTAGAGATGCTTGGAAATATATTCTTGAGTGTGAAGGGTGAATCTTTTTCTTTTGATCAGTTTGAAGAGCAGCAAGCATTTGAAAAAAGCCGGAAGTTTCTCAGGCAGCTGGAGATTTGTTTCGCTGAAAATCCTGCCCACCATCAAAAGATCATCAAAGTTCTGCAGAGCTGTGCAGACTGCCTCCCCCAGGAGATCACAGAGGTAATCAGGCATCCTGGTGTCTCCTGTCTCTCAAAACCCCAAGAATAGCATCGCTGCCCTGCTTCCCTGCTCCCCTCTGCTGCTCTTTGAGACCATGGGAGTTTATCAAGAGTGATCTCCCTCTGTGGGGTATGGTAGAGAACTGGTGCTACGTGTCTCCTCTCTCCTACCTCCACCTTGCTTTTATCACCTTGCAGGTGAAAGTTTAGCTTAGTGCCTCCTGCAGAGTCTGCCCACAATTCTGGACGGATATTCCTGTGCTAATTGAATAGCTGGATGTGGAGTGATCTCAAAATATTGATGAAGCAGTACCAATGCAAGCATAAACTTCCGTGTTGGAGGTCTAATAAGCCTTGATGTTCTACTTGCTTTGAGAAATCCTTCTGAGAAGAATGTGATGATGTGGAATGAAACATTGATTTTCTTTGGATTTCTCTCTTTCAGCTGAAGACCCAAATGTGGCAACTGTTGAAAGGACATGACCACTTGCAGGATGAATTCTCCATTTTCTTTGATCACTTAAGGCCCTCAGCCAGCCGCATGGGAGACTTTGAGGAGATCAACTGGACAGAAGAGAAGGAGTATGAGGTGGAGCAGTCTTTTCCCCAAGGCCAGAAAAGATAAAAGCAGAGATACTAGACGTGCTTGAACTCAAACTGAGGCTGCGTTTCCAGAGGGAAGGAAGCAGTAGGGTGGGATTGGGGTTGTAGTGAAGCAAATTTTTCAGGTTTTTTTTACAGCATTTCTCTCTCTTCTAATGTAATTGAACTTGTTGTGTCCTGGAGCTCAGTTCCAGTATTCAGAAAATCATAGGAAAAATGAAGTTTGGTCTGCTGAAGAGCTGTCACAATAGAGCAGTTCTTCTCTGTTGTGTTTTTTTTTATAGTTTGATGGGTTTGAAGAGGTGTCTTTGCCAGATGTAGAAGAGGAGGACGAGCCACCCAAGATGCATGTAGCCACTAAAAATAAGAAGCGGAAAGAGATCGGAGGCCAGAATAATGACAAGGTGGGCCTGGGGTGTCTCACTAGTCCACGTATATGGACCCTGAGCAAATGCATCCCTGTGAGGGTAAATGTGTCTTACCAAGAGACATGACGACAGCCTATAAAGATTTGAAGAAAGGGGATTGAAATGTTTCCATTGTGCTTGGCTTGCTGGCAGCATAATCGCTTTAGTTCTCTCCAGGTGTGCGCAGAGTGGCCCTTCCTGGCTCCCATTGGGGTTAACCTTCCCCTGACTGTCATCTTTGTGTACCCTGCACATTTGTCAGCTGGAGTATGTCTGTTTCCAGGAGGTCGAGTGGGTAGATGGGATGAAGGAATGTTCATGTTCCTGCCATGAAGGGAGTAGCGATCTCAAGCTAAAGAAAAGCAAAAGGAGGAGCTGCAGCCATTGTAGTAGTAAGGTTAGTTGATAGGCCGAGTCACCAGCATGGTGAGTGGAAAAGTAGAGTCCTGCCAAGAGTCTCCCTGTTGTGATGATTTGTCTGGCTTCGGGCCTCGTGTCTCCAAAATAATGTATTGAGGAAGAAAGTAAATGGAACGATGACCAGTAGCGTCTCCCTCTTGGGAGCTCTGAGGGCTCTGCCTGGCCTTCCCCATGTCTGTTCCTGCCCCTCCTTGCTGTGCTAAATAGTGTTAGTTTCAATGTTCTTTTGAGTTAAGAATAAGCTTTTTTTTTTTTAGTGGAAGATACTTGTATGGCCACTATGTGAAAAGAATAATGCCTATTCCTAATAATGAAAAAATTCAGTTTTCTAAGTGCAAACATATTGCCAAACTGAAGCCTTTGGTAGGGGCAAGGAATGCTTTGGAAGCAGAGGCTGGAGCATGAGGTTTGGACTGATAGACCATATCTCTAATTGTAAGCCTATATATTGATTTGCAGGTATGTGAAAACAAATTTTATAAAACTAAAGATTCTCAGGAGCTGACTACAAGCCTTGCTCAACGAGAGTCAAGTCCTCACCCTGAAGGGAGGGATTCTGGAATAGCAAAGCAACCTGCAGAAGAAAATCTGGAGAATGGAGATGAGGGAGAGGATGTCCAGAGCAGAGCCAAAACTCTGTCAAGGAGAGTGGAGACTCTTGCTTCAGGTGTGTGAAAGTCTTGTGTACAGACATGTACATTTATCTCCAAACGCGCTCGTGCAAATGAGGAGAGGTGTAGGGCCTCATAATGCAAATTTATTGAGCTAATGAGAACTTCTAATAATCTTTCTTTCATTTTTTGACTTGTCTTCATCCACTCTGGATGCTCTAAACGTGCATATATCCAGAGCATTCCCTTCAAAATAAGCTTTCCTGACTAGAGAAATATTCTTGCCTTTTCAGAATGAATGCTCCATTTAAGCTTCTCTTGCTGATGAACTGATCCCATTCCCAGAACTACCATAATACTGTTTTTTTTTTTCTCCACTTTCCATTTTAACATGGCAGTTCAAAATCACCATCTCTCTTATCTTTTAAATTATCCCCTTCATGTTCCTTGGTGGTTTTTTTTTTCCTTCACTGCGGTACAGACAAGGGGAACGCGATTATTGCAGCGTAAACAACCTGAAAAAGACTTCTCCCTTCTTTCAGCAGCCAAATCTCCCTTAATGCTGCTGTTGGAGGCAGCACCCAAGTTAAACACAGTGGTTTTGGTGAAATGCAGCCCGGTGCCTAGTTGATAGTGGTTGTGTAAATAGGGTGCCAACAGCAATAACACGTTCTTCACTTGAGAATGTTGTTCTGGGCTGCACACTAAAGCTTTTTCATGCCTTCATCGCTTCTTTGCGCAGCAGCTGGTTTAGTAACCCACGGTGGTGAAGAGCATTGACTATAGATTGTTGCTTTCGAGTTACAGGGTGGGTAAACTACAGATAGAATTACAGAACTGCTCCCAGACTGGTCTCATTTACACACATTTCTCCAGCAAAATATTTTTTTTAAAAAACTCACCCTCTTAAAAAGTGAATAAAGCCTCCAGAAGTTTTTTTTTTTCTTACTAACAGCCAGTCTGAACTTCTTTGGGTTTATAATTAGGATCTCCCCTGGAAGGAGAGATTGTCTCCAGCAGACATGCATCTTCTGAAAAAGCTGCGCTGCCTGATAATGATACTCGAGAAGGAGGTGTCGGAGCTGCTGGGAACACTGCAGAGGGCAGTGACCCTTCCATCACTGTCCCCCAATGCACACATCTACAAAAACCTACTCTAAAACTACCTCAAGAAACCAAAGACTTTCCCTGCGCCGAAGGAAGAGAGAACGAGGCACTAAAGCAGCCCCATCAAGGAAACGCAGATGCTTCCTTCAGGCTGAGCAGACATCTGCTGTCATCTTCCCCTCCTGCTGCAGCACAAGATCTACCAGGACCTGGTTCCTCTTCTGGCAGGAGTTTGTGTCAGACTAAAGGGCTTTATTCTGATTCGTCAGATAAGCCTAGTGTCTTCGGTCAGGCTTCAAAATCGGGTGTGAAAGAATTGGAGGGACCACCTTTGCCTCAGGAAGGACAACCTGAAGCAAAGCAGGGCTGGGTAAGGGCAGGTAGAAACCCACCCCTGGGAAAGAGCTGCAGCTCCCAGGCCCTTAGTGATTGCAGTTTGGAAACGGATGATCCGGGCTGCGCTGGAAACTTCCCCAAGAACAGATTAAAGGCAAATGCAACCGGCTGCTTCCAGGCACATCAGCTGGAATATAGAGTGGTCACTGCCTCCCCGGGGCAAAAGGAAGAGGAGCAGGAGCAGCAACAGCAGCGAGTAACAGAAGCAACTGTGTGTGCAAAGAACAGCAAAGTCAGCTCAACCGGGGAGAAGGTTGTCCTCTGGACCAGGTACATCTACCTGAACTGCATCTTACATCCTTTGTGCCTTCAGCTTTCATATTATAGAGTATCCTTTATTTTCATTTTATATTTCCATTTTCTAATGTATTCTGGCCCCTCCCTTTGAATATTCCTGCCTTGTTTCATCTACCCACAGTCTGGCATAGCTGCCTTCTTGGTCCTATGAGAAATGCTGTCTGCTTGTGGCAGCATAATTACTGTAGTACTTCAGGCTGGGAAAGAATTTACTTTCTCATTCAAAAAAACTTAAAAATGGGCTAAATGCATCTCTGCTTAAAGCCATGTCTTGTGCTGGGTGGTGCTGGGAACTGCTCTGTGATTGTTATCCTCACCTTGGACCAGGCCTCTCGGGCTTGTGGTGGTCCAAGTGTGTCAGCGCTTGTTTTCGGTGGCTTAACTCTTGTGCTGTTTTACAGGGAGGCTGACAGGGTCATCCTGACCACCTGCCAGGAGAAGGGAGCTCAGCTGGAAACCTTCCAGGCCATCTCGCAGAAACTGGGCAACAAGACCGCTAGCGAGGTGAGGGGGGGGAGTGGAAAAACTTGAATCTGCTCCAGTGACTGGGGAAAGGGGGTGGGAAGGAAGGAAAGGTGGAGGTTTGCCATCATATTGGTCTCCCAAACTTAAATTTAATTTGCACGAGAGAAAAACAATCCTAATTGCAAATATAAAAAAAAAAAACCATAAACGAAGAAAACAACCAAACCCTCATCCATTCTGTCAGACAAAAATCATGACTACCATAGTCCTTTTTACGATGTCACCATTTGACATTTTAACCTTGTATTTGGTACCAGAATTGTTTCTGTGGCTGCCACTGGGGTCGTCAGCCTTCTGCTTCAGTACACTGGGAATCCGTTGGGGTTTCTTAACCTTCCCCACATCGCTGCTGAGGAATCTTCTCAAACTGCCTGGTTTTTCACCTGCAAGTCATTAGAATATAACTGCACAAAACACCCTGAACTTCATAATATGAAATGGAAGTTTCCTATCACCTTCAGGTCACTGCTTATCTGGGATTTCCCTTGTTCTTCAGGTATCCCACAGGTTCAGAGAACTGATGAGGCTGTTCCATACCTCCTGTGATGGGAGCTCTGAAGATGAGGAGGATGCCACTAGCACCAGTAACACAGACCAGTTGTCAGATAAAGATCTTCTGCTTTCTGAGGAAGAACCTGATGACTGACAGTTTTTCTGGCTCAGTAAGCACCTGACTGCATCAGCGGGAGACGTGTTTGCCACTTTGCTGCTAGATGGGTGCTATGGGTAGATGTTTGTGCAGGTACTTCAGATGGCACCTTTTTTTTTTTTTTTTTGGTTCACTCTCCTGCTACACTTCTGAACTGCTTCATTCTCAGTCTGTATCAAACTGAAGGAAGGAAGGAAGGTGTCAGGTGGTAACGTGCTTTGGAACCTACACAGGGAGTTTCAACAGTGAACTACCAGAAGTGATGCTTGTGGACACTGACCTCGCTCCACGGTGAAGATGGGGCCACCAGCCTTGGAAAAGAACATGCACATGTTGTACCATAAGATCTCTCCTTTCATGTGGAACAAGCACTTTTTTTTTTTTTTGTAAGTTTTCCCCTTGTGTCGATTGTATGTGGGAAAGTTAGAACATGAATTCTGTATCTATTGTGTGGTCTTACTCTAATTTTGCAGAGTCCTGAGAAAAAACCAAATACGGGAAAACAGCCCCCCAAAAATCAGCTTTCCTACTTTACCCTCCAACTGCCACTAGCTGGACAACTTCAGCCAGCTTTTTTCACAGGATTTTGCTGCCGTGCAAAGGCAGTAGCAGTTGGGCCATTATTCAAGGGAGTGGCTTTAAGATCACTCTCAGAATAAAGCTGTTCTTCTGCTCTCTCTAATAAAGATGAGTTAGTCTGACTCTGCTTCATCTTCAGATTCATCTACTTCAGTCCCTGTTTCATAGCACTGGGACAGAGTCCTCAGCTCCTCTAAAGCCTCGTGGAACTCATCCTGCTCGACTCCAGTGGAGAAGAAGCTGGCCCAGCGCCGCACGTTCAGCTTCTGCAGATCTTTGTACAAGCCATAGAGCAGCTCGTGCAGGACAGGGGCCGCCTGCAGGGCTGCCAGCGCGGGGATGCTCTCCACAGCTGCAGGGAAAAACAGCTTTGTTTAAATGCACCAAATCCAAGTTTGTTTCCCCGTTTTGCTTTACTCGAATGTAGCATAACAGTTATTACCACTCATGATTTTTGTCCTTTAAAAACACTCAAAGGTGTTTTTTTTAAAAAATTATTCTTTCTCACCTCGGTTAGAGCCTACTGCTGCCATGTAGAACCACACACTGATTCAGGTGGGAAGGGACCTTAAAGCCCACCCGAGTCCCCCCCTGCCCTGGGCAGGGACACCTCCCACCAGCCCAGGTTCCTCCAAGCCCCATCCAACCTGCCCTTGAACCCCTCCAGGGATGGGGCAGCCACAGCTTCTCTGGGCAACCTGGGCCAGGCTCTCACCACCCTCAAAATAACTGACCACTCCCAATATCTGACCTAAATCTCCCCTCTTTCAGCTTCAAACCTTCCCCCTCATCCCATCGCTCCCCTCCCTCATCAAGAGTCCCTCCCCAGCTTTCCTGGAGCCCCTTGAAGGACTGGAAGGGGCTCAAAGGTCTCCCCGGAGCCTTCTCTTCTCCAGGCTGAGCCCCCCCAACTCTCTCAGTCCCCCCCTCCCAGCAGAGGGGCTCCAGCCCTCCCAGCATCTCCAGGGCCTCCTCTGGCCCTGCTCCAACAGCTCCATGCCCTGATGGTGGTCCCAGAGCTGGAGGCAGCACTGGAGGAGGGGGTGGGAGGGTGTCTCCCCAGAGCAGAGGGGCAGAATCCCCCCCTCGCCCTGCTGGCCACGCTGCTGCGGATGCAGCCCAGGGGCCGGGGGGGGCTTGGTGGGCTATCAGCCCACAGTGCTGCCACCAACATCCCCAAGTCCTCCTCAGCGCTGCTCTCCGTCCGTCCTTCCCTCCAACCTGGGTGGGTTTGGGGTTGCCACACGAACACTCTCTATTGCAAAGTAAGTTTAAGGGGCCCTTGTTACCTGCTGAGGAATAACAGGGAGGTTCATCCAGGAGAAAGCCTTGTGCACTCAGAAGAGGAGAAAAAAACTGGGGGTAGGGAGGTTGGGTAGGACACGGCCGCTCAAGCACATGGGAGGTGCTGTAAGGAAGACGGTGAAGGGAAGTTACCCAAAACTCGCTCTACCTTCAGTTTTAACATTCTCTGTTCTAGAACGACCAACCAAAAAAGGCAAAAAAAAAAAGACTGTTACGAACCTGAACGTCCCAGGAAAAAGCATGTTCAAGTACAGCTGGAGAGCCTCCTCACTGCTCGGGCAGGCATGGAGGGCTGAAGCAGTTGGTTTTCCTGGAGAGCTGCTGCTGCAAAAAAAACAACAACAATTTTTTCCAGGGGCCTTGACTGAAAATGTCAGTGACTGCTTTCACTGACTTTCACGGAATTATTAGAGTTGGAAGGGACCGTAGAGATCATCTAGTCCAACTCCCCTGCTGAAGCAGGATCGCCCAGAGCTAG
>JAOTQQ010000016.1:1109892-1125400 GCA_026546715.1 Gallinago undulata | reverse complement strand
GCCCTCGAGGTGGGACCTCACCAGTGCCCAGTCCAGGGGGATGGTCACTGCCCCACTCCTGCTGGCCACACTGCTCCCGACACAGGCCAGGGTGCTGTTGGATGCCTCGGCCACCCGGGCACATCGTGGGCTCATGTTCAGCCAGCTGTTTCCAAACCAGGATTTGTTTATTTCCCAATGGGAAAGTTGGGGAAAAAAAGGGACTGTGACTCACCTTTCCCAGTAACTGCTGGGGCAAATAGGCAGAGCTGGGTTTGAAGAGAGAGCCAGTCTGGCTGAGCGTTGCCACAATAGCACCTCCATTCTAAAAGGGAGATTAGAAACCCTTCGAGTTGCAAACATAGCATTTGCGAACTAGGTATGGATTGATTCGAAACCAGTGAGGTATCTTCTTCTTATTTCAATTCCAAATTTCTGTCTAAGGGACTTCTTGTAATGCTCCTGCCTGTATAACCCTGCCTACTCCAAGTACATGGAGTAGGCACAGGGAACACATGGCTGGTGTTTCCAGGGCTGGAATTTCAACAGAGCATTCTTAACTATAAATGGCATTCTAATGAAATCACTGAAATATTTTAAAAAGGACTTTTCTATATAATTTTAAATCTGATGATTAGCTGTTAGAGATACTAGCATCCAGGGGACTGAAAAAGAAGCAGAAGGAGTTGGCCTAGAGTAAAACGTTTAGAAACTAAAAGTTCTCATTAGTTCAAAAAATCATAAAATAAAGTGTCCTGAGGGCTATTAAATGCCTCTAGCTCAGGTAGAGTGTGGCCCGGTAATCAAGAATTGCTCTATATTCAACCTCTTCTTACTCTCTTTGTGTGGTCAGAAACACTGATGAAGAATAACCCTTACCAGCCACACTCTGCCTGCCCTCTCCTTCACTGAAGGAGCAGTGGGATGTTAGATTTGTAGCTTTAATTGCTGAGAATAACACTCCCAAATGCACAGACCGAACTCACCCAATTGTTCATCATCATCTTCCTCAGATTGTACACAAGCGTCAGCTCCTCTGGAGAAACCTGGTGAAGATTGTCTGTATCACTTTTTTTTTTTTGTCAGCAGTTTCTAAGACATACATTTCCCTCCCATGCTTTAAATCAGGCTGGAAGGGTCATTTGCATCCTGTAGGTGCATTTTTTTTCTTTGCTGCAGCATTCAGTCTTGGTAAGTTTACACAGGGAAATGCCCAAACCTTTCCTGCTGTAAGAACAGATAGATGCACTTTTTTCTTACTGAGAAAACTTTCCTCAGTAAAAATTGTCTGAAGCATAACACAATTTTTTGCAGGGCCTTCCAAGCTAGCAGGGCCAAACAGACATCTTTCAGGGATTACTACAGAACGTAAAAACTAACCAAACACCCTCCCCTGCTCTCCCCTGCCATAGGAATGCAGAAATATCACCACAGAGGGTCATGCCTTACGGGGCTTTTGTCTTCCTTCTTTAATGTGGTCCTTCCCCAGAGCGCGTTGACACCGTCCACTGCCACAAGAAGTCGGAACGAGCCAAGCTGACATTGCTGCTTAATCTCTTTCAGCACAACCCCTACAGCATCGCTGGCGTTTCTCACGCGAGCTAAACCCTTCAAGTAGGAAAAGGCACACAAGTCAGGTTGGTTTTCTTGCTAATATATAATGCTGTCACCTCTGGGCATTGTCTGCCTTTCTAAGGGGGACGGAAGATCAAACAACAGCCAACAGTCTGTTTGTTCCTGTCAGAGGAGGAATCTGGTCTAAGGTATCAAGCAGCAAAGATGGAAGAACTTTCAAATTCCAATTTTTGCTTCTACCCACGCTTTCTGTACAACTTCCATCCCATCTTCCACAACAGTTTTTGCAGCCATGTTGATAGGGAAACCTCTTCTATTTCCTAGAACTCACATTTGTAAGACCTTTAGAAGTGATTTGTTGTACATATACAACAACAGGATCTTCTGATAAAAGGTAAGACAAAGCCGTTGTTATTCCTTACCTGCTCCACCACTTCAACCAACGGTCTGCCCGCCTCGGTGCTTTCTCGTTTTCCCCACACATATTTTTGGTGTGTTTTTATCTGCAGTAAGAAAGAGAAGTATAATTAGGTTGGGAACTAAGTAGCGCAAAGGTAGCTTGGGAGCTCTGGGTGGCAAGATTCCTGCTTCTTTGCCAGCACTACAGACTAGTGCAGAACCTGGGAGAAGTTCATCGCAAATAGCCATTCCCACCATGGGGATTTAAAGTAATTCTTTTTCTACAAAAATTGAATTCCAGTGAAGGGTAGGGTTTGTGGGTTTGCACGCAATAATATATGAAGCATTTCTCGAAAAGGAGGAAATCTAGAATTCGCGCCGAGGTGCTTAATGACAGGAAGCACGTGAACACGCAGACCCTGGGCAGGCTCTACCAACCTCTTTTAGGAAACGCTCATTTGAAGTTTTGAAGTTCTTGAGCCAGGTAGATGCTTGCAAAGGCTGGTCAAGCCGGTCTTTGTTGTAGGAAGACTGCATAAGTTCCCTGCAGTTCTTCACCCAGAGATGAGCTGTAAGCAAAATAAAAGTTGCTTTTTTTCAGTCAAAATAACCATATGAGTTGGGGGGTGGTGGCTGTGTTTGTATCTCTTATCCTTATTCTGCTACACCGGTAAGGAAAGTCTGCCATCCTTGGAGGAGTCTCTCCCTTGAGAGCAGAGGAGGTCACACAGCTCCACACACAGTATGTCTCCTGTCATACTCATTAACAGTGGGCTTCAAAAGGGTGTGATGATAAACGCGAGAGCAGGTGAAAATTATGTTCTACTTTATTTTGGGGGTTTGTGCTTTATAAGCCTTCTCCGCAGTGGAAAAAGAAAGGTAATTTGCTGTAGCCCACCCTTCTCTTGGAGCAGCACCTTGCAGCTCAGCATGTGTATGTGACACAGTAACACCGAGAGCATCGCTGTCCTTACCGTCAGGGATGTGCAGCACCAGCCAGCCTTGCCTTGCGCAGAAGTGAACCACATGACACAGAGTCATGGTTTTCCCCGTTCCTTTCTCACCATCTCCAGCACAGACTGTCAAGGAAAGCCTCCGAAAAAACCACTCCCATTTCTACTTGATTGTAATTCTTTTGCAAGAGGCACAAAGGAAGTTCAGAGGTCATACAAGCAAGGATGGCATTCCATCATGCTTTTGTTCAGTAGCAAACCTAGCCTAAAGACTTCCTTGTCCCCCCACCCCATGACACCAGAGCTGATGATTCTCATTCTCTTAAGTTGTGCTGACAGCCCTGTAGATCCGTGTCAGAAGCCAAATCTGGCTTAGAATGAAAGCATACAAGCTTCATGAACTTCTCAGGCAAGCTTTCCTAACAGACAGATGGCAGAACCACCTCCTGAAGAGTAAACCAGGGTGCTCAGCACAGGATCAAAACATCAGCTGCTCATACTTAACTGGCATTCTATCATCGAATAAGCGGTAAAAGATACAGATCACATATCTGACAGCTGGGTGTGCAAAGTTGGAGCTTTTCAGGCAAGTGAAAAGTTCTAGAGCTGGTTTTCGCACCATCAGGCAGGCTTCATTGAAGGTCTTAATCTGAGAAAAGAAACAGAATATGAAGAAGATGCCAACCACTGGCACACTGCCACTGGTCCTAGCATGGCTCCATCTCTGACCGGTGTTGTGTGGGATCTGAGTGTCCACTGCTCTCCCCTCCTCTACCAGGCCAGGCAGGTCATCAGAGAAGTCTATCAGGTTGGTCAAGTGTGACTTCCCCTTGGTGAAGCTGTGCTGGCCACCCCAGATGACTTTCTTGTCCTTTGTGTGTGCCTGGAAGTGGTTTTCAGCATTAGCTGTTCCATCACCTCCCCAGCCCGTCAACAAGAAGTCAACCACAGAGATGAATAACTCACAAATACAGAATCTGTTCTGGACTGCATTACCTGCTTACTGATCCAGTCACAGCATCATCTGCCTCACAACAGAAATCAAGAGGCAAGATTATTTTGTTGCCGATACAAACTTATTTCATGAGACAGCATTTTCGTGCAGAAATGTAACTGTGGAAAATATTTCTACAATTCATTATGTACTCAGAAGTTAGAGATGAAAAATATTGGATAGAACATTGCCTAAGGTGGAATCCTCACACCCATCTGACTGTTCTGGTTGACTCATATCTTTTAGCTGTACAAAATAACAGTAAGGACCAGGAATAATTGCATTCTTGCAGTATGTCTCTCTCTTATTCCAACAGGAAAGCATCGTGGATGGATCTGGTTCTTCCCACGCAACAGTCCACTCCCTACAAATCAGCTCTAAGACAAAGTACCTGCTGCTGGAAGCGATAGGGCAGTCCATGTGGGAACACAGCTTTCACCTCCTCCAGTGGAATACTGTAGTGGCGACCCTCGTGGTGCTCTGTGTGGTTGGCCTGGGGAGGTAAAATGCAAACTGTAACACTTGGGAGAGTCTGATACCTCCTTTTCTCAAGACAGGAGCCTGTGAGAATGGAGCAGGGAGGGAAGACTCAGTCAAAACAAGTACCTATATACGGAGAGCGAGAAGCAGCAGCACGTTAAAGTAAAGCAGGAATTGCAGGATCAGGACACTCCTGGCAGATGCTTAGGAAGAGTCTAAAGAAAGGATATCCTAACCAGGAACAAAGGAATTCCTTCAGCTTGTACAAGAACCACTGTGTTTTGTGGGCACCGGTGGCCCTGTGCTTCATGAAGTTCTCTCATCTTTTATTAGTCCACTTGCACTTCTGGTCATCATAATATATTAATAGTGGTCTGATCGCCTTTTGAGTTACCTGCTGGATTCAAATTCACTTTCTTTAAGCTTGTGACAAAATTATGTTTCCTGGTTTGTTTCTTGCTGTCTCTTAATAGCAATTCCTAATATGCCATTTGCCTTGGTAACTGGAACCGCTTGCTTATGAACTCACCGTCTGTTTTCTGAGGCAATGACTTCAAGTCCCTTGCTGTGACATAGGTGGTCAGTATTATTCCACCAGCAGACTTGCATCGTTCTGCGTTTATTTATAGCAATTACTTTAAGACTATGCACTCTAAGTCATGGTCATTACTAGTATCTGAAAATTTAACACCCTTCATGCCTTGTTATATATCCTTGTTTTTTCCCTTCAGTATTCTATCTTCCTACCACGCAATGCTCACGAAGCACTGATTTATTTACTTTTGGTCTAGTGACCAGTTTTTGTGTCTTGTATAATTAGGACGGGATATAGAGAGACACTATTCTGCAGTACTTTCCATGTGACTTCTAGCAACTTTTGTGCCAAGCTTTGTCTGGCTTTTTTAGTGGCTTTGTGCCAAGCTTTGAAGCTTGTATCGTGTCCTGCTCTACAGTTTCTGCACTCTTCCATGGATTTAAAGTAAAAACATCCTCCTCTCTATTTTTGTGCATGCCAATCTATTGCTTCTATTTTTGTTGAGATGGAATCAGAATATAACAACTTGTTTATTTTGCATAATAACGATCCAGGAAAAGTGGTTTTATTTACTATTCAGAAAGAAAAAGAAGCAGTGATGATTTCTGCCAGCTTCAGCAGATTTGGGGGCTGATCCAGCCTTTCCTTGTATTCCTTATTAGCTTCAGCATAGATCCTAGGGCTTAATTTACTGAGGGCCAGAATGGAGGAGACAATACTGGTCTGGGCTTGGGCGCTGCCCCATGCAGCCTGGCTGACACATGGCTTGACCAGATGAGGAAAAAAAAGCTGCTGCCCTGCCTTCCTCACATGGAGCCATGCGAGCAGCTGCGCCTACAGGTCTGACTCCTGCCTGCTTCTCCCAGGAGTGTTTTTTCACCAATCTTCCCGGCCAAAGGGAAGGGGGTTGACAGGACCAGGCAAATCTGGCAAATCGATAAAGAGCTCCAGTGCCACAGCCAAACCGGTGTCACAGCCAGGGCTACTTAGACCACGTGCTCGCTTTGAGAAACCTGGTCTGCTGGGGCCAGATGGGGTCCACCTGTCAGAGAAGGGGATGAGCACCTTTGGTCAGAGGCTTGCCCAGCTCATGAAGAGGGCTTTAAACTATAGAGTTGCCATCCCGCTCCTACCAGTATGATGCCAATACCAGTAATAGATGCCCAAAACCTGGAGAAGGGTCGCAGGTCAGCGGGAGAGCACCCGGAGTGCAGCACAAAAGAATTCCAGTCCCTCCAGCCAGTAAGGCAGCTTCAACTGGTGCCAAACTTCAGTCCTGTATGCAAACACACGTAGCAGGGGAACAACAAGAGGAGCTGGAGAGGTGCGCACACCTGCAGGGCTGTCATCTTATTGGCTTCATGGAGATGTGTTGAGTGGCTCCTGTGATTGGAATGTCGGAATGGAAGGATACAGGCTTTTCAGGAAGGACAGGCAGGGAAGAGGTGGAGGGGATGTCACCCTCTATGTCAAGGACCAGCAACAGTACAGGAAGCTCTGCCTTAGGATGGATGAGGAGCCAACTGAGAGCTTATGGGTCAGGATTAAAGGGAGAGCAGGGACAGGTGATGTTACAGTGGGAGTCCGCTACAGGCCACAAGACCAGGAAGACTGAGCAGATGAGGCCCTCTATAGATAAGATAGGACCATGCTCACAAGCTCCTGTCCTCATGGGGGACTTCAACCAGCCCAATATCTGCTGGAGGGACACCACAGCAAGGCATAAGCAATCCAGGTAATTCCTGGAATGCATCAATTATAACTTCCTTCTCCAGTGACAGAAGAGCCAATGAGGAGAAGTGCCATGGTAGACCTTGTTCTCACCAACAAGGAGGAGCTGGTTGGCAATGTGAGGCAGAGACAGTCTTGGCTGCAGTGACCATGAGATGATGACATTCAAGATCCTTAGGGCAGTGAGGAGGGCGCACAATAACCTCACTAGCCTGGACTTCAGGATAGCAGACTTTGTCCTCTTGAGCGACCTGTTTAGTAGGGTACCACGGGATAAAGCCCTGAAGGGAAGAAGGGCCCAAGGAAGCTGGTTGATATTCAAGCTTCCAAGCTCAGGAGCGATGCATCCCAACAAACAGGAAATCAGGCAAAAATGCCAGGAGACCAGCATGGAGGAACCAGGGGGACACACTCAGAAAAAGGAAGTCTACAGAGTATGGAAGCAAGGACAGGTAGCCTGGGAGGAGTACAGAGAAATTGTCCAAGTGGCCAGGGATCAGGTTAGGAAAGCTAAAGACCAGGTAGAGCTAAATCTGGAGTTAAAGAAAAGCTTCTATAAATATGTCAGTAACAGAAGGAAGACTAAGGAAAATGTGGGTCCTATCCAGAAGGAAACAGGAGAAGGAGACCTGGTCACACAGGACATGGACAAGGCTGAAGTACTCAATGACTTTTTTCCCCCTTGGTCTTGACCAGCAAGGGCTCTAACCATGCCACCCAAGTCACAGAAGGCAAAGGCATGGACGGGAGGCTGAGGAACAGCCCACTGTAGGAGAAGACCAGGTTCAAGGCCATCCGAGGAACTCAAAGGTGCACAAGTCCATGGAACCTGATGAGATTCATCTGCAGGTCCTGAGGGAACTGGCAGATAAAGTTACCAAGATACTATCCGTCACATTTGCGAAGTTGTGGCAGTCCCGTGAAGCTTCCACTGACTGGAAAAGGAGAAACATAACCCCCATTTTTAAAAATTTTAAAAAGGAAGACCAAGGGAACTATAGGCTGGTCAATCTCACCTTTGTGCCTGGAAAGATCACGGAGCAGATCCTCCTGGAAACTACACTAAGGCACACAGAAAATAATGAGGTGATCTATGAGGGCAACACAGCTTCACTAAGAATGAATCATGCCTGACAAATCTGGTGGTTTCCACAACAGTGTTACAGTGTTGATGGATAAGGGAAGAGAAACTGACATCATCTACTTGGACTTGTGCGTCCACCTGGTCTGGTGGGAGGTATCCCTGCCCCCAGGGCAGGGGGTGGGATGGATGAGGTTCAAGGTCCCTTCCAACTCTAAGCATTCTACGATTTCGCTTTTTCCAGTTCCTTGATGTACATCTTCATGTACATCTGCTGCAGCTCTGTTGCAGACCCATGAATTCTGCAGTCCCAGGATTCTTGCTGCATGTCCGTCTCCCTCCCTTTCTTCAGACCAGATTTTCTGTCTTTCAGCATGCCTGCTCGCTTATCTTTTGCCCTCCCTCTGTCCACTCGGAAAAGCCCATGGTAACTACACCCCTTTTCCATACCTTACTGAGGTAAGGTCCTCGTAGGACAGGCAAACATATCCTGTACCTCAGTACAACTGCAGGATTCGAGGTACCCACAGGTTTGCCAAACTATTTATAGAAAGATAACATTTGGTAGCTTCAGCAAACTGCTATCTAAGCTGCTTGAGTTTCCAATCTGGTGTTTATTGGTCAGTAAATCTTAGCAATGGGAAGGAAATTTTAAAAACCTGGCTAATGAATAGCTCCTGTGGAGTGAGGAGATGTTCTTTGGAGACAGACCAAAGAGGAGACCTACTGCGAGAGACTTCGGTCTTTTTCCCAACAGAGCTGTATTTCCAACTCTGGGCTGGATTCCCTAGAGTTTTCCTCCACGTGTTGGGACACAGACTAACAGCACCTGTGTTTTTGCATAGCAGTGTTATCTATGGACTCCAGAGATCATTTTCATTCTCAGTTTCATCACTGACTTGCTGCATAACCTTGCGAAAATTCCCTTGCTCTTCAGCTCCCACATCTGTAAAGTGGGTCAGTATCTTTATCCTCATGTTTAGTCACTTTGAGTTTTGCTAATGGAAAGGTATATAAAAGCTAAGTCTTATTAAAAATTTAGTTTTCATCCGGTCTTCTTAATCCATTTTTAATGGGACTTTATAGTACACAGGTACGGGTGCAGTCAGAGCTATGAGGTTTGATGATGAAGCGAGCCAGCAGAGCCTCTCTGCTGCAACTCGTGATCTGCAGTACAGCAGGGCTGAGGAACCCTGATCTGATAAATTAATAAGCAATGGTGGTTGTCACCAAACATCAGGCACATGAAGTCAGAATGCCAAAGCCAGTTGCCTGGCAACACAAATGGTAGGCACAGGACAGTGGGGACAATCCTTGCCATCTGGACTCTTCTGTGCAATCTATAGAGACATTCGCATCACGTGAGTAAGATCATCTGCATGCTGCTGTTTCCATAGAGACCCCAGAGGAATCAGTATTGAAAGACTCCAATTACAGAGGCAGCTGAAAAGCACCTCAAAGGCTTATTCCATTCATTTATTCCACTTCATTTTGTGCTTGAGACGAAGAGCGTGAGGCTGGAATTGTGATGCTGCAGAGCTGTGCTGCGCTGAGGTCATCTGGGGTGTGTTTTTTATCCTCCTTCATAGCCAATTTGGGGAGGTTAGTCCAGGAAGAATAACCCTGGAGTTTAAATTAATGGTGTCTGATGACAAGCTAAGCCACGTCTGAGCTTCTACAATACACAGTTTATCTCATCTGTGCAACTACAGCAAAGGAATCAATACTTGTTCCCAGGAGCTTTCAGGCAGAGGACCAGCCCTGCCATGTTTAAGCCCAGGCAGGGGCCCCACACAGCCACAGCCTGTTCTCCTCTGGCCTGGGGACCACGGTCTAGATGCCTGTTATTAGGCCTCTACACTCCCTTCTCTTATGTTTACTAGAGCAACACAATCCCAGTGAGCTCCAGCATGTCCACAGGCAGATTGATGGGATTTAGGCACTTCCTGTCTGACAGTAACAACTGGGGCAGTAACTCACCGGGTCATTCTCATGGGTGTAGAAAACCTCTCCTGGTCTTTCTGCTGGTGTTTGGATATCCTGGCTGACAGCAGAACTTAAGCATTCCTTGGCCGCTGCATGGAGGGCATACCCGTGGTCCAACTACAGAAAGAGAAAGGCAAACAGACAACAAACTTCTCAGCAGTTGAAGATTACTGCTAAAAAAAAAAAATCCAGTTAGCAGTTTGCTTTGTACACTCATTGCGTGCACGTTATGATTGAGTCAAAGCAGCACACCATGCAGAACAGAATTCTCTACCGTTAGAATAAAAATTCATCATTAGAATGTAAACTCATCATGAAAAACACATGCTTTAGAACCACATTTCACATTTAGATGCCTGCTTCTGAACCATTTCCATTCGCTTAAGTTGGCTAGCACCTTAAGTCACCCGAAGAGCCCAATGTTGCACCTGAAAGAGTTATCCCTTCAAGATTACTTAAGAGCACCAGCCATTAAGATGGGAACTTCCCACAACGTTCCCCTGTACACTGAGGAATTGTAGCTAGTACCTTGAAAATTCAAGCCGTCTAGTAATCCATACTCACCTCAATTATTGCAGGATTAGTGCAGTGCTGCCCACTATTTGATATTTATAATCACATTCCCTGCACTGATTTTCCTGTGTCCCCGCATACAGACTCTTTCATTAGAAGACAGCCCTGGCTGAGAAGCTGAAACAGCCAGCTAAGCTGATTAATTCTTTTTTCCAGAGATAGACTGCTGAAGCATGCCTATAAAGCCTAGCCAAAATAGGCAAGAAAGCGAGTAGGAGAAGGACAAGCATTTTATTATGTTATGGTGAAAGAAAATATAAGCATTTGTCAATGAGTAAAAAAAGTATATACTCCAAACAGAGGCAGTGACCAAAGAAAGGAAAACTGAAAGCCACCCCTCATATTACTGACTGCAACAGTTGCAGGCTCCAACTGTAAACACAGCGAGTAGTTTCCTATTTTGTCTGTCTGCACAGATGAGAGTAGCCATAAACTGAAGTTCAGAGACAGGAGCAGCTGTTTCAGCTCTCTGTGGCATGATGGAATCCCGCTGGCATCCATCTTTTCCTCGGGGGTCATCCGAAAGCCACCAGGGCTTGGAAGGCAGGGTAGTATTGGCTTACCCCACATCCCACCTTAAACAAGCAATGGCCTCCCGAATCAGCATTCCAGCTCTCACTCCCTTTTTAAGGAAGGAGGGAAACTAGTTTGTACTCACCACTGGATACCTATATAACAAACCACTGCAGAGTACATATGGAAGATCCCTAAACTTTCGCTTTTGTCATCACATTCTTCTCTTGTTTCCACAATGTTCTTTTCCTCCTCAAATCTGAACGATCAATTAGGATGTCGTACTTGGCTGTGTTTAGTTTTAAGTCCACAGAAGTTACTTAATTTACAGTCTAAATTAAGGCACTAAGGTGCTAATTTAATACATGAATAACTAGAGCATGCAACTATTGTCACCTCTTCACCTAGGAAACGTCAGCCTTAAGTCATTCCTAGCCTGGAATCCTAGTCCCTCTCATTTTCTTTGAGCATCCCGCATTCCTTCCTCCTCAAATCTCAAGCGAATGCCTTGTGACTGTGAGCTTTGCTCACCAAAAAGGAAAGGCAAGCTTCCTGCTCCGTGGATATCCCCTCTCCTCTCCAGAGTGCCATGCAAATCCTCATCCCTGAGCGGTATAACAGTGAATGAAAATTGAGCAGGGATTAACTTCTTACTCTGAGCGTGTTCAGTTTTTAGGTTTGCCTAGAGACAGCTCAAGACTTCAGCGGATGGATACTTAGTCAAACCAATACTATCAGTGCTACTCTCAATAGCACAATCACAACAGCTCAGCAGGAGCTGGATTCTCTATGGTACAGAAGCCTATTCCTAGCAAGTTCTCTGAAGGGAGTAGGAGACAGCACAGTACGACGGGATGCAAGTGTGGAATGGACTGTGTCTTGAAGTCCAGTCCTCTGTTCTTGCAGCCACTGCAATACACATGAATTGCAGTACAATTCTATGTACTTGGGTACATAGAATTTCTGTTTTTCCATCAACAGGGCATATCACATCTTCAAATTACTGCATCTTCCTCCTGGGAGGATACCCTTTTAAAACATCACTTCTTTGAGCCTGAGCATGATGTGTCTTCCTCAAAACCACTATGTAGCCCTTGTAGTGCTTTGGAACTTTTCCTTTGTGGAGAGAAGCTTGTGCTGGGCTGTAGAAGTACCTGGAGACAAGAAATCCTTCCTAATTCTCTGAAGTGTTACCAATCAACACAAGATCCTAGAGTTATACTGAATTTGAGAGACAGAGACTTGTGTTTTTTGAATGATTGCATTTCTGTTTACCAAATTCATGCAGAAGTGCATCTGCATTTTGAACAGGCTACAAGAATACCTTTGAGTGACCTAGAATATCCCTGCTAATGCATTATGCATTCTGACTTTATGGTAGCAACATGCCACTTGGTCTCTCCTCCTGAACAAAAGACAGTGGCTTATCACTGATCCCCTTGGCTCCATGCAGAATGCCACTAACACATACATGTACCTTTCTGGCTTGCTCTAGAGCTCTGCATAGTAAATCCTAACACGTACGTGAGGTCATCAGGTTTTCACATCATCTTTTACAGGCAGTTTATCCTAGGAGCATGGAGTGGGTTTTACAGTAAGTTTCCGTCTGCCAAAGGGCAGAGGAGTCTAACGTGGATCCCTGAAATGGCAGCAAACTATCACGTGGTACCCAGAGATTAATCACAAAGTCATGTGCCATAAGGTGGAGCTGTTCCTACATGTTTCCACATATCTTAGTGTCTAGAAAAGACTGTTTATTTCATAAAGGCTGCCATCATAAGAGCAGCATCGTACAACCAGTCTCATGTCTAGACACTAGTTACACAGTCCTTCTCTTTAATGGCTGCATAACACTATGCACAAGGGAAAAAGCATTTCAAAAACAAGAGCAAACCAAACTGAAATACTTTACCGTTAGGAAGTCATTCCAGATCTGCACCAGTAACTCATTATGCTGTATATAATATAATGAGGCTTTACCGATAACGTATGCTGCTGTGGTGTTGTGGCAGAGGCAATTATTACAAAACCCACCTGGAGCACTGAGCCATCTTTGGCAAAATGATCTTCCCACCAGCCACATGGGCTTTGAGAAAGACTGATGGTTCTTTCTAAAGGGCTTTTTCCCTAGCAGCAGTGCCATGCAAGCAGACCCTCTGTTTTCTGAGAAACCCACGTTGAAACCGTAGGATTTCAGCATTCTGGATGCTGCAGAATGCTAAGCTTGAGTTTTCTAACAAATGTCTCATTTAAGCCACCTAGACTTGCTTACACATTCTGTTTCCAGCCAAATGAGAGAAACGCAGAAGGAATAACACCCATGTGCTGTCTCCTTTGCTCATAGTGGAAGTTTACACCACGGGGGTACAGGAGGCACCAAGTTTTAGATGATGAATGTAAGAAGAATCTCACTTTTTACAGTTTTCAATTGCCATTGCAGTTCACAGGACAGCTGTAATACTGGAAGCAGCATCAGGCTATTACAGGACTTACCTTTAGAGGATGGTAGACAAGTCCTTTCAGACTCCTCAGCATTTTTTCTGCAGAGACAAAAGTGGATTTTTTTAGTTTTAATGTATCTTAATGCTAGGAGAGAATCGTTTCTGCCCAAAGAGCTTATGGTCTAGGCACACAACTAATTCAGCCAGTCAGAATGCTCTGCAGCAAAACTGGCAATGGGCTGCATTTGCCTAATAAAAAAAAATACTCCACTAAATATGTTGCCTTTTTTCAGGGAGACATTTACAAAATAACTTACTTTAAAGATATTTCATTCATCTAGTGAGAAAGATAGACTCTTTTATCGGGGAAGGGCATCTATTTTGACTGCAGCTGTTCAGAGATGTAAGAGCAAGGGCTACACAGTTAATATTTTTAAGAAACTGGAATAACACAGAGACTGTAGATGCTTCTGTGTTTCTGATTTCACCCTAATCCTATATTAGTATCTGCTGCTGTTTATTTTGAGCACCCCTAACATTGACAGAATTCTGGAATGGCTGCTTTATCCCAAGTCCTCAGGGCTCTTCTCCAGGGTTTCTCTGTCCGTGGGAGAGGAACTTCAGAAGAGGGGATTAAAATTACATCCACTTCAGTAATTGGTACCTGGATCAAGTTAAAGGACTGTCCAGCCTAGCTTATTGCTCCATTAGTGAACAAATACTTGCCTGCTTGTGGTCTTGAGGAAAAGATTTATAGATCAGACTGTGATTTCCTAGTAAAAATTATGCAAAGAACCGTGAAAGTGACATCATTAAGTAATCCTCACCTTTCCAGACTAAATTAAAAACACCTTTCTGATTGTTTGCTGTCTACGTATTTACTACAAGCGCCAGAGAAGCCGGAGGGGACACAGCCCTGGGCCCCCGGTGTCCGTGTCCCCGGTTCCCGCTCCATGTGCTCCTCACGGGGAGTCTCTCCGGAGACAGGCAGGGCCGAGGGGACGGCGAGGCCCAAAGCACATCCCTCAGCCGGGGCCCGAAACGGGGCCGCCGGAGGGAGCTGAAACCTGCCGAGGGGAGCTAGAGGCGACCCAACAGCCGCCCGGCCCAGCCCGGCCGTCCCGGCTCCCGAGCCGCTTCCCTCCTCTCCCGCCACCGTTCCGCCCCTTCCTCCCGCCGCCGGCTGGGCCGCGCCCCGGCCACCGTCCCGCGGGCCCGACTGCTGCGCCTTAGAGCCGAGCCCTGCGGCCGGTCCTCCCAGGGCCGGCAGCCGGCAAGCCCTCCCACCCTCCCTCCCTCCCTCCCTCCCGTGCCGGCAGCAGCAGGTCCCCCCCAGGCGGTGCCTCCCGGATCGCGGCAGCCGCACCGGCACTCACCACTAGCGGTGAGCCCGCTCCGCGGACAGGATCTACCGCGCCGGAGGCCGCAGATGAGGCCAGGCCGCTACGGGTCCCGCGCGGGGCCAGGAGGGGCGGGGCGGAGCGGGCCCCGCCCACTGCCGGGCGAACGGCCCCGACTGGCGGCGGGGGCGGGGCCAGCCCGGAGGGGTGTGGCTGGGTGGGGGCGGGGCCGGGCGCGGGGCAGGCGGGGCGCCGGGCGCTCGCTCGCGGTGGAGCAGGAGCCGCCGCCATTTTGGTTTCGCTGCCTCGGCTCCGAGCAGGGCCGAAGCGGCGGCCGGTCGGTCCCCGTCCCGCCCTGGCCCCGTCCGCGCGAGCGGCCGGGAAGATGCGGCGCGGAGGAGCCCGTCCTCGGCCCCGGCCGTGTTGTCGCTGACACGGTAAGGAGCGGGTGAGCGAGCGGGCGGGGACTGGGACCGCCTCAGGCCCGTTGCCCGGGGGGAGGGGAGCCTGGCCGGGGAGCCGCCGCGGGGGCCGCCCCGCCCCGCACCGGCGCCGAGGCGCGCGCTGCCCCGCATCCCCGCCGCGGGCCGCCGCGCCGCCCCGGGGCCCATTGGCGGGCGCGGGGCATCCCCGGCGGCGGGGCTTGCCGGGGCGGCGGCGGGGGATCCCCAGCGGCGAGCGGGCGGGCTCGGGTGGGGGGGGGGACCGGTAGGGCCCACGACTGGAGAGGAGCGGTGGAGCCCGGTGGGGCCTTGGCGTGAAGTGGGGCGGGGGATCCCTGACAGCCGGGCTCGCGCCGGGAGGGGGCGGGGGATCCCTGACAGCCGGGCCCGCGCCGCGCGGAGAGGCGGGGGATCCCCGCCGGCGGGCCCTGGGCGGCGCCGGGTGTCCCGGTGACAGGAGAGGGGCCCCGGGGGGGCGGTGGGAC
>JAOTQQ010000016.1:1088036-1109882 GCA_026546715.1 Gallinago undulata | reverse complement strand
GCCAATGCCCGGCAGGGATCCGGGGGGGGTGGGGGGGGGAAGGCTGACAGCCGCCCTCCGGTCCGCGGAGCGGGGCGCGGGATGTCGCCTGGCAGCCCCGGCCCCTGGGGAGCCCTGCGCCGGCCCGGGGGCGTTCCTGGTGGCCGGGCCTGCGGGCAGGTCTCCGCACCCCGAAACTTCGGTTTCCTGCAGGGCAGAGGCGGCGGGTCCTGCCCGTGGCTGGGCAGGGGGAGCGGGACGTTGCTCTGGCAGATTCACATTTATTTTTGTGCGTCGGGGATTTTGCCTGGTTTACTGGGTCAGTGGCTCATAGACTTCCCTGCTTGTGGGCCTTCTTCCCCAAAATCATACTTCTGAAATTTTACTTTCACTGGATTTTTAATGCTATTTTAGTTTTACTGACTGATAATTTGGGGTTAGATGGTTGAGCCTGATGTATTTTAGCCTTACCTATCTCTCAGATCAGAAGCCAAAATGAGTTGCCATCCTCTCTGTTCTGTTAGATAGTCTTCTGGCTTCCTAACTTCTGCTTCGCGCCTTTGGTTTTGTGGTTCCTTCTCTGTGTTAATTACCTCCCAGAGAACCAGAAGCCACTTGGAATGTGTGTTTCCATCAGATGGCCTCAGGACACAGATTCACTCTCCTGGTAGTTGCATGTTGTCAGGAACCAGAAAGAGAAACGGAGGTAGTGGCTTCCGACACTGGCTTTCCAGTCTTGCTCGCAGAGATCTGGGGAGCAGGGACTAGGGGATGGATGTTGGTAAAAATCTGTGACTTTGTGTCCGTGCATTTAAATATACTTAGTTTTCATTTTCAGCAACAGTGCTTAGCCTTTTTTTTGCATCTTTTGTTGTTTATTTTGATTATCTTCCTGGTATTAATGAAGATTGCACCTGCAAAAGCAGTGTGTTCCAAGAACGGTGGGGTTTGGGGGGTGAATCCTGAAAGACTGGTGTTTCCTGTAGTCATCCTTGAGGACCTTGGGATCATCCCTGCTGCTTCTGCCTCTGCGTGAATGGGGAAGTTGTAGCAGCTGGTTGAACCTATGAGAGGGACTCTAAAATCATAATCTGACTGCCTACTTGAGTTCTTAAGAAGCATTCTTACTCAAAAATTAAAGTGTCAGTAGCTTTTCTTAACTGTATAAGACAGTTGGGGTTTTTTTTCATTTATTTTAAGGGGTCTAAGTACATCTTGGTTTTAAAGACAAAATCATTGCAACTTCTTTTTGGACTTTAGTTACGTTTGATTGCTGCAGGCAGTCATCAGTCATCTAAAAAGCACTTAATGTTTGAATGATAATAAACAGTAAAATAGTTTGAGTCATAATTTACAAAAAGAAGCAACTTGTTTTCAGTTGTTTTCAGAAGTTTAAACTGTCCTTGAGGTTTAAACAAGCGGTTTAAACACTTGGTGCAAGAGACAGGCTTATTGATATAAATTATGACGCTGTTGTCACAAGAGAAAAATGGAAATAGCACATGCGGTTACTGAATTATAGTTATTTTTAAACACATATTGTTGATTTTTTTAATTTTTTTTTAATTTATTTTGCTGCCGTTAGCAAGAGATTGACTTTTGCCACTGTGGACACATTTCTCCCACTTCAGTGAGGTCATGTGTTTCATCTCACAGCTTTCCAAAAGAAAAAAACAAACAAAAAACCAACTCTGATACGCAGACCTAATGTAATTCTTCTGTGAAAGCAAAACCTATATTTCTTCCTAATTTTCTTTACGATGGTTGTCCCTGTCGTGGGACATGGCTCATGTGGTGTGTGGGGCCATCCTAGCATGTGTATTACTGGGGGATTTTTTGCATAACCAAAGACATTGTTTGAACGTTCTGTCAGAAGTTAAAGGTGAGATACTGGTTTGCTCTCTCCCTTACCTTATCTTTTACTGGGTGGGTATAAATAACAGAGGCTTTTGTTCAGAAAAATCTATTCAATCCTTGTTTGATGGAAAGGCATTAAATGTAGAGACACGGCACTCAGGAAGTTCCTGAATCACAAAGTTAGAAAATAATTCAGCGGAATTACCGTAGCATATGTTGGGGTTTTTTATGCTTTTCCCTAGGCAATCAGTATTGGCCAATGTTGGGACTAGCAGCTTAATGAACCTTTGTTCTGATCAGTGTTTAGCAATTTCATATTAATTTGCATGTGAATAGTGAAACAACAAAATTATCAGGCAAGTCAAAATTCAGGCTTGTGTTTCCAAACTTTTCAGTTGGGGTGTGATATCAGGAGTAAGGCCCAAGAAACTCTAGATCTGCTTAAAAAGCTTTTCTCCTGCTGGAGCATGCTTGCAAAGTATCATCAGGGTGTTTCTTCTCCAGAATTAGTGTCCTGCCTTCGTTTGCTCTCCCGACACGTGGCCTGTGCTGTCTTTGCTACCAGCACTTGACAAGACAGGTACTCTGTTGTTTTTTGGCTGTCAAAAACACATCTAACAGATTCCATTTGTAAAATATGTCACAATCACAGTTCATCTAACACAAAGAGTAACTATTTCTGACAAGTGTCTCCATCTCTAAAATTTAAGAAATGCGTAGGGATGTAATTCAAGGTCCTTGAACTTCGATTTCGGTGACCTCCCAGGGTGCATGGTGCTGCTTGGGCTGTGTGATGCGGAGAAATGGAGTGGGGGTTTTATGACACATTTTATTTTCTTTGTGAGAAAGAACTTCTGAGTTCCTAGCTGCCTTCCACAGAAGAAGGACGACAGGAGTATGAGAGGGGGTTGCAGGATGCCTTAGAGTGACTGGTGATACACTGGGATTTCAGACACTGACCTGATTTTTCTTAATGTCCCCTGGAACTGAAGCAGTGGAAAGAACCAAAGGACAAACACTCACCTACCAAATATAAAATCACAATTTTTTTTTTGTCAACAAAAGAATTAGCAGAAATGAAGATGATGTAATAAATTGCACAGAGGAAAAAAAATCTCATTTAATATTGCTAAGAGGGTGGGTGGGGGCAGCGTAGGTATGAGCTGGCAGTAGAAGTAAACCCTTAATTTATTTTTTTTCAGGAAACGCAGGGGGTCAGAATAGAAATCTTAACAGGTGATGGGCAAAAAGGGCTTTGGATGTGTCAACAGGGGAATAAGAATGATTAATAGGTATTAAAACTGTATGTAACATTAGAAAAATCATTAACGAACACCATTTAGTTCTAGGTAGCACGTGTCAAGATGAATGTTGAAATGCTTCCTAGTTAATCTTTTTGGGGAAGAATGATTACAGGAGGGATTTGAGATCTACAGAGTCTACTGGATGAGAGACTGGAAATTTGATGTGTTTTGCTTCTTAGGGAGATGGGTAAGACGTATCTTGATCGTAATTTGTAAGGCTGTGTAGAGATTTGATACTAGATGGTTCTTAATCTAGCAAAATATATGTTAGCACAAGATCCCATGGATGAAAGTTGTTGCAAAATGTGGATTAGGTCTTGGAATAAAGTCCTTGGGGAAATGACAGTTTCTTTCATCCAAAAAAGAAGTCTTTAAATAAAAATGTTGTTGTTACTTTGGGAAGACCTGCTGTGGGTTTGCAAAAGGTGAACAGTGGGATAGGAATAGCTGAGCAGAGTTCTTGGCCACGCTGCATGATGAGTATGGTACTTTGTAGTCACAGAAATTAGGAAGCAGCGTGGTTAAATGATAGCATGCAAGCTTAGAAAAGACTTAGTTGTGGAATGGGCAATCAGGCTCCACTGCTAATTTCACATGAATCTTATGGGGGTACCAGGTAGATATAGTGCTTCTCTGACCTCAAGAATGGTAGCCTGTATAATAGCCTATAGTATCATTAAAAACAAGACTTGCAAGTTAACAGAACAAATATGGAAAGCAAAGACACAGATGTACCTTATATCACACGGGCAAATACGATAGTTTTAGGTCTTGAAGTACCAAATTGGAGTTTTCAGGGTAAATCCATGCAAGTGTTTATAGCTGCCTCTGAACTATGGCTGTCATCATTCAGCTGCTCATTTGCAATGACATCCGCAAGGAGATTTTAAGGCACAACCTGCAAGAAGAACGGTAAAGATCCTGGTGCAAGCTTGGCATATGATGTGTGAAGAGTAGCACAGACAAAGTAATGGTGTTACTTAAGTAAAAGGGAAAAAAAAATAGAAGAGAACTGATTTAACGGTTGTCACTGGTGAAACAGAAAGCGTTGAGGAACGGGAACACATGAAGAAGGTGCAGTTACACCTCGAAGACAATGACAGGAAGCTTGAACTTCATGAGGTGGGGAAGAATCCATTCTTGTGTTTCAGAGAGATGAGATCTAATCAGTTCACGGTTATGAAAATGATCAAATTGGCAGACATTTTCTGTGAATTAGAGGGGGGTAATTGGAGAGCCAGAGAGACGATTACACCGATCGAGGCAAAATGCTGATTAGGTCTAGGATTAGCATTTTTGTTATGTGTGTAAAGAGGAATTAATGGATAAATAAACTGACCTGCTCTGTGTTTATGAGAGCCATCAATTCTGTGACTTTGTTTCTACAGTGGTTACTGATTCTGTTTTATCACAGAATAAGATTTTAACACAGTTCTTTTTTAGTTCTCAATGTGCACTTTGTCTTGGTCTTGCAATTTCTAAGGTCAGTGTATGAGTGTAATTACTTAAAGTCTTGCTATTAAGTAAATATGGAGCCAAGTACAGCAGTATAGATGGTGCTGTTTCAATTTAATTTGGCTTCATATTTTAAGCTTATTAATTAACTGTATTTGTAAGAAAATGGCTGAAGAGAATGACTCTTATAGTGGTTCCAGACCATAGTCACTATAGAAGGAAAAATTTGTGTGAACATAGATTTGAGGGTTGCATGGTGGCCTGTAAGAGTCTCAACTTTTCTTGAACTTGAATAATAAAAATTCGTGCATTAGCTTAGAATGATTTTTCTGCTGGGCAGTTTCCCTCTGTGCATCAGCATTTATGGAAAAGCCCTTTTTTGGTGACACGGTGTAGCCTAACGGACTGAACGTTGGGCCTTGAACTAGGAGCTGTCACTGACTTGCTTTCTAGCCTCCTGCGTCGCACTGCTCTGCCCACTTCTTCTAGTTTAAAGTGGAGATTTTATCTAATTACCTCTTATGAGCAATAATAGTGATTTTGATTTTTTCAGGATGTTCTTAGTTTAAAAACCAGAGCTGCAGATAGAAATCCCTTTTAATAATGTGCACAGAACTTGTGTTTCTCTGAGAACGCAGCCTGCAACGCTTGGCTTTCTAACGTTTTGTGGTCTGTGTTCTCAGCAGCGTTTCTGCTGTCCCCACCGATCCCGGCATCTGCCTTCCAGCCCGTGTCCACCGCGCTCGCCTCGGTCCTCTCCCAGTATCGCCTTTCACATTCCTTATCCTTCCCCCTTCTTGCAGCGCGCTCGCCTTTCCTGGGCCACCGCAGGGTGCCGGCTCCTCGCTGCTGGGCTCCCAGCTGTTCTCTGGACAAGGCACACAGTTTTGGGGACCTGCCATGTGCTGGTGGGCTCAAGGGGGGGTGGGTGTGTGTGCTGTTCTGTGGGAGGCCAAATGTCAGGGATAATTGCTGGGCTCATTGAGGCCTTTTTGAAAGCATCAAAACTCATTTTGAAGTTCATTGAAACCGTTGAAATCTTTTCATGGCATCCCTTACAATTCAGCCTTAATGATTTTATAGAAGATAAGAACAGGAAATCATGCTGGTGGGGTTCCTGTGATGCTTTTCTTGTGGAATAACGGAATTGTGGGAGTTGGAAGGGACCTCTAGAGATCCTCCAGTCCAAGTCCCCTGCCAAAGCAGGGTTGCCCAGAGCACATCACTCGGGATGGCATCCAGGCGGGTCTTGAGGATCTCCAGAGAAGGGAGATCCTTCCCTCCCTGGGCAGCCTCTTCCAGGGCCCTGGCACCCTCACTGGAAAGAAGTTCTTACTCATATTTGAATGGAACTTCCCCTGTTCCAGCTTGTGCCCGTTGCCCATGGTCCTGTCACTGGGAACCACAGAACTCTTTCTGACATACATGTTTTCAATAATGATTAAGATATTTAAATGTTGAAGATACTTGGAAACTTTCTGCTTAGAATGCCCCTAAAAGAAAAATGCGTGCCTGGATTGTTCTGGTTTGGCTCCTGGAACTTGGGAAAGGAGGATTTCTCTCCTGAGCTGCGGTTCAGGCTGACAGTTTGCTCTGGTGTGGCTTGGTGTGTGTGTCCGTGGGGCAGATGTGTGTCTGACCTGCCATAGCAGTGTGGAAACGACCTGATACTCTTTCAGTGCCCTCCAAGGACTGTGTGCGTCCTTGTGGCTGTCCCGTTTCACTAGGCACACAGCCCTTCAGAGGGTTGCTGCTTTTCAGGTCCCCAGTTCTGCAAATGTGTCCTTTCTCTTACACCCTACTCTGAGTATATGACCATAGTGAGGCACGTGTGTTTAGCTTCTCCTTTGTAGCTGTGATTTGCCCTCTTCGGTAGCTATCATGGAATCACAGAATGGTTCAGGTTGAGAGGGACCCTCAAGGTCATCCTGTTCTCCCCCCTGCCCTGGGCAGGGACACCTCCCACCAGACCAGGTTGCTCAAAGCCCCGTCCAACCTGGCCTTGAACCCCTCCAGGGACCAATCAATGATCAGTACAGCATATTTGTATCTTCTGCAGATTCTTTCTGTGATGATTTTTGTTTGCAGGATAAAACCATAACAAGGCACAGAGATTTTGTCTGTTCTCTGGTGGGGGTGCAAGAGCAGCCCCTGTCCCTGGTGTGGGTGTGTGAGCACCTGCACTGGTTGTCTGCCAGCTGGGGATCCCAAACTCTGGCATCAGCAAGTTGACTCAAAGCAACTTTTGCTTTAGGATGAAAATGTTCCCTCCAATATCTTATGATAAATAGGTTCATTATATATGCATAGCTATGCCTCTGATGATAGAAGTACGGACTTTTCTGTTCCCATGCTCCAGGAAGTACAAACTAGTTTGGGAATGTATTTGGTGGGGTGTTTTTTCTGCTCTCCCATCCTTCTCCCTGAATTGTGGAAAGTCCTTAACTAATAAGCAGATTTTGTGGCATGTTTGTAAACCAATACAGACTCGAGCTAAGCTCAACTTTCCTAGTGGCTCAGGTGGTAGAAATTGGATTGTCTCTGGGTTTTGGATGCTTTATCATAGGTTTCATTAGCTGCCTCGTTCCTTAGGTGCGACTGTTTCTGCAGGTCCGGACTGAGAGATTCAGTACCAGGAATAGCTGGGTTCTCATCTTCAATTAAAAAAAATAAATTTGATGATCGATATTAAAAGCCTTAACCATCATTTGAAGTGTCCTGTGGGTGAAGTGGAAATAGTATTATGATATTCACATACTTCTGATTTTCACCTATCATTTAAAAGTGATTTTACAGATAAACTTTTTTTTTTTCTTTAGTAGTAGGTTACAGGAATGGTTGCTGTTTTGAAACATCAGCTGTGTAGTTGTGCTTGCCTGAAATAACGTTCTCCGCTTTCTAATTATTTTTAATATTCATTTCATTTCTTCTAGAAAATCAAAGTTTACCTCTGTCTGTCTTTTCCTTCTACAGAGTAAAAGATGCTGACTGCCAGTAGTAGAACTGATCTTCTGTGGAACATATCTCTGTAAATCTTCCCTAAAACTACCCGAAGGCATATATTCCGCCTGTGATGGACCCTCGGAGTACTGCTATGTTAGGCTTGGGTTCTGATTCTGAAGGGTTTGCTGGGAAGAGCCCCTCTGCAGTAAATATTGGCACGCTGGTGGGAAAAGGAGAAGTAGAGCTAGAAAGTTGCACCAAGGAAGAAGACGACAGCAAGAAGAAGAATCGGGAGGGAAACAGTACGGAGAATGGGAAGAATGAGACCCTGACCGATGCACAGCAACAGTTTTCAGTGAAAGAAACAAACTTTTCAGAGGGAAACTTGAAACTGAAGATTGGTCTTCAAGCAAAACGAACAAAAAAGCCTCCCAAGAACCTTGAGAATTATGTGTGCCGGCCCGCTATAAAAACCAGTATCAAGCAACCAAGAAGGGCACCGAAGAGTGGGAAGATGACAGATGAAAAGAATGAGCACTGCCCTTCAAAACAAGTGAGTAGTGGGTTTACATGGTGCTTTGCAGGTCAGAGTAAATCTAAACTGTGTTTAAATCCTTCTGGCATCTCTGCAGGATCATATTCTACTACTTGTTTTTCCATGTAACCTCTGATACTGAAGATTCTGAAATTAGAAATGGTTTGATTTCATTTCCATCAACAGGAAAAAAATGCTTTTGCTCTTTTGCAGCACTGTTGGGTTTTTTAACGATGGTGAAAGATATTTCAAGTTAACATGGGAACTGCACATCATAGGTATATTTCTGAGAAGTCATAGTGCCATTTTTAGTCTCTTGTATAGAAGGAAGTGGGGGGTCTTGGCTCTGATTGCCTGAGGATGTGTATTTGCTGTGCTTATCGCTAGTATTCAGATTTATATTTTTTCCTTACCTGTTAGAACGGTTGGTTTTGGTGTGTATCTTAACTGATACTCTGCAAGGAAACTACCAAGCAGTGTCTGAAAAGTAAAAAATACTTTTACAGATGTGCTAGAAAACAGCCGCATGATAAACTACATATAAATGCCGTGAATTGAGACATGTGCCAGCTATTTTCCAAATCTAAGGAGATACCCCTGCCTTGGGGATGTCTTGTTTTTATGATCTGCATGATGTAACAAGTAAGAGCAGCAATAACAGATAGGGAAAATAGGATAAATGGCAAGAATTATAAGTGTAGTTGCATAGATCCTAAATTTTAGAAGTGTTTTGCTACAGCGTGCTCTTTTTTTCCAATACACATAGTTTTGCTAACTAATAAAAAGTTAGACTATGCCCTCTGTGCTCTGTCTCCGTTCAGTACATGCCTACAGATTTAAAGCTGAAGTTTTTCCCTACACTCCCATTATTCTTGCACCTCTCTGTGTTTCCCTGTGAGCACGTATTTATCCCTCCCAGGTTTTGGTGTGTTTCGTAGGTAGCCTCATTCAGCTCGGCACCGAGTGATGCAGCAGGGGATGGTGAGCCCTGACAGCCGGAGCCCTTGTCCGTGGGTTCTCTGCTTCAGGGATTCTCAAGGCTGAAGGTTTTTCATTTCTCCAGCCTGTCCCCTATTCATAATGCCACCTGGATAAATCCGTGCTGGTGTATCTCCTAAGGTAGGACCTACCCAAAGGGAAGGAAAATCCCTTTATCCTGTCCTGAGCCCATGTCTGTCTGACCAACCCAAACCTCTTCCTTTGCCTTAAAATACCCAGTTTTCGTTGAGGAAGAGGATCTTCTCAGAGAAATAATAAATTAGGCCCCGAAAGAAAAACTGTGCTATATGTTACGCATATAGAGTCTTTTTCTGGACCTGGCCATGCAACTGCCTTGGGTTTTTTCCTCCTTTATAAACAGCAAGGTGTTTTCAGTCTGGCCATCAAACAGGAAATTCTCCTGTGGTAACTTAAAACTTTGGCTGTGGCCTTTATTTTACATTCTTCCATTTCAGGACAAGCTTATTATTTCTAATAATTTCTCAAACTTCATATTGAAAAAAATTGGAAGAGTAGATCATAGTTTGTCATTATACTCATGACTTTTTCTTTGGTTTTTGTGGGGTTTTTTTATATACAGCATCAAGTTGAGTATTGGGCCAGTCAGGAATATCCAGTCATTGATCCCGATTTCCGAGTTGAGGTGGTATTTGCAACTGAAAATCTCTTACTAGCAAAGAGAACCATTAAGCGTGGAAACTCTCCCACTGCATCAAGAGATCATACTCTAGGAATTTTTACCAGGGAGGATAATTAATATTTAAACTCAGATGATGACAGCATGGATTCTTCCTCCTTGACATCTTTGTTTATTTGCTAGGTTTTTCCTCAAGAGATCCTTCACATTTCAAATAGAAATTAGAAAGTTGGGAAACAAATATTACTGATATTATTAAATATTATTGATATTATATATGATACCATTGATACCTTATCACTTTTTAATTCCAGCTATTCTGAGTGGAGTTACTCCTGCTCCTTGCTTGGTGAGCAGCCTATACACTTAGTGTAGAGCAGAGTGGATCCATTGCATTAAATTTGCATTACTTAAAATAGTTTCAAATCCCTGACTAATGCTAATTCACTTCAGATACTCTGCTCTCTCTCTCAAATTGTACTGAAATGGTTTTCAAGTTGTTTAACTCTGTATGTTCCCCACTGCTGCTGTGGCACTTTGAATTGTTAGAACTGGCATTTTATTGCATCCTAGTAATTTCTAGCAAATGTAATTAAAAAGTGTCTTTCTTGAAGCAAATGGCAAACATGGTTTAAAACCATTGCATGCTTTGAGTATAATACCAGAGGGATTTCTTTTTTTTTTTCTTACTGCAATGAAATAAAGCAATTTTTAACACTGTAAATTACACTTCAGAAAATGAAAGTGATCCCTTAATCTTTCCTTTTCATGGAGAGGAGGGGAAATAAAGCAAATATATCACCAGTTTGGAGCAAGGTGTAGCGGTACTTTGAGCTGTGAAACTGAACTCTCTGTACTTCTAAAGGAGGAATAAAGAATTTGGATGAAAATTTAGCACTTGCAGTATACTCGGCCCCTGAGACAGAAAGAGAAGTACTGGAAATCTTACAGTGGAATACCAGTGTAAAAATTGAACTAGTAGGAGAATACTTTGCACTGCCATCTGTGACAGTTGCACTTTTTTCTCAAGCTTAATGCTGAAAGGGCTCTAAAACTTGGGGAGTCTTTTCAGTTCTGTTCCTAAAGGGTTTATCTCCAGTCTGAGAGATGATGGGTGGGTGAGATGGGGAACTTGTATATTTACCGTTTTTCCTCCAGAAATGTATAGGCAAAAAAGTCAATAGGCTTCTGAAGAGAAAATCATAGAACAGAAAAGAGTCATCTAGAAATTGCTAAGATGCCCAGGTGTTAAGAGAAACAAAAGTAGAAGTTACTATAATAACAAAAGGGTATTACATTTGCTTTTTGACACTGAATACGAAACTTGGATTTCTTTCTTTCAGAAGAGTGTCCTGTGCCAGACAGACTGCATGGCTGGGGACCTTTGCTGGGCCTGCAAGTCTAAGCCTTAGACAGAAATCTGAATTTTGCTTCTGTTTGTTGTAGCCCAGGAGGTGTAGGAGTGCTTACCTGTGCTTGCAAACGTCACCAGTGACATAGAAAAGTTGCATTACTAAAGTTCTAGAAAACAGGAAGGTAAGAAGTGATAGTTACAGCCTGCTGTGAGTCAAGAACAGGCACAGTAAAACAGTGAAGCAAGTTGGAACGTGCCCTTTTGCTCCATCTCTCTTTGGGAAACTGCTGAGTGCAGAATTCTGGAGTCCTTTGTATTGCCCTGGGTTATGTGGAGAAGCTCGGCAGGAGTGTTTGCTGATGGAATCACAGCCACTAACTGAAAATTTTCAAGCAAAAAAGTGTCAAAGCTAAAGAAATGTTTTGTTTTCTTTTCTTTTTGAGTTGAGTAGCTCAAGGATATTTTCTGCAGGATCTGGGACACAAATTTTGGTCTTGGGCTAATCATACAAAGTCATTTTTTCCTGGTAGTTAGGTAAAACTTGCTTTTAGAAAAGATAAAAAAAGACTTGGTGGTGAAAAATAAACAGCAAACACATTTTCACTCATTATTTGCGAAACTTGCATAGAATATTGACGCCTCAACTGCACAAACAATTCCTGTGATTCTTCAGAATTTGAATTAGCGCCTGTGCATTGGCCAGAAGTACAGCAGCTCAAATAATAATAATGGGTAAATCTCTGTGTGCGTGTGTGTATGTACGTATGAAATCCTTGTTACTTGCTGGTAGTTCTCAAGAGAATTAACAAACAAACTTTTCATTTAACAAGCTCTTTTCTTCTAAGTATTTCAGCTTTTGGAAACTGAGACTATCTTGCATTTCCTGATTTGGTCCTAGTGTGAGAAGTGTGAATTTTACACCAGACTTGACAGAAAATATCCCTGTTCTTGTGAAAGATTATATGCTCTTAATCTTTTTGCCAATAAGTACCAATAATAACAACAGTAAGTAATAATCTAGTGATAATAAGCCCTCAGACTGGGCTGTCATGTAACAATTAATGCCTTTTTTAGAAGTCAAGCCAATTTTCTGCTGTTGGTGCCTGTGATGATTCTGGAATGATTGGTTATAACCCGTTAATAGTTTATATCAAAATAACATGGAATTTTTATTCCTCAAATTAATGGTATGTCCACATAGGTGATTTCAAATTTTAAATCCAGCTCAGTGCAAAATTGATAATAACAACAACAATTTTAGGAAAAGTTTTATGTAATTGCTTTGGGTGGTTCTTTTGTTGGCTAGAGTTTTAAGCCAGATGCTTCCAGCTAAAGATTGCACAGGAACAAATGTTTTAAAGCGTAAAATGTTCTTTAATGTAAGGTAAGCTAGACCTTTTTAACAGCTCTGTGCCTAGATGAACCCTGCCGTCTGAAAGGCAGTGTCATGTAGAAGAGGTGTAGAAGCAGCAGCCCGGAGCGTACGCATGTTTGTGGAGGAGCTGGGTGAGCTGGAGGGATGGAAACACCTCGGAGATGCTGCAGAGGGGGATTTTTCTTTCCCGTGAGTGATTTGTTAGTAGTCCTCACAAAACTCTCCTCATGAACATCTGACTTCAGGCTTTCTGGGATGTAAAACCATGCATTTGTTCAAGCTGACCGGCGCGGGGGGGGCACACTGGGTCAGCAGGAGGGACCCGCACCACGGGACGCGCTGGGCGAGGGCAGCTCCGGCACCGGGAACAGGGAGAGACCGCGGGGCCCGGCCCGTGTTTGCGGAGCGGTGCCTGGACGTGGACGCGCTGACTGCTGAAGCCTGGAAGTGCTGTCAGCCTTGGAAGCGCTCCATGACATGCGCTGGGCTTCATGTCTCCCCTTCCCAGCTGAGGGAAGGGGGGTTTGTGCAGTAGAAGTTATTTTGGGCGAGCGTGGCACCTTTTTTGTCTCCAGCGTGGTAGGATGTAGCATGGCCGCTCCCCGCCTCCCAGCTGGATGTTTTGTGAGTGCGAGGGCGGCAAAGTTGGGGGGAAGTTCCTGAAATGTGACGCTCCGGCATCATTTACATAAGATTGCAGCTGCCACAGAAAAGCTGGGCTGAGCGCCAGCCTGTTCTCCATAGAGCACGGCTCCCTGTACACCACAGCTTCCAAACCAGTAACTGATACGACTGGTGTGTTTTGTTCTACGATGGCAGCGTGTTGGGGGACGTCCGGCCCCAACCGATGCTCATGGGCGCCCTCCCCCAAAAGGAGAACTTTGCCCAGTGACATATTGCTGCTTTTGGGAAATCTTGTTCGTTTTCTTCATGTTTAGGCTGGGAGGGCAGTGAGCAGAACAGCGAGGGAGATTTAGCTTCTGGTGCGTCAAGGGTTTTAGTGTGGACCTCGTAAAGAAGTAGGCAGTGATGGAGGGTAGTCTGGGACGTACGAGGTGATCTGTTGTCACTAGTTTTAGATAACTTTCTTAAAAATACTTACAGTTGTGTTTACCACCACTTACGCTATGGCTGGTGCTGGTAGAGTTGTACTGATCCTGGCTTAAGCTCAGAGATTTGCTTGATTTCCTCAGTATGTGAGCGATGAATTCAGTTTTCTTCTTCCATTGTTGCCTTCCGTACAGAAAATGGCCTTGTTATTCCTGAAGTTGATGGTTGTGCACAACTTGGGTTTCATTTTTATCACGTGTTTGCAGTAGTCTTATTCTTCCTGTATGGTGCTCCTTAGTGATAGCATTACCTCCAATTCACCTTAACAGATAATTTGAAATTTTTAATAATAATTCCAAGAATGAACTCTGACTGTAGGCTCTATGTTGGTTTTTTTTAAAGTATTTTTGCACAGCAGCCACATCAGTGCAACCTTCTCCAAAGAAGGTCAGATATTTTGATCAGGGTGTCTCTATTAACTGTTATCACATGAAATTTTTTCCTTAAAAAATCCCATGCCACTCTTCTCCCCTGCACCCTCCCAAATGTTTCTGTTAATCTACTGATTATTAAGTGGCTTTTGGGGAAAAAAAAAATCCTATATAAAAATTTTTGCTTTAAAAATGCTGAAAAAATGACAAACTTTTTTGACTTCTTGTCTGTCTTCTCAATAGACTTTTTTTTTTAAGGTTCTTCGAAATCCTTTTCAGTGTGCTGTGAAAACCCACTTACCCCCTAGATGAGAAAGAAACTTTCCAGGGCAAATACATTCAGCTTTCAAGGCACCCTTGTTTGATGCTAAAGTCATGTTTTCAAAATCCTGGCATCTTATTTAGATCAAAACTTGTATTTGGAGGGTTTTCTTATTTATGTATTTATTTAGTTAATTAGTTAGTTAAATATCTAATAAAACTTCCAAGCTCTTTGCCTAGAAACAGAGGTGGATGGGAAAACTTGGAGCCTGACAAGAGGCACTAGACACCCAGCAATGGTAGAGTATGGGAATGCCAGAGAAGCTCTCTCATAGGGTAGAGGGCTATCATGGAATCAGGGAATTGTGAGAGTTGGAAGGGACCTCTAGAAACATCTAGTCCAACTCTCCTCAGGACTGCATCCAGGTGGGGCTTGAAGATCTCCAGAGAAGGGGACTCCACACTCTCCCTGGGCAGCCTCTGCCAGGGCTCGGCCACCCTCACCCAAAAGAAGTTTTTCCTCAGATTTGAATGGAATTTCCCCTGTTCCAGCTTGTGCCCGTTGCCTCTCGTCCTGTCACTGGGAACCACTGAAAAGAGTCCGGCTCCATCCTCCTTCAACCCACCCTTTAGAGACTTACAGGCATTAATAAGGTCTCCCCTCAGCCTTCTCTTCTCCAGGCTAAAGAGTCCCAGCTCTCTCAGCCTTTCTTCATCAGGGAGATGCTCCAATCCCTCCAGCATCTTTGGTGCCCTTCACTGGACTCTCTCCAGCAGTTCCCTGTCCCTCTTGAACTGGGGAGCCCAGAACTGGATGCAGGATTCCAGTTGTGGCCTCCCCAGTGCAGAGCAGAGGGGGAGAATGACCTCCCTCCGCCTCCTGCCCACGCTCTTCCCTACGCAGCCCAGGATCCCATTGCCTCTCTTGGTGACAAGGGCACATTGCTGGCTCATGGAAAGATTGTTAGACGCCAGGAACCCCCAGATCCTTCTCTTCAGAAGTGCTTTACAGTAGGTCCACCCCGAACCTATATTGGTGCCTGGGGTTCTTCCTCCCCAGGTGCCTCCTACACGTGCCCTTGTTGAACCTCATTAGGTTCTTCTCTGCCCAACAGAACACAGAAATACCCAATTCTACCCAATTCAACAGAGAAAGGTTCCTACGAAGCCAAGGCTACACTCGCTCTCCTTTTCTAGCACGTTTGGAACAACGTAAAGCAGCCAGACCCAGAGGACAGGAGGCATGACTCGAGCTGCCTTACCTGCCAGCGGTGGCAGCGCCTTCTCCATAGAAGACAGAGGCTCCTTTCGGAGAGGCCGATTCAGTGAGGGGTCCTGTGCGCTGAAGAGGCCGGGGCTGTCAGGTAATTTCTTACGTCCGTTGGTGCTGGTTGAGTTTGTGACTCTGCAGCTGCCTATTGCACTTGTGAAAAGATTTGTGTGCTCGTCGTTGCTGGTTGGCTCGGAGCTTGGAGTGAATCCCCCCAGGGACAGGCCTGGGGAACTTTCTGAGCAGTCTATCTGTAGTGGTGTCTGCAGTCCCAGCGCTAATGAATTGGACTCCGAAGGCTCTCTCCTGACCCACTGCTCATCTCTGCTTAGCAAACCCTTTGACGGTGACAGATGTGGACAAGACATGTGACATCTGTGCTTCTCTTTATGTTTGTACCTCTCCCCAGCAGCCTCCTTCCCAAACCTGTAGCGCTTCAAGGACTCCAGAACTGTTCTAGAAGAGCTATTAGCTGTGATAGTGTCCATGGAGACCTGTGGTTGTTCAGAAGAACGATGCTCTCTGTGTTTATGGCGATGTCTATGCTTATGTTCCAGCATCCAGCCGTAAGCCATTTCAGGTGGAACACTGGGGTAGGTGCTCATAGACAACAGTGGAGTCCTGCTTGTGGTGAGGAAAGCCTCCTGGCGTAAGAGTTTGTGCTTCTTCTTGTGATATTTGGTGGGATTGAGAAGCAAATGGCCCGTGTGCATGTAGGAAGGTGGTGGCAGAGGGGTAGTAAAAGACGGGGAAGGTGGAGGAGGATAAAGAGTTGGCGGGTACCGGCCATAGTAACCTAAGCCTATGGGAGCAGCGGCGAGGGGCGAGGGGGAGTAAGGCATGCCGTACGAGGGGTAGAACCCAGTGCTGGAGAGAGGAAAGCTGAGACTATGCATAAACGGCATCTCTGCCATGGCATCCCGCATCTTAGGAGGCCTGCCCCTCTTCTTCTTTAAATCGGGTTTTCTAATGTAGTGCAAAGGATCTAAAGGAAAAGTAGGATGGGTGTAGAAACTATTGAAATTTATCCGAAAAATGGTAGGCAGTAAGTCTCGGGGTATAAAATGGTGACTTCTGTGTGTTATTCTAATTTCACTTAATCGACTTATTAATTCTTCTAATTCGGCGAGGAAATCTGGGTCCTGCCTACCTCGAAGCTGAGGATACTTCTTTTTCCTTTTTCGCTTCTGTCTCTTCATTTTGTCGTAACTAATGTAATCGTGACTGCGGCGCTTACATTTGTGTTTATGCTTTTCTTTGAGATTACTTAAAACAGTGGAAGTTTCGGGTGGAATAAGGGACACGTGATCAAATGAATGCCTTTTCTTCTTTTGCCCACAAAACTTCTCGGCTCGATCTGAAGTACTGTTATTATCTGTTCCTATCCCACTGTCGCTGGGGATTGTCTCATCGCTGTGAGACTCACTTACTGGGGACGGAGTGGCTTCTTTCAGCGACGTCAGCTCGCTCAAGTGAGAAGGAGAGTTTGGCAAGAGTGTAGGTGGAGACAATCTCCTCCTTCCCTTAGCAGCTTTCTTCATGGCGAGCGTCTGCACAACGCTGCCCTGCCTGGAGTGGATGTGTAAATACGGCACCGAGCTGGGCTCAATGAACCCCGCATCGCTGCTGACGGGGCTCTGGCCCCCACTCACTGCAGACGACTGGGAGCAAACCGGAGACGGAAGAATCTCAGAATTATCAGCTGTCGAAGGCAACAAATGGGGAAGTACTTGTTCTAGAGACGTACCAGGAGCTTGTTGAGTTGACTTTTCAAGAACTGTCAAACTGGCAGAGCTACTCGCTAAAATACCATTCAGGACAGCTTTAGGCTTCCTTCCTCTTCTTTTTCCTATATAAATTGTTCCTTTCTTGCTGACATTTATTTGCTGGCCTAATTTTGAACCAAAGGTGGCAGCAAGAGTTGATACTGTGTTGTGGAGTTTAGATTGCACTTTCCCTTTGTTATTTGGTTCCACTGTACTAGAGAGAATCTGATTCAAAAGTTTCTTTCGCTTCAGAGTTTTCATTTTATTTATTTTTCGAATAATTGTTTTCATTAACTGTCCATTATTTCTCTTGGCAACTTTTCTGTCTGAGTCTACTTCCAAATCAGTCCTGCCACTAACGGTAGGTTTTTGGGCTTCTTCTGGCCCTCGGAGTTGGTCCTTTCTCTCAAAAAAATCCCCGCTTCGATGTTGATCATTTTCAGCTTCTATCTTGCTTGAGTTATCTGTTCCTACAAAAGGTGCCACAGAAAGAATAGGTGGCTTCATTTTAATTGAAGACTTGATCTGTCTTTTAGGTCTCCCTCTCTTTTTAGGAAATGGTTGTCCTGATAAGCTCTGTTTTAGGGAAGGAATTTCTACTTCAGGCTGTAAAATTGGAGGTTCTTGCTCTTCTTTTGACTGCACTGAAAAGACTTTTGATGCTGGAATCTTTAGAGTTCTTTTGGGAGGACCTTCCAGCTCTGGCATCTCCTTGGATTTAGGTCTTCCTCTTTTGGGTTTATACATGTCAGGTAAGAAATCATCAGACACACACAAACTAGAGGGTTGTTTGTGAGTACTGTAGAACTTTGGAGTTTGCTTATCAGTCTCAGCTAACAGTCCAAGAGACTGCCCACTACCTTCATTCAGTTTTGGCAACTGATGTTTGACAAATTCATGCTCCACAAATGAAGATGGTCCTATGTTTTTCAAGAATTTGGCCTGCTCCAAATTACTGCTTGACAGTGCACTGTACGAAATGTTTTTAAAAAGCTCTGACCTTTCTAATTCTAGACCCTTTGGAGGTCGACATGTGTTCCTTGACACCACTTTAGTCCATCGTGGTTTTCTTCCTTTTCTTTTCTTTAAAGGTTTTGATTGCTGAGTAGTGCTCAGATTTTTTGCTCCTTGGCAGGATTTATCCGATGCAGTTATTGTCCCTATCTTTAGGAACTGCTTGCTACTAAACAAGCTTGTAAAACTAACTACTGAAGGGGTGACAGTAGCATGAATGCTTGTTTCAGCTGCCAAAATGGGCTTTTTCCCTGTAGAAGGACTAGTTCTTGAAGTTTCTATGTAAGTAGCTTTTGAATCATTTAAATCTTTGTCAGCACCTTTAAAATCAGTGCTCAGAGTATGGTTCAATGTTCTGTTTATATTCAGAAGTGTACTGTCAGAGGAAAACTGTGTTTTGCCAATCTGATCTGAAATACCTTCTAAGAGATCTGCTGTGGAACTTAAATGCAACGAGTTTGATGCCAACTGTGAAGATGCTGTTGAGAGGCTCCTGTTTAAGGTGGTAACAGACACTGTGGGTGAAGGCGATGGGAGATTTCCCTCTCCCACTGCACTAAACGGGGACTTTGCTGTCGAAACGTCTGAAGCACCTCCTGTTCTGAAGTCTGGTGAAGTGCAATATACGGGAGGCTGTTTTTCATGCTTAGATGTTTCATAAATCCCTTTTTCACTGGTTGAGTAAGCATCCTGTGGAACGCAGATTCCTTCATTAAACATCTCTTTGCCTACATCAGCAATTTCCTTCCGAATTGAAAATTTTTCCAAGATACTGTCTTTATTCTGTCTCATAGTATGCTTCTCAAATGTTTTGCTAGTAGTATTTTCCTTCAGTAAATCTGTAGTCTCATGGCTTTCAAGGCTACTGAGGTTTGAATTGCAAGGAAGTTTAAAGGGCTCCGAGGCAGGCAAAAGACAGTCTACTTTCAGAGTTCCAGAGTCCTTGTTAACTAGACCAACTGGACTGCTGATTCCTGGTGGTTTCTTTCCAGAGTCCTTGCTAACCAACCCCACTGGACTGTTGATTCCTGGCATCTTCCTCCCAGAATCCTTGTTTACTGGGCCCACTGGGCTGCCAATCCCTGGTGTCTTCCTTCCAGAGTCTTTATTAGTCAGTACCGTCGCGTTGCCAGTCCCCGGCATCTTTCTCCCAGGATCCTTGTTAATCAATCCTGTAGGACTATTTATTCCCAACAACTTCTTCCCAGCATCCTTGTTAATCAATCCTGCTGGAGTGCCAATCCCTACCGGCTTCTTGACAGGCTCCTTATTAGTTAATCCGGTTGGTGTGCCAATACCCACAAGTTTCCTCCCGACATCTTTGCTGATCAATCCAACTGCAGAGCTGGTCACTGGCTGTTTCTTCCCAGTGTCACTGCTAACTACTCTAGTCGGAGTGCTGATCCCCAGGGGCCGCTTTCCAGAGTCCTTGTTAACCAAGCCAATTAATGGGCCAATCCCTTGAGGCTTCTTCCCAGAGTCTTTGTTAACCATTATGGCTGCACCTCCAATCCCTAATGGCTTCTTCCCTGAGTCCTTGTTAAACAATCCAACAGTGATCCCAGAGCTTGGCAATTTCTTTACCAAATCTTTATTAACTAACCCACTTGTAGTTATGGTTCCTGGTGGCTTCTTCCCAGAGTCCAAACCAGATGCAGTTCCATTTCCGGGCTTCTTCTGCTTTGTTTTGGAAGACTTTGAAGGAGGACAGGTTGCAATAAGTTGAGCCAGTTTTTCTGTTACAGTTGTTGCTCCGTTAATTTGTGTTCTATCCTTTAAGTCAGAATTATGGCTACTGAGAAGAGTTGGAGGAGATGACTTTATATAATCTGTCATTTCAGAGTGCAATGGGGAAACTTTCCTAGATAAAGGACTTTTTTCTACTTGTATACCTTCTTCCACATGTAATTCAACTGTTGCAACTTCTCCGGCTTTCTTGTACAACTTTGTAGGGTCCTAGAAGTTAATAATAAAAAGAAAATCTTTAGGAACAGAGCACAAAGACTCTTTCTGAGTAACACAGTACCTTTTTATGTTGAGACGATTAATACTTGCTTTTGATAACAGTGTAACTATATAAACACATGCTTCAGGATCCTATTAACTTTAAAGCAAAAATATTTCAGTGGACACATTAAGGCTTTTCTGATGTTAAAGAAACCTAAACTTGCTTTAAGTCCTCAAATGTAAATAATCTAATCTGTCCCTCAACTATAAACATTCTCTAAAAATACTGTTGATGGTTATTAAAAAAAACCCACCACAAGCATTAACAATAATGTATTGGACTAACTATTTACAGTGTAATGGCTCTTGAGGACCTCAATGCTACTGAGAAGCAACCAGGCAACTCACTGCAGGGGAGGCACCATGTAAACCTGTCCATGCCCAGCTCCACCAGCGTTCTCAGTTGTGGGAATGAGAAAGTTGGAGACACGCTGCTGAGCAAGAGCTTGGCAGGTGTTCTTGTGTTGATGGGAAGGAGGCCTTGAGATCAGTAAAACAATCTCCTTATATGTTGATGTGTGTGTGGTGTGAAACAGATAGCAGTGTACCGAAATAGTAATGTTTTGTTAGCCTAGTAAACATTTAAATGTAGCCAACTGTATTGCTCACAAGGGTGTATGGACATCCACTTGTAACCTATCTGTGTAAAGAGCACAACATGCGATCAAAAGACAGAAACTATATGTGCTGGAAAAGTGAAACAAGAAACATCTTCGCTTCACCACTTAGCGGAGTCCATGCCTCAAGTGCCACAGTCTCCTCCCAGGATACCCTCAACCACTGCAGTGACAGGTTCTCCTCACAGCAGACTGCAGATAGTACTAAAACAAGTAAAATTATTCTGTTGTTTCTATGGGGCAGAGGGGAGGACACACACAACACACATGGAGTAAATACAACTTGCAAAGTAGTTTTCAGTTCTGACCTAACCAAATTTGAAATTTATTCTGTAAAGGTTAAAAAAAACTGCAATACCCATTACCTCAATAAATTCTATTAGGAACTTCTCATTAAATTAATCTTTTGTTTTAGAAGGACATTCTTTATACACAGTGAGGTCTTTATACACATCTCTGAAATCATGGGATACATTCACTCCAAGTAGGGGCTAAGAATGGAAGACTCTGATAGCCTATTAGATAATTACACATACACACAATTTGAAAACATTGCAGGATCTACTATCTCAAACATTAAGAAGAATGAAGGGCATCAATGCTGCACCTATTCCACTCTTGTGAGAAGCCCACGCAGTGCTGGCTCCCGCTCTGGAGCCCCAAACATCAGGACATGGACCTGTTGGAGCAGGGCCAGAGGAGGCCCCGGAGATGCTGGGAGGGCTGGAGCCCCTCTGCTGGGAGGGGGAGGGGGAGCTGAGAGAGTTGGGAGGGTTCAGCCTGGAGAAGAGAAGGCTCCAAGGCGACCTTCAAGTCCCTCAAGGGGCTCCAGGAAAGCTGGGGGGAGACTCTTGATGAGGGAGGGGAGCAAAATGGGACGAGGGGGAAGGGTATGAAGCTGAAAGAGGGGAGATTGAGCTGAGATGTGGGGCAGAAGTTCTTTGGTGGGAGGGTGGTGAGAGCCTGGCCCAGGTTGCCCAGAGAAGCTGTGG
>JAOTQQ010000016.1:1063408-1076085 GCA_026546715.1 Gallinago undulata | reverse complement strand
ACCACACTGTTCTTGATACAGGCCAGGATGCTGTTGGCCTTTTTGGCCACCTGGGCACACTGCTGGCTCATGTTCAGTTGACAGTCCACCAACACCCCCAGGTCCTTTTCTGCCAGGCAGCTCTCCATCCATTCTTCCCCAGGTATTTGTGTCAATCTACACTTTATGAAATCAATGCATCTCAGTGATTTCTTAGGAGAGAAATTCCTTCTGGAATAAAAATCCCCATTGATTGCTCTTGATGAGTGCAGTCATCCTGTGCGGCTCCACTTCAGGTGACAGGAGCCCCCTGTAAGAGCCCACCAGCACCATCCCCACACCAGGGTGCCATGGAGGACACTCAGACAATCTTCACCAGGAATCTGCTTTGCAACTCAGGATAACATCCAGCAGCCTTAGTATCGAAAAGAATGAACAGAAAATGAAACGATTCCTCTGCCTGGTTGAGAAGTTGGAATGTTTGGAAAAGTGATATTGTTTATTCCTCTATCAATCAAAGGCAATCATTCCTCTTAGATGTTACACCATGAACTAATAACACCCATGTTTGAAAAAAAAAATAAATCCAAACTTTAAGGCAAGATGGGATCTCAAAGGAGATTTTCCTGAAGATTTCTGGAAAATCATTTTGGTGCATTCCAGGATTCTCCCGTCATCTCACGCCTCCAGATCTCTGTTCAGGTCATTTGCATGGCTGCTTATTTACAGCCTTGATCTAGAGCATGAGTTCCTGGCCCGCTCCCACGTTTCTTTGGAGTCAGTCAGTGAGGAAAGAGATCAGAACTGAACATGCAGCATGAGGCTCATTTATCAGGAATGATGTTTCAAAAGGAAAGAATGAAAGTCTATTTTTAAGTACTCATTCTGGATTTTACCTTCTACAGATATCCCTGCTGTGCACGTTCTCATTGCACACTGCCATATGCATTTTTGCCTACCAAGGGTTTTATACTAATATCTGAATTTTTAATATCTCAGCATTTTCATAACTGCAATATACAGATTTTTCTATGACATTTTAACAAATCTTCCAACCTTTGCTTTCAAGAGTAATTGGGATTCTCTAAAAGTTTACGTTTTAGGGGAAGAAAAGAAGTTACAGATAGAAAATATGTATATGTAAGAAAGAAAACAAATAGGTCTTACCAGCAGAGGTGCCGTTACCATTTTTGTCCCTTAACCTTTCAATAGTCATCAGATTTGTATAGCTTTTTAAAAATTGATTTTAACTTAAGTAATGGTGATAGTGATTGCTACTGCCTGGTGATGTCTTGCAGTGACGAGCCAATATCTAATGATTTAGCAAGTCACAGCCAGCCCTGTGCATTCAGAACGTATAAGAAATATTTTCTGCCTGAAGTCCAATAACACATTACCCTTGTTTGTGTGTAGACAACAGTCTCTTTCCTTTGGTTAGGTCCTGGGGTTTTACATAGTTGCCATGGCTGACCAAAAGCAAGGGTTTTTTAATTATTATTTTTTTTGTGGCAGGATCTTAAAAAGAAGTTCACAGGAAGAGACGAATCTAGAGAAGTGCTTTTTCTTAAGAAAGGATTGAGAATTGACTGGACCTGCTGGGCGTGGGGGGCTGGAGTGAAGCTAGAATTCATTGTAAAGCAGGAATATAGGGGTTTTGTTTTCTTTTTTTACCTAAAACCTAATGTGCTGATGATATTAAGTGGCTTTTGAGAAAAAGCTGGTTTACTGTCCTACCCATGCCATTAGCCTGGGAGAAACTCCTTCTTGATGGTCCATTTCTGTCCTTCTCCACCTATGTGCATCATGGCAAGCAAGTGTTCCTAAAGCTGAAAAAGAGTAATCTTAGTTTGAATATTTAGCATCTACAGTGTGTTGTATTGGCACTGCCAGACTGAAATGATTTTGTTTGTGCGCATTTCTCTTCCCTGATCTGCTTTTCAGGCACTTTGCCAACACAGGACAAACCTTCCCAGAGGCAGTCAGAGAGCACAAATTGCAGCCCTTCCAGAAAGAGATCAACATCTGAGAGCACATGTTCTACAGGCAAGTAATATTTCATAGAGTCACAGAATGGTTCGGGTTGGAAGGGACCTTAAAGACTATCCAGTTCCACCCCTGTCCTGGGCAGGGACACCTCCCACAAGACCAGATTGTTCATATTTGGTGGCCTTGGTTTTGGGTCCACTGCTACTACAGCCAGCCCAGTGAGTGTTGCTGTGAGAGCTTTAGCAGCAGCAATATGTTCATGGAGATACCGTGTTTTTCCACTTAAGTTTTAGGATCCAAGTGCTGCAAATTTGGTTGTAGAATAGGAAAACTTGCACTGACACTTAGGGACGCAGTAGCATAGCTGTGGCAGAATGGAGTTTGGTTCCTCACCAGGTTAGTCTTCATGAAGCTCAATGCTTTAATGCTAGCAAGACCTGTGACATTACATTTAGTCAATGAATTAAATGAATAGATTAATTCCTTCACGGGGAAGAGCTTGACTTCTGCACTGAAGGCAGACAGGTTTCGGCCCCTTGCAGGGATAACTGTTAGAATCTCAGGACAGGGTGTGCTGTCATATTTTCGTGGTAGCATGTGAGAATCCTGCTGAGGTGATGGAGGATGAGAAGCAGCTTGTCCCAGTTGTCACTAACGGTACAGCTGTGAATGGCCCTGGGCAGGTCAGAGATGACAGTAGGAGAGCGATGGAAGTACTGGCAGCATTGTCATCAGTTCTGTCAGGTGAGGACCGAGTCTCAGATGCACAAACTCATGGTGAAGTTGAGCAAATGAGTGCCAGCAGCATGCTGAGGGAGCTGGCTTTCTCAGCCACAGGGTGACGTGCTGGTGAGGTTGCTGCTTGGGGAAGTCCATCCATCTTTATTCCCGAGGAAGGGAAATGTGCTCCTGATTTTTTTTTTGCACTTCCTTTTGTAAGGAGGTGAGACTGGGACAGTCACACTATGTGGATGCATCCGCGTTGCTCTGTCCCATTTTCACACCTACAAAACTGTCAGATCCATTGACCAAATTATCAGAGGGAAGATCTGAAAATGTTCGTTTTCTGTAGATTCCTGGCAGGTTGTCAGCCAGGTACAAAACCAGGGATTTGCAGTCCCTTTCGTGAAAATATGATGTGAGCTTACCTGTCATTGGACACAAAAAATCTGTAGCATTGACCAGTTTTGTGAGAAGCCCAGTTGTAGAAAAAACTCCTGTTGGCAGAACTCAAACATTCTTAGACACCGAAGCTGATTGCAAATTTGTAGTAAATATCCTTAGGATTAGTGCTTACAGAAGTAGTTATGATTTCTGTATAGGAAGAATGTGCCAAAACTGCTGTTTCTTCCTCCCTTTAAACAGATACTTGCAACAGATGCTTTATTCAGCATATGCTAAAGTAAGTCAGCTGCAGCGAGGAAGCATTCTCTCTTTTTCCTCTCTCTTGTTAACTTTATTTTACTCTTGTTACTCTTTCTTTAAAGGAGCAGCTGCAGTCGGTGTCAGTCTGCAGATAGGAAGGTGTTAAAAGTTCAGGCATATTTTGTGCAGGAGGGCATAGGAATGAAATGAATCACAAGTTTATCAACTTCAAAGTCATTGAAGTGATGACGCAGCTGAAAAGACCGGTCTTTGTTATATTTTCCGTAGGTCTGGAATGCATGTGGGATTTCAGTGCATTTGTCAGAGCTTTGTTAGCCAGGGCTGGGAGCTGGGAGCTGTGCCTGCCCCGGGCTGCAGCTGCTTTGGGGATCGTGGCCTTCAGTTCTCCCGTCCATTCGGGTCAGTTTCCAAACAGAAAGGCTTCTTCGGGGACACCCGGGGGGTGGCGTGGGGTTTGGTTATCGCTGGGTGACGCAGCTGTTTTCGGAGCTCACCGTGCAAAACAGATGGTGTTTCTGTGAGCAGCCCTCAGCGCCAGCCCAATGTGGATTTAAAGACCGTAAGAAAACAAAGGGTAATTTATCTTCATTCTTTCATTTAAAACTGAAAGCTGAAAGTGTAAATCCTTCCCGTTTTTTCCGAGTTGTTCAGGTTGCCAGGTTTTCCAAGCGATTGCAGTTAGACGTAGAGCAGTGACCTGACAAGTATGGTTCTCTGCTCCTTTGTCACCCTGTAGGAAGAACATTGTTCATGGGAGGATTTTTGGAACATGTTACGCTGATTCTTCCTCTTTTCAGTTGTGCTCTCTCTGAAGCACGTTTTCATTACCACTTGCAAATTCATGACTTTGGCATCTTAATGATAAATGCATTTCTCCAGAGTACCACACTTAGGCTAGTGAGCACCAGAACGAGAAATTTTTTATTTTAAACTGTTTGTGCTTTATTTTTGTCAACTAATGCATAATCTCCCTCCTGTCAAATGATAGAAACCCTTTTATAAAAAAATAGTGTTGTCTTCCTTTTAACAGTTACCTTTACACTAGTACATGCTCTTCAGTCGACAGCCTAGGACCCGCTAGTTTAAGTAGATCTAATCTAAATAATTGGCTGCAATTACAGTAACATTTTGTAAATGCTAATGTGCAATTGTGATATATTTATGAGAAAACAACATCCATTTTATTCCAGAAAGAAGAGGGTTTCTTCTGGTTAAATGCTATCGCTACAAACCAGAAGGGCAGCTTTGGGAAGCTCTTAGTTTGGAACAAATCCCTTTTAAATACAGTATAATCTATATGGTTGACCTAGAAATTGTCTTTTTCAAATACCAGTCTGTAGCTCTAAAGCATATCACATTTAGTTTAAAAAGTGAGATCTAACTTTACTTCCTGTGTAAACCAGCCTTTCTCTTTTGTCCTGATATTTTGATTTACCTTTATCCAAGCCTGTACTTTATTGCAACCAGCTCTGTCATCGTTATCTTTGTCTTTTTGATAAAAAAGCTTCAAGAGAAGAAAAAATTGTTTCAGTACTTCCAAACTACAAAAAAGAAACATTCGATTAAATGTATTTCAGCTGTTGCTCAATTTTTTTATCAATACTTAATTTTTCTACGCACAGAGGGTTTCTTATTTTTAGTGTAGAGAAGAGTTGTGGCTGTACGCACGTGGGGAACGCCCTCATTGCTCTTTGCTATTAGAAGTGGGGGACTGCATGTAAAGAAAAAGAAAATAATTATATGCTAAAACTGCTGATAAAAAATGAAGACTTTCCACTTACTTGCATCACTTGGTCCCTTCCCCTTTAGAACTTGTGTTGTTGAACAGGCAGTGACGGGACGTAAAAGGCTGTCAGTTGGTCCAGCTGCGGTATCTCAGTTCCAGCCGTATTTGGTGGTGTCTGGGGTCTGTCCGGTACACATCTGTCTGTCTGTCTGCCTTTTCAGCGATAGGAGCCCCCGCCCGAGGAGCGAGGCTGACGGCTGCCGCGGAGGACCCCATGGACAGCTTGCTGCAGCGCATGGCACAGCACGACGGCCAGCCCTCTTTGGACAAAACCTTAGAAGCGGTCATTGCGACCGTGTCCGCTCCACCGCCGGCCAGTCCTGCTCGAAACCACAGCCGGGAGAGAGCCCTGGGGAAGCAGGAGGGTCTCGTTGCCCCGGCCGTTCCCAGCAGCTCCTGCAGCGACAGCATCTCGCGGCTGTCGGACAGGCTGCCCAGCAGCTACTCCCCGCACCACCTCAAGAGGAGCGTGGTTGAAGCCATGCAGCGACAAGCTAGGAAAATGTGCAATTACAACAAGATCTTGGCAACAAAAAAAAATCTCGACCACGTCAATAAAATCCTGAAAGCCAAAAAGCTGCAAAGGCAGTCACGGACGGGGAATAACTTTGTGAAGCGCAGACCAGGGAGACCCCGGAAATACCCGATGCAGGCGGTGGTCTCCATGCAGGCTTTCCAGGCGGCTCGACTGGTTAGCGAGGAGTTAGATAAAAGACAAGAAAGCAGCAGTCCCTTACACCTCAGACCTGATACCATCACAGATGTGATTGAAGCTGTAGTGCAAAGTGTGAACTTGAACACAGATCACCAAAAAGGCTGGAAGAGAAAGAGGTGGCTTGCAGAGGAGCAGGCCAGGAAGAGACAGAAGTCTTTGCCAGAAGACGAACAGGAGAACAATAAAAGGTAATTCCCTTACAGTTTTGTGCCCTCAGTGCAGTCATTATTTATTTTATAACATTTTGATCCATGAAAGAATCCTACAATAATGAGCTCTGCTTGTTACATTTGTTCTTAGTAAGGAATTCAGTTTAGAGGGAACCAGTATGTCAGTTTTAAGTATGCTAAGGGTCTTCCTGACACACTGAACAAACCCCCAAATGGGGTGGAATCTCAGGTAATCTGTGGCTGGTGGGTTTATGCTTGTGTTTCAAGTGAAGGAAGTTCTCTGATTGTCTTGGTGAAGAATACTTTTAATGACTTGGTAACGAGTTTACTGATGAGACGTCACAGCAAAGACTGTTCCTTCCTCATGTGCGGAATAAGGAACTGTGAGTTACATAGAATCATAGAATCATAGAATCATCTGGGCCGGAAGGGACCTTCAGAGGTCATCTAGTCCGGCCCCCCTGCAGTCACCATGCACCGTGGGAACCTTAAAGAGTGTTACTCTTATGCATTACAGACAAATGGTTAAAAGCAGCACAGAAGGTCAGGTGAGACCAGATGATGTGCAGCAAATAAAGAGTAAAGCAGAAGCAGCAGGGAGGAGTTCAGGTGTGCACCTCTGCGGTCACTGGCCAGTAAAGGACAACACCAGAAACCTGTCTTCGGTCTAATCTTCACATCCTTATCCCCAAAGTGATCAATACGAACAGATCAGACTCTTCCAGATGTCTTCCTTCATGTGTTTTCAGAATAGTTCTGAAAAATAGCCATTCATTTGTGCTTCGGAAATTAATACTGTAATATAGGCATTTAGATTCACAGGATGTTCCTGGAGCCACATGTTCAGAGGGTGGATTGGGTGGTGCTCCTGAAGCCTAGGAAAAGGTTTACCACATACTATTTTTAGAGTACAGAAACAGATAGCATGAGCCACCATCTAAAGTACTCAACTGGGGCTCCAAAAGATAAACATTAGCACTACAGACAACATTCTTTTTTGTAATAATTAATGGTAATATTACTATAAAAAGTTCGTTTCTTATGCTTAACGACTGCTTGATCACAATCATTGAACTGCAGTTTTTAAATAGCTGAGACATTCAGAAACATGACTTTTTTTTCTGACCAGATTATAGAAAAGAATAATGAGATATGGTAAGATTATCTCTGTGGTAAAAAATACGGTAACCTTTAATCTTTACTTTTTCTTCCAGTTTTTCTGAGACTGTAGTTGAACCTCCCAGTCCACACAATGCCCTTGGGAAACCGCATGAATCTGAAAACACTGAACAGCCTTTGCCTTCTCTAGCCCAGCGTGAGAAAAAAGCCCCTCGACCCCCAAAGAAGAAGTACCAGAAGGCAGGGCTCTACTCTGATGTGTACAAAACAACAGAGTAAGTAACACCACTGAAAAGCTGCTGTCTCATATTCCCGTGTCTCCTTTCAACTAGAGCCATAAAGAGCTGCTACTAACGAGTAGCTGAAATAAAAACACCAACTTAATTCAAGCCTGTAAAAAATGGCACGCATGATAATTATCAGAATCTGAGCCAGTGAAGATTTAAAATGTAACCCCAGTCAGCAGGCAGCCTCGAGCAATCTGAAAGTGTTTCTGATTATCGACCTTGAAGAAGGTAAGAGAGCTTCATTCAACAGTCTTAACGATCATGGCAGTAAAAGTGCTGGGAAAGCTCGAGGAGTTCGAATACCGAGTATGGTGTCTACATAAAAGGGGCCATTAGGTTTCTATTTTTATTGACTGAATGATGATGACTGGTCATCTTTTGTCTGACAGAATTTCAAATATGCACTCTCTTCATCTCACAGTTAAGTGAAGTTCATCTCCTTCATTTTCTATCATATATTTAGAGTAAAAATCCAGCATTCTTTTAGTTTTTTCTTTTCCACTGGTTGGCTCACAACCTCATGTCCATTAGGAAGCGGACATCTCCTGTTCCTCCTAACCAGCCCTCTTCTGCTTCCATTTGTAGTTAAATAACTTTCTATGGCCATTTGAACAAATGTGTTGAAGTCAAGAATTTGCTCTTCTCTTCTGATATGATCTGACAGATTAAAAGGCGAGATAATTTGGCATCTTCTGACTGTGTTGTAGACTCTTAGAAATGTTCCAGAGAGTGCTGGGAGGCTGCTGGGGTGGGATATCGGTGCTCCTGGTGTATTCCCTTTCCATGGCAGAATGAAAGCATCACTGAAAGGATCAAGACGCTGAGGAAGAAAAGGATCTAGGTCTGAGCAGAGTGAGACTGCTCATGTAGTTTGAAAGCAGAAGGGCTAAAAGTTTTAGCATTTGGCTGGTCTGTCACTGGTGTACAGAGTCACGCAACATTCAAATAGTGTATCATAAGGATTAGGTCTGTTGTCTTAGGAGAGGACCTGAGTGAGTCTTCTCCTTTTCTTTATTATTAAACATTAGTTACATTGTCAGTCCTAGTCAGCCAAGGGAGGACCTTTATTTCACAGGCAGCAAGCAAAGGTGTAATTTGAAACATGGTATAGCTAGAGCAAATGAAAGGCAGGGTTTGTAGGAATTGTGGGGGATGATGGAATCAAGTTCACCACCCAGAGAAGGCCGTGACAAACCCTCCCTCTCCCATCACATTTTGGGTTGCAGTTCCTTGGAAGCTTAAAGAGGTCTGATTTGGTCTTCCTGACTTGTGTTAGAAATAGTGTGACCAGCAGAAGTGGGGAGGTGATTGTTCCCCTGAACTCGGCACTGGTGAGGCCACACCTGGAGTATTGTGTCCAGTTTTAGACACCTCAATGGAAGAGAGTTATCGAGGGGCTGGAATAAGTGCAGAGGAGGGTAATGAAGTTGGTGAAGGGTCTGGAGAAGAAATCTAATGATGAGCCATTGAAGGAGCTGGGACTGTTTAGTTTGAGGAAGAGGAGGCTGAGGGGAGACCTCATCACTCTCTACAATTACCTGAAAGGAATTTGTAGAGAGATTGGTGCTGGTCTCTTCTCACAGGTAATTAGCGATAGAACAAGAGGGAATGGCTTCAGGCTGCAACAGGGTATGTTTAGAGTGGACAGGCAACTGCTGGAGAGGGTACAGCAGAGGGCTACAAAGATGATGAGGGGCCTGGAGCATCTCCCTTACGAGGAGAGGCTGAGGGACTTGGGTCTTTTTAATATAGAGGAGGCTGAGGGGGGATCTGATCAACACCTATACATACTTAAAGGGCGGGTGTCAAGAGGATCGGGTGGTCTTTTTTAAGTGGTGCCCAGGGATAGGACTAGAGGAAATGGGCACAAACTTGAATATAAGAAGTTCCACCTAAACATGAGGAGGAACTTCTTTCCTGTGAGGGTGGCAGAGCTCTGGAAGAAGGAGAAGGTGGAGTCTCCTTGTCTGGAGAGAAAACCGCCTGGACAAGTTCCTGTGCAACCTGCTCTGGGTGGACCTGCTTTGGCAAGGGAGTTGGACTAGATGATCTCCAGAGGTCCCTTCCAACCCCATGTGATTCTGTGATTAGGAAAAAAATTTTCACAGAAAGAGTGGTCAGACACTGGAATAGGCTGCCCGGGGAGGTGGTTGAGTCACCACCCTGGTAGGAGTCGTTTAGATGTGGTGGGGGATATGGTGTAGGGGAGAACTTTGTAGAGTAGGGTTGAGGTTGGACTCAATGATCTTTTCCAACCTGAATGATTCTATGATTCCCCTCCACACGCGGCATTCTTCCCTTGCACTGGCACTGGTATTTGTGATGAGCTGGAGAAGAACACCGAGGAAACGTCACCTTCAAGGAAGCAATTGGTGCCTGCACAGCCTGAGCTACCTCTGCGCGGCTGCTGGAACACCGATGCTGAGACAAGGCACAGAAATACCCAGCGGGGCAGGGACAGAGCCATGGCCATCTCCATTTAAGTGTCTTGTCTTACAGCAAGGTGCAATGTGAAGGGCTGATCCCACTGTTCCTTTGTGCTGGTGCAGGGTCACTCCTTTACTAAGTTTGTTCATCAAACTAAATCAGCAGAATAACAGTCACTTTTTTAGAATTAAATTTTCTGCTCATTTCCCTTGCTGTTCTGGTTCTACTGCACAGTCAAACACGTGTCCATGCAAGAGGAGAGCAGAAGGTCATGTTGTTATCCCATTATTTAGATAACTTCCTGCTGTACGAGTATGAAAACCCCATCTTAGTTGAGAATAAAAATGCAATTCTGTTATCGGACGGCACCCTCTAGTGATGGTACAGTTTGGTGTTAATCACCGGCGCCATTCACACAGCCCTTGCATTCTCTTTTCACAGGTGTTGTACTCACCAGTTTTCTCTATTTCTGTTGCAGTGTTCAGACATTTTGCCTTGGAGACCATTTTCCTACTCTGTTGCATTTTTCTTAAATGCTTCCTAAGCAGCATTAGAACGTAGCAAGTAGGGAAAGTTTTCCTGAGGTTTTACTGTTCCAATTTCCAGCCTCTCTCTGCATCAGTCACATCCAGCTGCTGAACTGCAGCACAGAGAATGTTTGTCCTGTCGTTGCCAGTTTTAGTTTACTCTTAAAAGATAAAAATCTGCGTTACTTCTCTGCAGCCACGTGAATTATACAATTTGCCTCAATAGGAATTCAATCCAACTCGCCGTGATCTAGAAACTTTATTAACACAGCGAAGAAAGCTCAGACTGATTCCTTTCAAATGAACTAAGAATACAAGGAATGGTTTCTGGAGTCAGTCTCCAGGTCTGCCTCCATTTCCCAATGTAATTTTGTAGACAACGCAGCAGAACCTGCCATTAACCTCTCTGTGAAGTGTCTGGAATCCCCAGCTCCCACGGGAAGAGTTCCTCAGGTCTTTTGGTGAAGAGGAGTTCAGGTTGCAGCTTTGAAGACAAAAGCAGATTTTGTGCGGAAGTCATTATCTGGTTACCAGCAGTGACTTTCCCAAAGGAATGCAAAGTCTAGTTCACCAAAGAAATTTAATAATAATTAGTAAATTTCTACTTAATTAAAATGCCGTCTATTGCTTAGGGAAATATAATGTTTTTATATAATATATTATTTTTATCAGTAATAACAAATACGAGCCCTCATTGCAAAAGTTTCATCTACAGAATTTGCTGTGGGCAACACTGAAGGGCATCTCACCCGCCTTTGCCCAAAGCCAGATGGGGTGGTCCCGTGCGGCCCCGGGGCTCTCTTGGGATGCACTGTTCCACCTGACAGGCACGTTGCTCCTCCGGTGCCTCTGCTTTGCTGATGTTAGAGTTTGTGGAGCTGCAGGGTGACTCAGAGTAGGGAACAGAACATTTTAGAAGCAAAGCTATTGAAAAAATCAGCCAGCTGAATTAAAATGACAGTGCCAATGAATCGCAGTTCAGCAAATGCTTTAAGTTGGCGTAAGCTAATGTTGCACGACAAGAATCAGCTTTACTTTCCCCTCCCCTTTGGGGCTTGTTCCTGTTTCTGTGCTGCCTCTTCCTTTGTCCCATCATGATGACCAGGGCAATGGGACCAGGCTGGGATGGTGACTGAGATGACATCTAACCTTCCTCTGTGCGAGTCGTACCAAGAACAGAAGGTGGGGACCATCAAAGACAACTTACACTGACTTCAAATGCTTGTCAGATTGTGGGATGAGAGAGAAGATTGGGCTCCGCACCTCGAAAATGTCACAATCCCCTGCACGGGGAGCGAATCCCAGGCAGTGTGGTGAGAGTGTGGGCAGAAGACGCTAGAAGGTGGAGAGGGGGAAGAGAAATGGAACACAGCATCAGAAAGGACAGAAGGAGAGGGATGGAGAGGAATGGAGGTACGGGAAGGCAGACTGTGGCTCTGGTCTTTGTTCCCTTCTTCATTTACCTGAGACTTTAGAGTGACCTTTAAACCGAGCCTGACCTTCGGCCTTTGCAGAGCAGTACGAAATGTTCCCATCTTCAGCCAAAAAATCACTTTGCCATTGCGCTGTTCTGGGGAGCTTGCAAAGAGAGGCCAGTTTAGTCTCTTGTTGGTAAGTGGACCATTTACAAAAAGGGTGGTTTGGATTTGTCCCTACAAAAAACTGAACCAAACAACTTTAGGCTGTGGATTATGGAGAGGGAAGTATTTCTTATGTGGCCAGGCTTATCTTTCAGTCTGCCAAGCGATCAGAAATGGGCTCCTCCAGCTTACTGCTGAAAGCGTGCTGACCCAAAATGTCAGGAGGACTCATTTCTCTGTGATTGAGGTGAGGTCTCACCCTGTTCTAACAGACTTGCTTGAAAGGGGGAGAGAGTGATCCTGGCTTTCTGGAGAGGTCTTTTGCTTTCCAGCTGCAACAGTTACTCTGCTTATTGAGGGAAACGTCTTACAGAGCATGGGATGAAAATGAGCAGGTACCTGTCCTTGATAGCAGCGCAGTCAGCTGATCCTGGGAGGCTGTGAGGGGGTTTAGTTCCTGGGAGTTCCTGCGACCTGCGCTGTCTGTGGTGAGGTGTATCTGGCTACTGGGTGTTGGGGTTAGTTGAAAAATTACATGAGTGCAATGGGATCTGAGCAGTAGCAAAGGAATCATAAAATAATGGAACGGTTTGGATTGGAAGGGGCCTTAAAGACCATACAGTTTCCTCCCCTGCCCCGGGCAGGGACACCTCCCACCAGACCAGCTTGCTCCAAGCCCCCTCCAACCTGCCCTTGAACCCCTCCAGGGATGGGG
>JAOTQQ010000016.1:1037050-1052346 GCA_026546715.1 Gallinago undulata | reverse complement strand
CTATTTGCAAGACCACCCAGACTTTGGGGCTGCAGGCTTTCCTGTGCAGTCTAGTCTCAAAACCATCTTTTCCCTTTCCTTTCCTTTTTTTTTCCCCAAAGCAACTCTGCAAATGTGGTTTTGACAAATGCAGAGGAATAATTGGGGGTAAAAGTCAGCGAATGAATGGACTTTCAAGCAAAAGCAATCAGCCTGTGAACACCCACAGAAGGCCTGGACGGTCAAAAGAGAAAAGGAAGTCAAAGCACAAACTAAAGAAGAGAGTAAGTAGTGAAGACAGCTTTTTTCATGGATAAAGGTTAATAGGAGATCAGTTTGTGGCATCACAAAAAGCTGTGTATTTCTATTTTTTGAACTTCAGAGAAATACTGTAGAGCAATACTCCAAGTTCTGTCTTGGGAACTACTGGTACCACTTTGCTAAGTTCTTGGCACAATTTTTTCCCATCTGTCAGAATGATCTTTTTTCCAGAAGGGCCACATCCCGGAGGAACCCAATGAGAGTGTGAACACGCCAACAAGGCTGACACCGCAGCTGCAGATGAAGCCCATGTCTAACAGAGAAAGGTAAGGAATGATTTCAGTGGGATTTTCCTCAGAAATGGGGCATTGTGCAAATGGTGAAATTATGTTTTTTCTGTAAAATAAGGCATCATTAAATACCTGAGCAAGCAGTTCTTAGTTCTCCTTTAACTAGCTTAGCATGGAATTCTTCTCCACTGAGAGAAGAAGGTACAGAAGAGTAACCTCTGAATATCTGTCTCTTTCCCTACAACTAGGAATTAATTTTACAGTAGGAAGGTGATTCTTGAATGCTTTTCTAATTTCTACAGGAATTTTGTGCTAAAACACCATGTATTTTTGGTACGAAACTGGGAAAAGATTCGACAAAAGCAAGAGGAGGTGAAGCATGTCAGTGATAATATCCATTCCACCTCGCTCTACAGCCGCTGGAACGGGATCTGTCGGGATGACGGCAACATTAAATCTGGTGAGGCCACACAGATTCCTCAGGTTGCCCCTTGGAGCACCTACATGACATCCCCATGGAATGTTTAAGCTCATTCTGTGCATAAATCAAATGTAGAGTTACTAAAAGATCCATGTGGTTTTTGTAATACCTTCAGGGAACGCTCTAGAGATAAAAATACTTACATGTGTGATTGTGTATGGACGCCCTTTACACAGCAGAGTGAGACAGAAGCTCTTTGACTATTTCAATGTTGATTTTTTTGAATTAAGGGAATCTGCACTTTCCACTGAAACACTTAATGCTTAAGAATGAGAACTTTGTGCTATATAAACCGCTTATCTGGTTGCTGGATTGGTTTGTGTTCCCCCAGCAGCCCTGAGGTTTCAAGTCCTGACTCCTGTTTCATCAAGAGTGGCTTATCAGAGGAGGAGGATGATATTTAACATTTCCATGGTTGGACCCTTACAGAGAAGGGCTGCTTTCTGCTTTCTCTATCCCTAGACCAGAAACAGTTGCACTGACTTTGAAAATTGTCATTTATCCTTGATAATTTGATGGATTTCAGGCCTTTAGAGAACAAAGCTTTTTGGCATGCAGTCAGTTATGGGAATGGGATAAAATACGACTATCAGAAAAAATGTATTAATCCTGCTCCAAAAATAGCACTCTATTTGTAGGACCATAATCTTCGCAGCCCTGCAGGATTTGATCCCCACTCTCAGGTACATGAGAAATTGGGAAGAGTTTGGAGTGAATTCAGTGACATGTTTTATTTGCTCCAGCAACATCAAATGCTTTGAGAACCAGCTTAACCATTTAGATGAGCTGTAAGCAGCGGGACACGACTTGGGAATACGAAACGGAAGCCTTTTGCTGTTACAGCAGCTTAGAAAACACATTCATTTTAATAATTGGTGGTGGAGTTGCTGGATTGGAAAAGATGCTGTAATTTGATCTTTATTTTTTTTTGTTTAGAGATAATCCTTTTTTGCCCTCTTTCAGATGTCTTCATGACCCAGTTTTCAGCCCTTCAGACCTCCCGCTCTGTGAGAACACGACGCTTGGCAGCAGCTGAAGAGAATATTGAAGTGGCTCGTGCTGCCCGCCTCGCACAGATCTTCAAGGAAATATGTGATAGCATCATATCTTATAAAGGTGAAGGTGACACTCCTAAAAAAGTCTCCATGGAGACTTTTTCAGCCTCTGGAACAATGGACTCTGAATAGAAAATACTAGGGGAAAAAAAAAAAAAAGGAGTTTATTTCAGGATGTTAAATAACCTGCCTTTTTTTCCCCCTCCCTTTCTCATGCTACCAGTAATCACTTTGCTTTATTCTCAACCCCTTCCTTTGCCACCAGAGTCTGCAGATGTCGCTGTCCTTTTAAATTGATTTTTCAGTAGTTGATCATACTGGTACAATTGACAGAATTGCAAGGAGGGCATCCTCTGTTTTGATGCGTGTGGTCTCGTTACAGCAACCAGCTTCTAGAAATGCAAAAGTATTTCAGTTCCCTGTGCCTCAGGAGAAGAGCCTTTTTCTAACTTAGATTGAATGTTAGTTACTCGTCGTCTTAAGTTTTACTCAAGTAAATGTTGGTAAACTGTGTGTTCCTGTTACAGACTCCTCCAGGCAGGCTCTGGCAGCTCCTCTCCTGAACCTGCCCCCAAAGAAAAAGTAAGCCCTCGCTTCTCAGAGCAACCCGTGGTTTTCTATAATGGATTTGCACAGCTCTGAATTGCTAGTGAAAATGACATTGTGCATACATTCCCATTGCAGAAACGCAGACTATTATGAGAAGATCTCTGACCCATTGGACCTTGCCACAATTGAGAAGCAGATCCTGACTGGCTATTACAAAACTGTGGAAGCTTTTGATGGGGACATGCTGAAGGTCTTCCGGAATGCAGAGGTGAGGGGCCATCTCTGCCTTTAAAGCCATTGGATAGCGACTGGGGTTGTACTCTGATTTCTCTTCTTGACTTGCAGTAACAAAAGAAGACAAATATTTTGGATAAAGAGAACTTATGGTAATCTCTTCCAAATAGCAATCGATAGCAACTTGATAGCAATTCATATGCTTCAGCTCACCCTCAGTGCTTTTGGTTGCCTGAAATCAAAGGGTCAGGAACATGCATGAATAGCTGACCTAAAGGAATTTCAGTATCTTTTGGAAGAGATACCTTGGTCTTCAGGGTCATATGTGAGATACATGGACCTGCTATTGGAGAGAAGAGAGCAGACGGACGGGTATATTCCACACTTGTGGGTGCAGCTTTGGGTGCAGACACCTCTAAGGGTGCAGACAGACAGTGGGAATGCACCAAAAGCATCAAACCTGGACAAAAAAAAAGACTTTTGTTTCTTCATTTTGTTTTTATTCAGAAATATTATGGAAGAAAATCTCCAACTGGGCGTGATGTATGCCGGCTACGGAAAGCATATTATAACGCTCGCCATGAGGCGTCTGCCCAAATTGATGAAATTGTGGGAGAAACAGCAAGTGAAGCTGACAGCAGCGAGACGTCAGTCTGTGAAAAAGAAAATGGGCATGAGAAGGACGAGGATGTGATCCGTTGCATTTGTGGCCTTTACAAAGATGAAGGACTCATGATCCAGTGTGAAAAGTGCATGGTGAGGCAGGGGGAGCACAGGACGGAGCCTGGTGCTCTTTCTCTATTCTCCATAACCAGTTGAACTTCTACCATCAGTTTCCATGTAGCTCGTAGCATTCATTACCTCTTCAGACCTTCATTTTCACCCTAAAAGTATGGAGAGATTCTGATTTCACAGAGGAAATACAACTTGCATTTCTGTATACAGGAGCTAGCACTTCTTCAAAACTCCCAGCAGCTGCTGTCTTTAGGCAAATTAATTTGACCAGTTTGAGGCTTTTACACAGACGTGGGGATCTTGTCTGTCTTCTGACATAGTCTGGAATAGTTCAAAGAAACTCTTGAATTTCCTTTCGGAATTTTGTTCTGTTGCTTTCCTTAATTAATATTTTTTGAGAAAATGAAATTTATTGAATAAAATCTATCACAGGAATTTCTAACTGGGATGTATTTGTTTTCTAGGTCTGGCAGCACTGTGACTGTATGGGTGTGAATTCGGACGTTGAACACTACTTGTGTGAGCAGTGTGAACCTCGGTCTGTGAACAGGGTAAAAAAAAAAAGTCTCTTCATTACTACAGTTATAAACTAAAGCAGCTCTTGCATTTATATTTATTGAGATTGGCAAGACCAGTGTGAGGTTCTCACTTTATAATGTAGCTACTTCAGTTTAGATGTAATCTCATTAAGTGTCAGTTCTTCTCTATCCATTTCTGCATATTTCCAAAAGGATTTCAGCCCCATTTTTGCACTGGTTATGGTGGGTATCTCACCATTTCCTTCCCTTTTTCTTTTTTTCATTCAGGAGGTTCCCATGATTCCTCGTCCCCATTATGCCCAGCCTGGCTGTGTTTATTACATATGTTTATTACGGGATGATCTGCTGCTTCGCCAAGGTATGTGCTTGCTCTGGTGGCTGCTGTGATTTCCATCAGATAAGAGTGTGCAGAGCTTTCTGGCATCACCCTGTTTGAAATGCTTTCATCTTTTTACAAGTAGAAAGCAGCACTCTGCTGTGATGGGAGTGACACATAGTAAGAGTTCTCACAGGCTGGTTATGAAGAAACAGTAATTACCTTTAGGACAGACTGGGCTCTCATCCTGGCCAGAGGAGGAAGATGCTGAGCCAGCTTCTGGTAGTTAACATTTAGAAGTAAAGGCAAAGGTGGTTATTAGGTCTTTAGTATTTTAGTGTAGAACCGTCATTAGAAGATCCAACTTACTGCTTCTTTGTTCCCTAAAATGTATCTTTCTGGACATTGCTTCAAAGCACCAAGCAGCTACACAGCCACATAATTCAGTTCACTGATTTATTTTATTTATTTCATCCTACAGATTCATACAAGGTTAGAAAGAAGCCCATGTAATTATTAAGAGAACTGCTCTACAATGAGTAAAACCAGCTGGCATGTTTGCTAGAAGGGGGTGAGAGAGTCTTCAGGAAAGTGAAGAAAAAAAAAAAAAAAAAGGTCAAAGAACAGTGTGTTCTTTGTGCCCTCTGCAGGATTCTAGAATTTGCATTCAGTGTTCATTTTTGATTGTTGCTCTGCACTGTCTGTCCTCTTCAGCCATTTGGTTTTCTCATTTCTTGTTTTGTGCGGGGTTCCTTGCTGGAGAGGAGCTCACTTTCTAGGGCTGTATCACTACTACCTTTTATGTTTTCCTTTAAAATGGATTATGTTTTAGCTGGGGTTTTGTGGCATCTTCCAGTCGTTCATATCATTAAGGTAATTTTTGTCATGACACATAATATTTTATTCACAAACCTCTCATATGGTCTTGGTGACTTCAAGTAGAGATATGTTAATCCTTATGTGTGTAAACTCCATGTACCAACGGCAGAGGACAAAGGAGACCAGACTGTCCCAAATGCCTCTGCAGTTGCAGGGAATAGCTTAAGCCAGATGTGTAATCAGAAGGTGCTGGAGAGGAACACACTGCTACTGGAGAGAAAGGGGAAATCCATGGATTCGTTGCTGGTCTCAAGTTCTCCACCAGAAGTTCTGAAGCACAACACGTCTCTAGAAATTGTGCCTCAGGTGCACAGGCACATACAGCATCTTGGAGACAGCAGAAGAAAGAGTTTTTTACTCCCTCTGGTTTCTGAAAGGTCATATAATTCACAGGTTCCAGGGCAAAAGAGACCACAGTGACCTTCACCCCTGCAGCCACTGTCAGCGTAGACTATTACCTCTTTCCTGTGTGTTGTATATTAGGGAGAGGCTGATCTTAAGATAAAGACTGAAAGTGCTTTTGACTGTTGCCTGCCTTTGTTAAGTTGGTCCACCCTCGCTGCTGGAGAGCTGTGTCTGTACATTGAATTAGTTTGTCTTCCAGAGAACTCATGTTTTTGAGGAACAAGGGTGAAAAGTTTCCAACTGCGTGAGCGCGCACGCTCTACTGCGATCAAATCCCTCTATGTAAGTGAGGGTCCTTCAGTCTCCGGTTACAGGACTTGGTTTATAATTTCTCGATAATTCTACTTGAGGTTATTGAGTTATATACTACAGACGTGCTTCCTCTGCAAAAAGTAAACCCCATAGACCCAGGAGATGATGCAAATTGATCTGATCAATTGGTCCATCACATCCTGCAGAGGGAACAAGGGGTTCCACCTCAGGTGTGAGCTGAGAGAAGTCAAAATGGATCTTGGAAAAGCCACATGGCCAGAAACTGTCCTGTGTTGTTAACTCTGATGCAGCGGCAATAGCAGCCACATTTTTTCCTTGAAAACATGGAACTATAAACTCCCTTTTTGAGACAGAGGGCTAGCTATTCCAGAAGTTAGTGACATCTAGAGAAACTTCAGTTGAAATCCAGCTTCCTGATCCTTAGGTCAAGAGAGTAACTGTGTACTAGAGTTGCTTTATTCTCACTGAAGAGGTAGGGAAAGAGAGTTGCAAGTAAGTAATTTAAAACAATAGCCCAAAATAGGTGGGTTTATTTATCTTCTGCTTGGGGTCAGCAGCTGCTCTCAGCACATACCTTTTTTTTTTCTCTATGAGTCTTTTAAAGAAATGAAGGATGTGGGTTCCTTAAAAGTAATCCTTAACTTACTAAAATAAAGATGTTACTATCCCAGCTGTAGTCCAGATAGTCAGAAGAGCTAATACTGATGGTGAGCATGAGCTAATCACCAGCAAATGCACACTGAGCCCTTGAAGAGGGCAAGCCTGGGTTGCTCTCTGCAGCCCATTGTTCATCTGATGAAGCTACAATAAAATCCTCTCCTTCCTGCAACCACAGCTTCTATTTGTTTAGTAGGGATCCTGCTACACCTGAAGATTTAAAGGGTGGCTTCATGGTTGTAGGCAATGCCAGTGGTTTAAATCAGATGACTTTTTTAATAGTGCAATGTATTCTACTCTTGTTACAGTGACAGGTAACAACATAACACCTGAAAGCAATTTTTGCATATGAGGAGTCCTTAGGAACATCTTCTAAATTTACACAAGATTGATAAATGAGATTCTATTATGAAAATATAATTATGTGTCCTTCACTTTAATCCTAACTTTGATTATAAGCTAAGGGAGAACACAACTGAGGTGTTCATGAACATGGGGCCACCTTGTGCTTGGTGGTTCGCCAGCATCCTTTCCCTAAGCTGTGACAGTAACAGAGACCAAACCTGCTAATTAAAAACCAGGAATGTACAGGGAAGGAAAAGGGACATAACTGCACATACACAAAAATAGCTGTGTACTTAGGGGAAAAAAATCCAGGAGTCATTGCAGTTCAATGGAAACATAAATGTTCAGCATGAGTCAAAAAGGCAAACTGAGTGTGAGAAATTATTACAAACAAAATAGAGAAAGTAATTGTGCCATTCTGTAATCTACGGGTGGCGTGTGTCTGTCTCTTGCACCCATGTGCATGGCTTGTCATCCCATCTCAAAACAGCATCTTACTACTTGTGAAAACCAGCACAATGACAGGGACGATCAGCTCTGAGACATCTTTGCTGTGAACAAAGTTTGTGCAGACCTGGTTTGGAGGGTGGTGTGGAAAAGGCCCGTGGGATCGGGGGTGTTTCAGGAAAGGGCAGCAATGCAGAAATTAGGGAACAAACACTGAAATTAGCAGGTAACATATTTAAACAATAGGAAGTATTTTTTTACAAAGCAGTAACTAAACTGTGGAAGTCATTGCAGCGGGAAGTTTGAGAGGTCGAGAGTATAAATGGTTCCCAAAAGATGAGACAAATTCTTGGAGGACGGATTAACCTCTGCCTGATTGTGTCCAGCCTTCAGCTCTAAAAGGCTGTAAAACAAAGGTTAAAAGAAGCCCGAAGGGGATACAATGGGAAGGCTTTTCCTGTGTGTGCCTTATTCCTACACTTTTTCCTCCTAAACATCTGCTACTGCCTACTTTTCCAGCTAGAATACTCTGCTATGGGACCATTGGTCTTACCCAGGGTAGTTTTTCTTAAGCTTTTGTGTCTTGGGATCTCCCAGGTTTTTGTTCATTGATACGTAACAGAAAAGATGGAATTGGGTTTTTAAATACTATATACGAAATCCAATAGTTTCAGTAATACCTTGAGTTTCCCAAATGTTCTCCCTCTGAAATTCTTCAGGTTCTTTGTGAACGTTATTGATTAAAGCTTTTTCCCTAAAGGAGAAAGGCTTTTTGAGAAAGGCTTTTTCCCTGAAAGAGAAAGGCACTGTGCTTTCATGCTGCCAGAGGATGGTCCTCGGCAAAGGGAACACTGCAGCACAAAGTCAGAACGGCAGTCAAGCCTGGACAGGGGAGAGGAAGGACTTCTAATGCCATTTGACAGATCACAGCAGAGAAATTAAAAATTTTAATTCATTTGTGGGACAAAATGAATAAATAGAAGTTTAAGGGCATGTTTACAGGTTGCACTTGGGAAAGACATTTTTAATTGCCAGGAGCGTCATTTTGTTCATCCCTTTTTGAGTTCTGTTTATCTTTCCTGAGCTATGTATCTTATCAGAGTTCTGCTGGGGCTTGGGGCTTCTCAGTCAATTATTTATTTTCTCAATAATAATCTTCTCTGTAAGTATCTTCGCTCTTAAATCTAAAGATTTCTTCTTTAAAATTTGCAGCTGTCACTAATTTCTACACATTTTCCTAATCAAAACTTATTTTTTTTACATATCCTGCGGTCTGTCATAATTGATTCATTGCACGTTAGTATTTTCAGTCTGGTACAATTGGAGTCACTTTTAGTTCTATATATAGAACTATACATAGAACTATAGTTCTATATAGCAAAAAAAGCTATAAAGCTTTTTTGAGAATGATTGTGGGAACCTTGCCTGCTTTGGTTGCGTTGCTTTTGCATCAGTCTTTACAATTAGGTAGCTCTGTCACGCTCATTTTAATGAACCCCCTCTCTTTTTGGTGTGCTGAACTCATGAAAAGTTCTTTATAGGTGTGTCTTTTGTGCCTATTGCCAGGTGACTGTGTTTACCTGATGAGAGACAGCCGTCGAACTCCCGATGGACACCCTGTCCGGCAGTCCTATCGGCTGCTGTCCCACATCAACAGGGAGAAACTCGATATTTTCCGCATTGAAAAACTTTGGAAAAATGAGAAGTATGTTCAAAGCATGTCTTGAATTTGAGACGTTACATATACCTACCTGTCAAAACAGTAATTTTGTGGAAGGCTTGTCATAGCTTAAAAATGCAGGACTGAACGTGGTTTGGTTACAAAGGTTTGATGATTTCCCACTCCTTTCTGCTTGCATTCCACAACTGCAAAGTGAAAACATGCAAGGTTGGAGGTTTCACCAAGGGGTAAGAGATACAAGTTGATGCACTTTCCTCGCTGTTAGAGCAGGCTGAGAATGCACAGCGACAGCTGAACTGGCTCAGCTGATGATCACCGGCTTCCTAAGCCGCTGTAAATGGTCAGGTGTGTCTGCCCCGTCGACAGCAGCACGGTGGGTCTGCTGTGTTCAAAAAAATTATTTCCACGTACTGAAGGGGATCAAGCTGAACACGTAATATTCATGTGACTTTGCTTTTCACCACAGTCATTGCAAAACTGGAAGATAGCTAATTTATAATTGAGTGGAGGGCATTAAGTAAAGTTGTATCACGGGCTTACGGAAACGGTCTTTTTTTTTTTTGCCTTCTATTTCTCTCTTTCTGTTACCTTTCCACCTTCAAACAGAGAGGAGCGGTTTGCATTTGGTCATCATTATTTCCGTCCGCATGAAACACATCATTCCCCTTCTCGAAAGTTTTATCACAATGAGCTCTTCCGGGTGCCATTGTACGAAATTATCCCCTTAGAGGCTGTGGTGGGAACGTGCTGTGTTCTTGACCTCTACACCTACTGCAAAGGTAAGGACACTAACTGGGATGAGAAACAAAATATAATACACCTTTGTAATAATGTGGGAAGCACACTAAAATAGTAACTGCAGTAAAGAGTCTGTAGGCGGTGTTTACAGGTTATCAGAGCTGAGGAAGCCCTATTGCTTTGGGCAGCCCTATTGCACAGGGCAGGGGTTTCTGGTTTAAGAGGGTCAGATCCAGCAGCAGCATGGGGCTGGGTTGGGCAGGGAAGAGAAAGTGATGGCAGCTGATAATAGTTTTTGTAAAAGTTTGGGTACTATTGGATTAGTGTATACAGGTTTTCCTCTTAATTTGAACGAGCAGTGTGTCCCCTACCGTGATTCTGAACCAAGGAGAACAAACAAGAACGCCCCATAGCAGCTCGGCCAGCCCCCTGCTTCTCTGCTTGTTCCTCCTCTGGTGTGCCATGAGTCCTCTCGAATATGATACACACTTTTTTCCTACCTGTTTTGTTTCGAAACTGCAGGGAGGCCAAAAGGTGTGAAGGAGCAGGATGTATATATTTGTGATTACCGCCTTGACAAGTCAGCTCATCTCTTCTACAAGATCCACCGGAATCGTTACCCTGTCTGCACCAAGCCCTATGCCTTCGACCACTTCCCCAAGAAACTCACGCCCAAGAGAGACTTTTCAGTAAGTGTTTCTTCTCTTCACTGCCTTACTTTTCAGTGGGAGACAGGATGTGGTTTTGGGAAGCTCTCAGCTCTCCATTTATGAATTAAGCTGGGTAAACCTAAGGAAGCCGACAGGTAGGCAAAGAGTTTGGATAAAACATTGACAAAGCAATTATAGGCAGAGAATACGCAGTTCAAAGACATTGAATGAATGGTGATGTGTAAGTTTAGAGATTGTGGTTTCTGACTGAAATCTAGATCCTCATTTCACTTAAGCCAGTCCCGAGTGAAGGAAGTCTTAAAACTCACTTTTCAGTTGTGATTCTGCAACTGTATAATTGTATGTGTTGTAGAGAGAATCACACACACAGAGTCCAACACGAGTTTGTCAGTCTGTCTGTGTCAGGCTTTCTTTCCTTTGGTGTCTTAATAAACTTGCTTAAAAAATGATACCTTTGAATACAGAAAAATATTATTTTCCTATTTCAGTTTCCCAGCTCTATCAAACAACATACCGTTTGCTTTATAGGTAATTCTCGCAGAAAATTGATGTGTTACCAAAAAACCACAGGGCAGGCAGGCGGCACAGTTTCCCTTAACATCCTCCATCTGAACATCTCTTCATTTCACTCCCTCTTTTTCCCCCATTCCATGGAAGCAACAGCTCTTGGCTGTGTCCCCCCTTCTGCAAACCTTCTGCCAGGGGGCACGTTTCTTCAGGGAAGCAGAGAGATTTTTGTAGTGGGTTCAGGGATGGTTTCAAACTTCTGCTGTGCACAAGGCAAAGGTTATTTTTATCACTGTAGTCTACGTCTTAAAATCTACTGAGAAGACATGAAGAATCACATAAGAAGTCTGGCTCTAGTTTATCCTTAACAAATGATTATGCCTTCTCCTTTGACTTTGTCTGATAGGTGAGAGGTGCCAGCCGTGCACTGGCATCTCTGGTTTTGGATGGATGAGGCCCCTATTGGTTCTTCCAGAATACACCAGCACTTTCTTCCACTGTGAATTTTATTTGGTAATTACCATAATCTTTATTGTTCTTACAGCCTCATTATGTACCAGACAACTACAAGAGAAATGGAGGCAGGTGAGTCTTCCCTACCAGATTGTGCATTGAGAAAATCCAGTTTGTCTGGTGTCCGCTCTTTCTCCCACCCGTTTCCCCTGGATGCTATGTAAAGACTAAGTTTAAATTCTTGAAAGTAGTCCTCTAAACTTTCAAAGAGATAAAAGGGAACAAGTGAGGAGGGGTAGAACATGAAAGCAGCCTTAGTGTTCCTTAATAATGAGGAATAAAGAGCATCATCATCCTCCCTGCACCGAGGGAGGTGGGATCCCTGACCAGACTGCCCGTGTTTGTGCTCCCTTTGGAAGTGCCCATCAAGAGCCATGACCGTTGCCGAGAAACATCAGTAAGTTCTGAGCTCAGCTAGTTTGGAAGATCAAAACCTTCCCACACTGAAATAAAAAAAAGCGATTTGTTTGTAAAAGACTGCATTTGATGTTATGCAAACAAGGTCATGGGCACACAGCCTCCCGTTGACAGCAACTGGTGTTGCTGGTGTTCCAGCTGGTGGGTTGGAATGCCCAGTTGTTTTGTCAGGTGACCGAGATTCCAGAAAGCCCCCTGCCTGCTGAGAGTCCCTCACTCACTGCTGATAGGCCTTTCAGGTGAGTGTCTGAAAAACTTGTGGTATTTAAACCCTTCTTTTCTTGCTAGATCATCCTGGAAAACAGATCGCTCAAAAACACAGATTAAAGACTTAAACCAAGAAGAAGATCCTCTTCCACTTATTGAGGATGTGTTGGGAAATCAGGAGCAAGCTTCAAGCGAGATGCCGAGCCTGGAGGAGCCAGAAAAAGTGGCAGTTTCTAGTGAGACCTGTGAAGCTGATACAAAGGTGGAAGAAAGCAATTCTGACACCAGGCAGCTGTGCACTCCAGAGGAAAGGCGGCACGTCCAGAGAGAGAGACTTAATCAAATCCTGCTCAACCTCCTAGAGAAAATCCCAGGGAAAAACGGTGAGATTTTATGCTGCGATTGCACAGTAGTGTTTCTTCTACAGGTTTCTTTTCAGTTCACTGCAGACCCTGTTGATAAAAGAAATGGTTTTGTCTGAATTTATTACTAGTGGACATGATAAATAATTAGTTTCTTTGCGGCAATGTCTTCTTTTGCAACAGTAGCAATTTCCACTAAATCTGAATGAAATTTCTTACGACTGACATTGTGTTTTGTAGAACACCTTTAGTAACTACAAAAACTTTCTGAAGACAAATGTGGTCCCTGTCATTCTGTGTTTACAACTAGGAAACTTAACAGACATCCCAAGAAAGACTGCAGAGAATTTGGAAAGTCTCTTTGGACCTTTAACGAGCTTTCCATTGGGTTCTAAGTAACTTCTGTATGTATTGTCTGAACATAAGAGTGCAGTGGTTGCACGCATTAAGTATGTCTCTTTTTAATTTAAAGCCTAGAGTCAGAATCACAGAATGGTTTGGGTTGGAAGGGGCCTTAAAGTCCATCTCATTTCCCACCCCCCTGCCCTGGGCGGGGACACCTCCCACCAGACCAGGCTGCTCAAAGCCCCATCCAGCCTGAGAAGGGTAGGATGAAGTCTGTCCGGTGTCTTTGCAAAATAATCATGGTCTCAGAATATTTCACATTGGAAGGATCTTTGGGGGTCATCTGGTCTGAACATGACTCAAAGCAGGACCAAACTCAAACTGAACAAGGTGTCCGGTGGAGTTTTGAAGATGACTATGGATAGAAACATCCTCGAAGAAATCTTGTATAGGGAAATAGGAAAACTGTTACTCGTATTGCCTTCTTTTACCCAAAGCCTGTGCTCTGTTGCAGCTATCGATGTCACCTACTTGCTGGAGGAAGGATCAGGAAGGAAGCTGAGGCGGCGAACTCTCACCATCCCAGAGAGCAGCTTCAGGAAGTGATGCCACAAGAGGACGCTACGGTCTGGAGTCTGCTACAAGGTCTGCTGAGGACTGAGGGCAGGAGCCCAACCTCCTCTGCACCAGCCAAGGAAAAGAGAGCAGCAGAAAAACGGACAAATATACAAACAGTTAGCACTTAGATGTCTGGGTTGGCAGGTTGCCCTGCCCTGCTCTGCAGTGCTCTTATGGTGTGTGTGTTGTTGGGCGTGCCTTGTATTGATGTTAGGTACTGAGAAAAACCTCGTGGTTATTGTCCGGGATGGTCAAATTTAATTTATTTTTGCTTGATATTCCCACTCAGAGGAGAAAGAAAAAATAAAAAAAAGAATCATTAAAAAAAAAAAAAAAAAAAAGTGGGGAGGTAGGAAGGATACGGACTGGCTTACTCTGGTGAGAATAATTCCCCATGTTCACCAATTAACCTATGATTGTACAAGATACTGTTGGCACCACCATGGCCCGTGGCAGTGAGTGAAAACCAGATGGGAGGGTGAAGGCCCAGTGGATTAGAATTAAAGGCTGCCCTAAAGTTGTGGCCTCTGATTTGCACAAGTTCCAAGAAGAGAGAAACGTACCCAAACACGCGAAAGGCTGACCATGGAAGGGCCAGTGCACACCCCGAAGCTTTGGTCTGTGCCAAGGAGAAACTTCCAAAGTCACCTTGGAGCAAAGCAGGAGTTGGCTGGTTGAGGCACTTGTTCTGTGTTGGAGGGGAGCGGGGGCAGGCTGGGAGTTTTTTTTCACTTTTTTTCTGCGGAGAAATTTTATAAAGCAAGTCAAATCCTGACACCACCATTGCTGTTGGTTTTTTTGATAAGCTGTGGTTCTCGTGTGTCTAGTGTGTTGTGCAAATTAAAATCTGTTAAAAGAAAAAGAAAAACAAAAAAAAAAAGGAACCCTTCACTACATGAACCGTCGAGCAGTATTCAGAGCGAGTATTTGTTGTGAACTGTAGAATATATCAACTGCTAACACTACTCTTGTGTTCTGGGTGTACAGCTTCCAATGTCCGTCTCTTAAATTAAGAGACAGCGTCTCTCGCGCCGCCCCTTCTCTCTGCCCCGACGAAAAGTAGTATTATTCCCGAGAGCGGCAGCCCCGGCGGCGGTGTCCGGCCGCAGGGCTCTGCGCGTGCCCCCCGTGTCCCCGGCGCTGTAGGACACCCCCCCCGAGCCCCCACCCCACTCGGGTTTGTTTGCAAGTAAAGTCTAATAAAGGCCTTTATACAGAAAAGATGCTTTTTTGGGGGGGGGGGCAAAGGGGAATTTTTTAGGGAGAAAAAGGCTGATTTTTGGTGCTGGAGAGGAGCGATCTGCTGTGGGGGGGTGTGGGTATTGTCCCTCTGGGATTTAGCTCCTGGGGGGGGGGACACCGACACCCCCCCTCCCCGCTGGCGACACCCTGCCCCCAACCCTCATTTTGGGGTAAAAAAGGAGGTTTCTCTTCCAAAATGCCACTGCTCCCCAAGGGCTGGGACAACCCCCCCACCCCACCCCCCCCAAGAAGCTTTTCCCAGGGACACACACACCCCCCCCCCCTGACCCCCGAGGCCGCTGACCCCTTTAAAACCCAAAGATCTGCTCATTTTGGGTTTTTGGGGGGGTTTCAGGCTGGGAATTGGGAGCCAAGAAATGGATTTTGGCCACTTTTTACCCAAAAAAAGCTGCGTTTCCTGCAGGTCGAGCCCATTTGAAGTGGGGGGGTTGGGTTTTTCTCTCTCTCTTTTTTTTTTTTTTTTTTTTTTTTTAGCATTTTGGGCTCCCCCAAAGCAGGAGGTGGGTTTTGCATTTTTTTTTTTGGGGGG
>JAOTQQ010000016.1:991876-1023495 GCA_026546715.1 Gallinago undulata | reverse complement strand
TCTAGTAGGGGACTGGAATGGACTGGGGCACTGGGATGGACTGGGGGGATCTGGGGGAGGCAATGGAATGGACTGGGAGCACTGGGATGGTGTGGGAGGGCTCTGGTAGGGGACTGGAATGGACTGGGGGCACTGGGATGGACTGGGGAGGCCCAGAGACGGACTGGGGAGGCCCAGAGACGGACCGGGCCATACTGGGAGGCCCTGGGGGGGGACACACATATGGGGAAACCAAGACACTGGGGAGGGCAACTGGGAGAGTCTGGGAGGGGGATACTGGGAGCACTGGTTACCTGTGTGGGGGGTACGAGGACCCCCTCCCCCGACTTCTCCTCAGGCCGCAAAATGGCGGCGGAGAGAAACATGGCGGCCCCTGAGGCGGCTTCAGGGCGGAGTGCGCGTGCGCAACCGCGGGCCCGACAAAATGGCCGCCGGCGCCCCCTTTCACGTGACACCCAACAGCCAATGGGAGCGGGCGATCTGGGGATAGGGAGCAGGAGATTGGCGGGTTTGGGGGTGCAGTGCGGAGGGGGTGCACCACACACCTTCGCATGGGGGGGAGAATCCCGGTGCTTCCCGCTGTCCCCCTGCTGTGCCGAGGTGGCTGGTGGGTGCCCCTGTGCCTCCCCAGGGGACGCCGCCCTGCAGCCCCCTCCCTCCCTGCCGCCCACCCACCGATTGCCAATCTTCTGTTTATCAGCCATGATCCTCTAATCTCGGCTAACCCCGCTTTCATCAATCTCTGCCTTGTTGCCTGCTAATCCCCCCCGCTGTTGCTGCTGCCAGAAATGTGGGGGCTTGGGGCAGAGCTGCCCCCCGCCACGGCTGGGTGTCCGTGCGGTGCTAGGCCCGGGTTGCCAGCAGCGTCCCTGCCCTTGCCCTGTGCCGTGGTGGGAGCCAGCAGGTCCCTTCGCCTCCTCCCCAGCCCCATCCGCAGCGGCTCCCCAAGCCCTGCAAGGTAACCCATAGCTGGGGAGAAGACACATGGGCTGGAATTGTATTTCCAAAAAAATGCTCTTTTTGCTTCCAGCAGCTTGGGCAGGCGCTGCGGAGCGGCTCACCGGCTGAGCAGAGCCTGGGCGCTGGCAGTGCAGCTCAGCCCTCTGGCAGGACGCTGGGGCAGGGGACTGTTAGCCAACGCGCACCCTTAATCAGTGTAATCTGAGATAATCAAATTAGAAAGAAACCGCTAATCAGCTCTGCTCCCGTGGTGTATCATAGAGCCTTACTCTTGCTGCTGGTGGGGTGACCACCAGCGTCCCGCGGCACGGGGGCCGCCATGGGGAGAGCCAGCAGGCGGCCGGCGGAGTGCCCGCACCCCGGGGACGGTGCTGCAGAGGGTCCAGAGGCCGGAGGTGCCAAGAAGGTGGTGCAGTCAGAGCAAAGCTGTGCCCCCAGACCCACGCCGGCAGCACCACAGGGGGCTCTGCACCACAAATGCCCTGGCTGCCGTGGCGCGGGCACTCCAGCCCATCTCGCGCTGCGTGACCTTCATTTAATCTAGTTAATGCCCAGAGTCTGCTCTGCAATCAGGCAGTATCAAACCTCTCCCCCCGCCCCCCCCTCCCCGCGGTTAATAAACGGAAGGGAGATGGAAGGGGAAAATAACAAAAGATTAAACATTAATCTCCCCAGGGCCTAAGGGGAGGGGGTGGGCAGGAGGGTCCTCTTGCCTTTGGGCTCCTCTTGCACTGCCCGGGTCTGTGGCGCTGGGAGAGGGTCTTGCAGGGAACCTGGGAATGCCCCGGGCAGGGCCAGGATTGGATCCAGCTTTTAAGCAGGAGGGGGACAGCAGTGTCCCCCCTGCCCCATCCTGACCCCCACCGGGGGTGCCATCAGATGGCACCAAAGGAGGCTGCCCCAGACCAGCTCAGAATCTCTCTTTATTATTTAAATCCATTATGTACAACGACCAAAAATAAAAAAACTGCTTTTAAATTCTCTGCAATATGAAAACTACAAGCTCTGTACATCGACCGCTGTGAGTGCAAGAGTGAAGGATCATGGTCTTTGGTGACTAGACTTGCGCCCACGCACGCCGCAGAGACATGCGCGCCGACGGCACCCCCGGCCCCCCCCGCCAAGTCTCCCCACCGGGACGGGGCACCAGGGCCACGAGGCGACATGGCTGGTGGCGGGGGTCTGCCGTGGCACGGGTTGGCTGGAGCAGAGGGTGGCTCTGGCTCCTGGCATGGGGCTGGGGTGCGGGGAGGGTGTGCCAGCAGCGCGGCCGGCGGAAGCGGAGCTGTGCTCCGGGCCAGCCTGCGTGGCTCTGCGGGGGGGACACCTAGGATGACCGCTAAAACATCTACATCACGCAGTGTAAACACAGCCTGGGAACGTCTGACTACGCAGCCCAGCTGCAGACCCCTTCCCGAGGGGCTGCTGGGGAGACACCAACCATGGGGATGGAGCGGGACGCGGGAGGGTGGGCCGGGAAGGGGAGTTTAAGTCCATGAAAAATAAAGGCAGTGCTGGACATCCCCTCCGACAGCCGGGCCGACGGGCTTCCCACCGGGCTGCCGTGCCCCGCAGGCTGGGTGCTCCGAGCAGCCCTGCGGCCTGGACTAGTCCCAACATCCCAAAACACGAGGGGGGAGAACTGAAGACCTCACTTGGAGAAGTACCACATGGAACAAGACTGCCTGCTGCAGCGGGGGGTCTGGCAGGCCCTGCTTGGCAGCAGCCAAGCCCCAGGGCACGACTAGCAGCTGTGGTTCCTGACTCCAGAGGTGGGAAGCAGCTTGCGCAGCGCGGTGGGGTCAGGAGGGGACACTACTCTAACCAGGACTGCTAACACAGTTGGCCCAAAGCGACACGGTAAGCAGAGCTCGGCTGCTTGGCAGAGCCATGACTCAAACACACATTGCTGACTATGGGCTCTGGGGGCGGGGGCAGGGGGGTTGGCCCCCGCCCTCCTGCATGGAGACCCAGCAGGGCGAGGGGAGGCAGCCCCACGGCCCGGCACCTCACCCAGGCGCTGCCTGAGCTTGACATCTCTTCGCAACACCCTTGGGCTCGCTGTGGATCCAGGCAGGGAAGAGGGGAGCAGAGCCCGGGCTGAGCATCCTCCTGGGAGCCGCAGGGAGCGGGGTCCCCCTCTGGCTGCCCCCTCGCCAGAGCATGGGGAGGGTCCGGGTGGCAGCGCCAGGTGTGGGGGCAGAGCCCTGCCCGGCAGCACATCCCAACTCCACGGGGACCCCACGCCACTGAGGCAAGATGTGTCCCCAAGCCGGGGAGAGGCACCTGGGGGCTGCTCGGTGGGAGACCCCAGCTCTGCCACATGGCACTCGTCACAGCAGGGGGACCCTGCCTGGGACCCCCAGGTCCTGGCACCGTGCCCCAAGGGACCTGCCAGGGCCTTGGGGACGGGGGACTTGGCCCCCGCTGGCCTTGGGTACCCCCACTCTGCCTGTCCGGGCAGACCCTGATGTGGGCTCCAGCCCCTTTGCTCTGCCCTCAGCCCTGGGCCCCGGGCAGAGAGCCTCCCCCCCTCTCCCAAAAAGAGAGGGCACTGGGCAGATCTCAGGGTGGGCAGATGGCAGCTGCTGCTGTGACTGAGGATGAACTGGAGGAGCCACCAGTGCTGGCCTGGGCCCAAGGACGCGGGTGCGAGGGCAGAGCATGGGGGGGGCCCGGCCCCCAGGGAGCAGCTGTGGGGACCCAGGCTCCCCAGGGAGGTCAGGGTTTGGGTGAGGGCTCTGACCCATCCTGTAGCCTCCGGGAGGGCAGGACTCGGGACTGATGGGGATGGAACAAGGAGGGGAGAGCCCGGTCGGGGTCCCCCTCTCAGGGCAGTCAGCAGAGCCCCCTCCTTATCCAGCCAAGCTAGCTCTGCGGCCGCCCCACGCCCGTCCCTGCTGTGCTCCCACACCGGGAACGAGCCAGTCTACGGCCCCCGGTGCTGCCTCTCACCTCGTCTTCTCTCCGACACAGCCAGGGCTGGGGCCCCTCACCAGGCGCTCTGCCTCTCCTGCCGCCCCTGCTGCCGGCGTGCCCGGGTCCCTCCTGCCTGCGCACGGTGCTGCTGGCCACTCACATGTTGGACGGGAGTTTGGGCTTCCCTGTTTCCACCTCGGGGCTGAAGGCCACAGAGCCCTTGCGGGAGGGACCTGCTGCCTGCTTGGACGCAGAGACTGGGGACTGCGGGGTGGACGCTCCCGCCACAGAGCGGCTGGGTTGAGCCAGCGATCCTGAAGGCATCTGCTGCGGGTGTGCTGGCTGGGCTGGGATCCCTGGACATGGCTTGGCAAGGAGTCCGGCTACCGAAGGAGAGGATCTGCGGGCCAGGTTCCCTGCAGACTTCCTGCCCCGCTGCAAGGAGCCCCCGTCGGCTTGCTGGGCCACTTTATTGGGAAGGGAGGGCTGGGAGGCCGAGAGGAGCCGGACGTCCTGGGTGAGCCGCCCCACAGGCAGGCCCTGGATGCTCCTGTGCTTCACCAGCTGCTGGGGCTGCATCAGAAGAGATATGTGGGAGCCGGTGGCTCGGGAGAGGCTGTAGTGGAGCGTTCTCCCCGCTGGCAGTGCCTGCTCTGAGCTGGGGGATGGAGCCCCTGCCGCCTGCTGCAGCAGCGAGGTGGAGACCGAGGTGCCCCGGGACTTGGAGAGCTGGGGCTGGGGGCCGGCTTGGGGCTGCTTGGCTGCCGCCGGCATCTCCCCCTTCTGCGCCGCGCGCGGCAGGGGTTGCGCCCCATGGCTTGGTCTCTGGCCTCCGCTCTCCAGGGGCGCCTGGGACTGCACCATGGGGGAGGAAGGCGAACCAGCAGCGGGCGTCTGGAGGTGGGACTGCGTCCCCGATGGGGAGCTCACGGAAGAGGGTCGGGAGCCCCCCAGGCTGGGCTGGGACCTGCGCGCCGGCTTCGTGAGCAGGGTGGCCTCAGGGGAGAGCGGGCTGGAGATGGAGGAGGGCGGCAGGAAGATGTGGGCCTGCAGGCTGTGCTGGTGAGTCAAGGCAATGGCCACATTGGTGGTGGCGGCCGCCGTCTGCAGGGGCGCGTGCACCAGCGGCTCCCAGATCACTGGCTTGCCGCTCAGCTCCCGGCCCATCGCCATCTGCTGCAGGTCCTGGATGTTGTGGGCCACGTCCTGGTCGTGCTTCACGATCTGCTGGATCATCTCATTGTTCATTGACCCTGTGCTGTGCTCGGCTCGCTTGCGGAGCAAGATGGAGTTCTTCTTCCCTGGGTGGAAGGCAGCGGTGTCACCAACCCCAGGAGTGCTGGCTCTTGGGGACACCGTGGAGGGCAGGGTAGCAGTGGGGGAGAGACAGTAAAACCTCATCGGTGTGCTGAAGGGAAGCAAGACCCTGGGGAGGGGCTGGGCTGGGGCACAGGGAAAAGAAGGGACAAAACGGGGGAATCCTGGCTCCAAAGATTCCTGGCTGGGGGGTGGGGTCATGCTTGTCCTCTGCAGATGAGAGAGGGGGGCAAGGACAGCAGCCGGCTAACGCCAGACAGTGCAAATATGGGTGTGGGGATGACAGATCCCCCGGCGAGCCTGGATCTTGTGTGGGAGGAGAGAGGGATCCTGGAGGCAGGTTCCTCTCCGTGCTTCCCCTCATCCTCATTGCTGAGGACCCATGAGGCTGGGGTGCCATGACCCACAGGGTCTGCGATGCTGTCACCTATGGGGTCCATGATGCCTTCACCCACGGGGCTGAGTTGCCATGGCCCCTGGGAGCAGGCGCAGAGGTGGCCATGCTGAGCCCAGGGGCCACTCCTCACCTATGCGGTCCAGCCGGTCCATGGCCACCGTCTCAAAGGCCCTGCGCATCATGGGGTACTCCTCCAGCACCTCATTGAAATTATCCACCGACAAGGAGTAGAGGCGGCAGTAGGTGTCAGCTCGCACGCTGGCCGTCCGCCTGCCCCGCGTCAGCAGGCAGATTTCTGCAGGGAGACAGGTCTGGGTATCAGGGTGACAAAGCCATCCATCCCCTTCCCAACAGCCTCCCCAGATAGCTGCAGGCAGAGCGGGGACAGGGCGGCCCTGCACTCCCACGCCCTGCACAGAAAGAGAGCGTGACTCAGGAGGAGGGACAGACCTGGGAGTCCAGACAGCCACGGCCGTGCCCTCAGCCAGGTACCGCCATTTCCTCCCTTCCCAGGCCATGGAGACATTCCTGGGCACGGCTGTGGTGATTGCCTGGCATGTTTCTTTGCCAGATCTGTCCTTGTAGCCCAGAAACTGGCTCAGATGCTCTGCTCTAAACCACCCTCCTCTCCGCCCACAGGTGGGGTGGGTGGATACCCCCTCTGCCCAAGCCAGCCAGAATTCAGTTCTGACTGCTGGACCCTCTGATTCAATCTGCTAGACAAGGTTCCTGAGAAGAACAGGGGTGGTGGAGTGGACAGAGCCCCATGTGAGGAGGATGCCAAGCCTTTCGCACTGGGCAAGAGGGGACGGGCAGTGGGTGCAGGAGACAGAAACATCAGGGATGCTCCAGCTCCTGCCCCCTGGGAGCTCTCACTCCTCTCTGCTCTCCCAGTCCCTCAGCTCAGCCTCACCCCCAAAGTAGGAGCCATCAGACAGCTTTGTCTCCTTGTTTCCCTTGGTGAGGATGCTGACCACCCCGTGCTGGATGAAGTACATCTTTTTGCCCACGGTGCCCTCGCGGATGATGAAGTCCCCGGGCTGGAAGACCTCAAAGCGCAGTTTGGTCAGCATGGCTGTCACAAAGTTGGGGTCCGCGTTGGCAAACAGCGGCATGTTGGCCACCAGGTTGCGGCAGTTGAAGTTGATGATCTCCTGTGGGGCGAGGAGCAGGTCAGCAGAGACATCAGCAAGCCTGACACCAGCAAGCATCACCCCCCTCACCCCCCCTCCCGCAAGTCACCAGCGCTGGGGGGGGCCCGCCCGTACCTCTTTGAGCGGCTCGCTGAGCTCGCCCAGGATGTTCTCCTCATCAAACATCTTGCCCTGATAGCGGTGCTCATAGTACTCGTGGATCCGCTGGCGCGTGTCCCCAGGCAGCTTGTGGAATGACATGTACTGCTCCACTTGCTTGTACTGTGGGGACAAGGCAGAGCCACGCAGGGCTGCGCTGAAACAAGCCGTACCACTCCAGAGGCCGGTGATATGGCCGGCCAACGCTTTCCCTCTCCTCGGCGGCGAGAAGCAGCTGCTGCCAGAGCTGGGATCCAGGCCCCATCCCAAAGGCCACCTCCGGGGCAGAGGATGGGGGACCCCCGTGCACTTAGGATGCAGAGGGTCCCAGGGCAAAGGCCAGGATGGGGCCTCACTATGCTAGGGGGAACCCCAACATCATGAACAAGGTGTCTCCATCCAAATGGGCAGCCAGACACACCCCCCTCCAGCCCCCCCAGGTGAGTGGCAAGGACAGAGATCACGGCAGTGATCTGCAGGGCAGGGCAGCCTGTACTGAGCCAGTTCTGGAGCTGGACCCGCTCGTGCCAGGGCGTCTTCCCCGAGTACTCAGACACTCACTACTCCACCCCGCTGACCTTCTCCTGGTACTGGCGCCGGGACGAGTCCAGCGACTGGATGAGGGCGGTGGCGTGGCCGATGAACATGGCGTAGCAGGTGGCCCCCACGATCATGCTCAGCATCGTGAGCCAGACATCAGTCATGCCCTCGGGCGCCTGCTGGCCGTAGCCGATGCAGAGCATGTGGCTCATGGCCTTGAACAGGGCGTGCGAGTACTGCTTCCCCCAGGAGTCATTCTGCAGATGAGGGAACAGCGGCGCTGGGGGGGTCTGTCGGAAGGAGCTGCTGGGCTGAACCCTCCAGTTCCCCCCTCCCCAAGCCAGGGAGTCCAGAGCCCCAGCAAGGAAAAGGTTCCTGATGTGTCCAAGCAGAAAGGGCAGAGCTCTGCGCTGGGAGGAGGCATCGGGAACTGCACGAAGCCCTGGGCCTGCAGCAGCCCCTGCTGTGGGGAGGAGGCAGGAGCCCCACTGCCCTGATCCCTCCTGGCAGGACACGAGGGATTCCCCTGGCCGCTCCGATTCCAGCAGCAGCCAAGGCGGGCTGAGGTGGGAAGGTGATGCAGAGATTCCCCTCTACCCCACCTCACTGCTGTTGCAGGGCTGTGACTGGAGAGATGCTGCTGCGCAGCACACGTGGATCCGGGCAGCTCCAGCCTTAGAGGAAGAGGTGCGTAACCAAATCCTCTCCTCCCCCCAGCAGATGCGTGGCTGGCATTACCCCTGCCGAGGGCACTCACCACCATGTGGTTGATGGAGACCCAGCAGTCCTCAGGGAAGTCTTGCAGCATGGGCACCAGGAACTGGAGGCATCCGTCCCAGTGACACAGCAGCAGCATCATGCCGATGAGGTTGAAGATCCTCACCACAGCACTGGCCAGGTCGTACGTCATGTGGAAGATCTGGGGAAGATGCAGGAGCAGAGCTACAGAGAAACTCGCTTCCCAGAATGGCCCTGTGAACCCCTGCCCTCCAGCCCTACCACACAGCCAGGGATCCCTGACCTGGCCCGAGACCCTGGGGGTCCTCGTACCCCCAAGGGATTCTCACCTCCTCCCACTGGTGGATGTAGCGGATGAGGCGCGAGAGGCGCAGCAGGCGCAGCAGGCTGAGGATCTTGGTGAAGCGGACGATGCGCAAGGCCCGGGCTGTCTTGTAGACGTCAGAATCCACCTGGGTCTCCAGGTCAACAATGAGGAAGATGTAGTCAACTGGGATGGAGGAGATGAAGTCAACCAGGAACCAGCTCTTCAAGTACTTCATTTTGATGGTGTGAGGGTCAAGGATGATCTCTGTGTTGTCCTCCACCACAATGCCTGTCCGGAAGTTCAGCACTAGGTCAGCCAGGAAGAAAGTGTCTGAAAGCACGTTGAAAACGATCCAGGGAGGGGTGTTCTCATCCTTGAAGAAGGTGATGCCCACAGGCAGGATGATCAAATTCCCCACCATCAGGAGCAGCATGATGAGGTCCCAGTAAAACCTGCAGGGAGGGAGCACGGGGGACAGAGCGGGGCAGGGAGAAGTGGGGAGAGGCAGGGCACAGCTGGTTAGAAAGCAAACCCAGGTTCAAAGTTTAGAGAGTCCAACACCTCATGGATTGACGGGCGCTCAGGACACACACGCACGTGCCTGCCCACACCCATGACTAAGACCCTGCTGCTCACTGGGACACACACAAGTATATGTGTGCGGAGAGGAGCGGTTCTGCACCAGCTCTCGAGGGAGCCAACGTCACCCTGCGTGTGTAGGAACGGAGGGCTGTAGCTCAAGGAGCACGGTGCTCTGCTCCACCCTCTCCTCGTGGCATGGCAGTGCATGCACACATACACCCCCACCCCAATCCTGACATCCGCCCTGTGGAAAACTCCAGGAGAACGTGGGCTTTGCTCCCTGGAGCTCCCTGTCATCCGCCAACTCCCTGCAGGGCTGGCTTAGCAGGATTTAGAAAAAGCTTTGCTGGTTATGCAAAATGAGCACAAGCTCCTGGGGCAGACAAGGGGACTCGGGGGGCCAGGGAGGCAGTTGGGATTGTAGCCCAGTTGAGCCAGGCAGCAGCCAAGCAAGGACAGACAACTGCCATCAACACGGAGAAGGTAGGAGGAACATGTCCAGCCCCAAAGGGACTGCTCAGGAGCTCTGGGCAGGAGCTACACAGCCCTGGGCCTGCAGAACCCCCTAATCCACATCCTTTCTCTGAGAGTGGACAAGCTTAGAGGCTTTAGAAGAAAAGCCAAGAGACAGCGGGGCAGCAGTTGATTAGCATTTGGTTATGCCATGAAATTCTGCATCCCCATTCACATGCAAATGTTCGGGATGTTTTCAATCTTGACACAAATGCATGAAACGCCTTCTTTATCACAAGGCCTTTGACGGCTCCTGCAATGGCTGGGTGGACTCCCAGGCTCCTTGCTCCGAGTTTTTATGGGTGCCTGGAAAAGCTTCGGGTGTCCCCGTTAGCCCCGGCCCTGGAGGTGGGTATAGACCCCAATCTCCAAAGGTGACCTCAGGGCACCTCTTAGTCTCTGGTGGATCCAAACTGGCGTCTGGATGTGACTAGAAGCCCAGGGGTGTTTCTCACCCGTGTCCTTGGTGGGGCACAGGCACCGGACTCTCTGCAGGTGGCAGGGAAGAGGAGGGAGGAGAAGTCATGGCACCACCTGAGGCCCCTCCATCAAGAGAGCACCAGAGCCTGGTGTGTGGGGGGGGAACCACCTCCCCGGCCATCCCCAGGGCCCAGGAGCCTCGCAAAAATTAACACTTTCCTGCCCACAGGCACGGAGGCGCCGGCCAGGCAGAAGGGGCCTGACCTGGCTGAGCAATCACCTCCCTCACCCCTCTGCTGCGCCCCGATAGACGCTGCGTGCCAAGCGGGGAAATCGCCTCCCCCTGCAACCGCCCGAACCTACCGGAGCTCTTGATTCAGATCTTGGCTTAAGCTCTTTAGGGCAGGCCACGTCCTTTACTCTGTGTCAGGGCCAACGCGCGGGGCCCTGATCTCAGTGGCCTTTATGTATCCCCATAATGTGATAAACACCGGCATAATCCCGCCAGCTGTCCACCCGCCAGCTCGCTTCATGTCACCTTCAGCGCAGGGCACCGGCCGTGCAAGCCGCTCCCGCTGAGCTCAGGCTCATGGATTTTGGGGGACGGCTTCCCCAGGAAAAGGGTTCTAGGGGTGTGCAGCCCTCGGAGCAGCGGGCGGGAGCTGGCACGCACAGCAGGTCAGAGCCCAGTGGTGAGGGGAGGCGGCTACAGGTGCTGGGGACCTGCTGGGAGTGCCAGCCCCACTCCGGGGTGCCTCGCCAGGCTGGGGACATCAGCCATGTCACAGCTTGCTGTGGGAGATGACTGCCTGGCAGCTTCATCCCCCATAGAGAAAGCCCACCCTATATGATTCAACGTCCCCGTGACACCCAGTTCCTCCCACATCATCCGTCCCTGAGCTCTCCCGGTGATCCCGGTGACACCGTGAGCCAGGCCCGGCTCCTCACTCAGCACCCTGCCCTCCTCCAGCAGCCACCGGTGCCGGGCTGGTGCTGTGGGAAGCTCACGGCCCCACGGGGACGGCATGGCTTCATGGCTTCTCACCGGGGGCAGAAATTAAACACGCAGCAGAGAAGGAGCGGGGAAAGCTGTCCGAGGAGCTGCGGGGAGGTGGCCCCTGCCTCCCCCTCCGCACACCCAGAGCCGGGGCAGCGGAACCGGGCTGTGCGGGACTGTGAGGCCCGGGGCTGCGGAGCCCGGGGCGGGGGGGGGAGGTGCGGCTGAAGCAGCACAAAGTTGCCCGCGTTCCCCGAGGGACCGGCGCGGGAGGACCCGAGGAGACGGGGAAGGGGCTGGGGCGGCGCGGGCCCCGCAGGTCTCCCGGCAGCCGCGTCCCGGCGCCCGCCACTTGTTGCCCCGGCGGCCGCCGGCGGGGCCGGGCCGGGCGGCGGGGCCGCGCTCAGCACCACGGACAGCGGCGGCGGCGGGCGCGGGGCCGGAGCGGGGAGGTGCGAGGCCCGGGGTCGGTGCGGGGCGCGGGACCCGGGGGGGGGAGCGCGGGGCCGGGTCACACCTGAAGTCGCTGTAGGGGTGGATGATCCAGGCGCCGGCCGACTTCACCCGCTGCCGCTCCATCTCCACGGCCCGGTGGCTGCCGAACATCCGCAGCGAGAACTTGTTCACGGCGGGCTGCAGCATGGCCCCGAGCTGCCGCTGCACGAACGTACCCGCCGCCGCCGCCGTCTCGCCCTCCGCCACGATCTGCTCCGCCGCCGCCGCCGACGGCGAGGCCGGGGCCGCGCCCGCCGCCCCTGCGGGCGCCCCCGCCGCCTCCCCGTCCGGCACCGGCGGCTTCTCCCGCGGCTCGGGGCTCCGGCCCGCCGCCGCCTCCATGCCGCCTCCGCTGCCGCCGCGCCTCACGTTTCCTTCAAACGCCCTTGCCCGGGCGGCCTGCCCGCCGCCCCGCCGCACATGCCCGGCCCCGGGCGGGCGCTCGCTCGCCGCCCCCGGCCGCTCGGTCACCGGCCGCGCTCGCTCGCTCGCTGGCGCCCGCAGCTCCGCCGGCGACCGCCTGTTGCGCACGCCCTGGCGCGGCGGCCGGGCCCCACCGCCAGCGGGGAAGCGCCGGCGACACCGGAGCGGCGGCGCGCCGAGCAGCGAGGCCCGGGCGGTGGCGGCGGCGGCGGGACCCCTCGGCGGGCGGGGCGGGGCGGGGCTCCGGGGGCTCCGGCCGCAGCCGCGCCCCGCCCCTCGGCCCCGCCCCTCGGCCCCGCCCCGGCCCCTCCGTGTGACGCACTCGTGCGTGCGTGGTACGTGCGTGCGTGCGCGGCTCCGCGGCGCGCGGCCTGGTGGGGACCCGGATCGGCGGGGCGGCGGCGAGCGGCGGAGCCGGAGCAGCTGGAGCGGGGCCCGGGATTCCCGGGGGCCCACGGCCGCCATCACGGATTTCCTGTGGGACAAGCGCACCGGGCTGGCTGCGAGGACGGTGCGGCGTGGGGCGCGGCGAGGCGGGGCTAGGCCGCGGCCTCCGCGGCGGGCGGGGGCGGTCCGGGGCCGTGCGGGGCAGGTCCCGCCGGTGGCTCTCGGTGGGGCCGTGGCCGCATCTCGACGGCCCGGGCGGGCGGGGGGGGCGTTCCGGGACGGATGGCCCGAGGAGGCACCGGCCGGGTGTTGGGAGCCGGGGCGGGAGGTTCCCCGCCCGCCGCCCCCTCCTGCGTCCCCGGGCTCTCCCGGTCACCGGGCCTCAGCGCTTCCGCTTTTGGCGCCCGGCGCGGCCTCGCGCGCGGCGGAGGCCCCGCCCGGCGGCCGCCATCATTGTCCCCAGACCGGTTCCAGACCTGCTGCGGAACGCCCCGGTGCGGGCTCTGCCCGTGCCTAACGAGGGCGCTGGGCCTCGGCAGGCTTCCAACGGTGCCCGCCGCCGGTAATTAGAGGCTGGAAGCGGTGCCAACCGTGGGCGCAGCCAGCCCCGGCGGCCGGCGCAGAACCGGGGTAATCTGTGAGCGGCACCACACGGCCCGGCCTGGCGCGGGGAGGTGACAGCCCGTGCCCCCAGGTCACCTCATCATCGGGGGTGGGCCCAGGCAGTAGCGGCAGCGTCGGTGTGGGTGCGGGACAGCAGCCGGTTGTGCCAGTGAACGTTTTGGGGGGGAAAAGGGCAGTGGGAGGTGTGTGGACAAAGGGAGCTCCTGTGGAGCTGCTCGATGCTTCGGAACCAGATACGTGCGGGGGATGTCGTAGAGCCACGGAGCGAGAGGGGCAGCAGGATCCCAAGAACCAGCCCTTTGGAGTTGGGACCTGGCGTCCTATCATACCCAGGGCTTTTCTCCTTTGCTCTTTATTCTTGCGTCCCACCAGGAAGGTAGAGGTGAGCACTCCTTCCCTCTGAGGTAGTGTCTGCAAGGCTTTGTTAACACCTCCAGGCACGGAAAGGAGCTTTTTGCTCCCTGGATGCTGTAGGGCCCTCCCCGCACACGGTGGGAAGCTCAGATATTACTTGATTGGCAGTAACCTCTGGAGATGTTACTTCAGGAGCTGCCTGCTTCGGTGTCTTCAGTACTGGTGTGTAAGGACTTTGGACCGGGCACTGGTGATATCCTGAGCGTTGTTTCACCTCCCTTTGGGTTTCCTTGGTGGTGCTTCTCTCCTTCCTGGGGAGAAAATTAGTTTAAAGGGAGAAGGTGGAAGTCCTGAAGGTGCAAATGCTGCTTCTTGAGCTGTGGCCCATAGAGATGGGGGGGGGGGGGAAGAAGGGAAAGTAACCTGGAAAACAAAACTGCACCAAGCACAGCCATGTGGGTGGACATGTCCTCTCTCCTGTAGGGTTCTAGGATCTCTCAGAAGTTCATCCCATCCCTCTCAGATCCCCTGCGTCCCCATGGATGCACTGCTGATTGCATCCCCCCTCCTTGCCCTTGCAGTACCTTGGCCACTGTGCTGGTTTCTCTCCCTTGTAATTGCCTCACAAAGTCATCCCCATCTGTCCTCCTGTAGATGCCTCACTCTAGAAGGTACCGCTCATCGGAGCGCAGCAGCCGAGGCAGCTATCATGAGCGCTACAGAAGTCGCAAACACAAGAGGCGGCGGACACGGTCGCGATCGAGCAGCAGCGAGCGTGACCGTCGGCACCGTCGGGAAGATAGTTACCATGTTCGGTCCAGGAGGTGAGTCTGCAAAGATGACATGGGACCGTGAAGCTGGTGGTGTTTCTCCAGCTTGGCTGGAGGCAACTGGGGTCAGCCCAGCTTTTGGGTGGCCTGAGCCCTGGTCTCTCTTGTGGTCTGAAATGTAACGTCCTGGACCGTGTTCATAATCGAATTCCTTGGGCTTGCTTCCCCTCCCTAGCTACGATGACCACTCAGCAGACAGGAGGGCCTATGACCGGCGTTACTGTGACAGCTACCGGCGGAACGATTACAGCCGTGAGCGAGGGGAAGCCTACTATGAACCTGAATACCGTCATTCCTACGAGTACCGACGCTCCCGGGACCGTGAGGGCAGCTACCGGAGCTGCAAAAGCAGCCGGCGTAAGCACAGGCGGAGGCGGCGCCGCAGCCGGTCCTTTAGTCGCTCCTCATCGGTGAGTATCCTGCTGTGCTGGGCCTCCCCTGTAACCTTTCTCTCCCAGGTGGCGAGCTGGGTAAGTAGAAAAACTCACTTTCTAACACTCTCGGACTCAGCTTGAGAAATGTGTAGACAGCCTTTGATGCAGACAGCAGTTCTGTCCACCATCCTGATGCGCCTGGGTAGTGGCTGCCTTGTGCCAGCTGGGCACAGGCAGCTCAGACCCTCTCTTAGTGTTGCCCGCTCCGAGGTGGGAGGAGGACAGGCGTGCCCTGTGAGGCTGGCGTGTCCCCCGGGGTAGTGCTGCAGTCCTCAGCTCCTTTATCCCTGCAGACTGCTGCTTTTGTTTCATGATGCTCATTAAGAGCTGTTTTGTCTTTTGTGCGAGGTTTGTACAGCAAATGCTCAGCGGCCCTGGTCCCAGAGAGCTCATCCTGTCTGTGACAGGCAGCTTGGTCCCTGTGGTACCTGGTTTCGGGCAGGAAGCCCCCCTGTCTCTGAGGGTTAGGTCCTGTGTCAGAGCAGGATCCCTTTGGGTGGGTCCAGCGGATATGGGATGTCGTGCGAGGGGCTTTGCAAAGGGAGTAGAGCTTGTGGAGCGGTCAGTTCAGGTGGAGGCAGCAACCGTCACAGGCTCTTCTCAGCAGTGTCTCTCACTTTCTCTTCTCATCTGTTCTGCTGTTCACCTTCCACTTCTGTTAGATGCCAGACACATCCTCTGCTCTGTGTGTGGAGCTCTCAGTGTTGTCTGGTCTGTTCCGGCTGTATGTCCAGGGATGGGATTATGGGCTGGATTTGGGTCCCAGGTCTGCTGGCTGGTTGCTCCCAGGTGTTGGGGATACTTAGCAGAAGAACTGAAGGCAGGAATTTTCTCTTCTCTGGCATAAACCTCTTATCTGCCTCATCCCAGGCTGTCCCTATTCCGTTGGGCCTCTGCTTCTCTCCTGGAAGTTAGTCCTTCCAGGATCAGCTTCTTTGGGGGAGGGTCTAGAAGTGTCACATCTTCCCCAGGCAGTCACTGTAAATTCTCTCTGGTTGTGGATGGATCATTGTACTGAGAGTAGCTTCTGAAATCTCTGAGCTCATCTTTTTCTGAGTGTGGGGCTGGGGGAAGCGATGTGGGCGGTTGTTGGAATGGGATGGGAAGTGTCTGTGTGGCGCAGCCTGGCCCTTTGCTCGTGCAGGACTTTCCAGCGCCTGCCTTCTGTTGCCTTTCCTCAGTGGCTGCCATGGGGCTGAAGCGAGCCACTTCCCGTGGCCACTGAGTGCCCAGCTGCAGAGTTGTGCTTTGGCGTGCTCTCTTGGCATTATCCAGGACCCGAAGGCCAGTGCCTTTCCTCTCTGAGCCCCCTCTAGAAGCGAGAGCAGCTGGCCCCTTCTACTGCCCCTCTGCTAGTCCTTGTTCTGACCGTCTCTGCTCTCACACTGGTTCGGGTGGGGCTGTTTGTAGGTTCTTTTTTTTCTTTTTTTTTCTTTTTTTTTTTTTTTTTGCTACAACGAAAAGCGAACTGTTTTTTTCTTTTCTGAGCTAGTGTGTTGTATCTTGACATGTTCCCTTGCAATATCCCTATCGTTATATATTCCTCTGTGCCGTATGAATTGGCTGGGAATCTCCTCCTGCAACCCCTCCTCAAACAACCATGTGAATTTCCAAACCAACCAATGCGTGACGCTGGCTGCTGCGCTGGTTTGAAAATCTGATTGGTGAATGATGAATTCCCTGTCTGCCTGGGCCAGCAGCGGAGTCGACAGAGCAGCAGAAGGGCCAAGAGTGTGGAGGACGACGACGAGGGGCATCTGATCTATCGCGTCGGCGACTGGCTACAAGAAAGATGTACAGCCAAATCGTAACATAATTTAGCTCTCTAGTTAAGCTCCCATCGCAGTCGCAGATCTGTCTTATCTTTCTGTTTCATTTTATTTTCATTGTTTATTAAAGAGAAACCCTCTCCTTTTCCTTCCCCTTTTGTTAAAGCTATGTTTATATTTTGTATTGTTACTGAAGTGCCAGGGAAATAGGGCAAGTTGCCTTGTGCAGCCGGTGTCAGCCTTCCGCTGCTCCGGTCTCCCAAGCTGTGTGCAGGTTAGGTGTTGCAATGCATTCTCCTCTGCCTTGTGTATGCACTGCATCCAGGTCGTGCTCGCTCTCTCATCTGCCTTCCTCTCTTTCTCTCCCTCTCAGATGAGATTATTAGCACCTTAGGGGAAGGCACGTTCGGCAGAGTGGTGCAGTGCATCGATCACCGGAGGTACATCTGCTCCTGGGGCACGGAGGGACTTGGTGGTGAGGGGAAAAGAGAGACCACAGCTGGGGACAAAGCCTTCCGTGCTTATCAGGGAGGCCTGGGGGTGAAATTGAGCCTCTTGGTTTCCAGTATTCCTCTGCTGGTCTGGGCACTCGCTGGAGATAGGTCAGGGGGAGCCTTGGGGAGGGAAAAGATGCTGCTTTGGGGGCCACCCCTTAATAGCAGCCACTTCTGGCTTGAGCAAGGGTGGTAGGAGGCTGCTGCAGGATGAGGCTGAGTCACGGGTTCTCTGACCCAGCTCAGGGGTGATGTTGTGCTTTTCTCCTGTTTCTCCTCCAGGGGTGGTGCACGTGTTGCTCTCAAAATCATCAAAAATGTAGAGAAATACAAAGAGGCTGCTCGACTGGAAATTAATGTGCTGGAGAAAATCAATGAGAAGGATCCTGAGAACACAAAGTGAGTGTGCTCTTGATGGTAAAAGAGAAGGGCAAGCATCGCCTTAGCACAGTTGCAAGGATGGGATGAGAGAAGTACTTGACGTGTGACTGATTTTGTTGGTAGCTAGTTTTTGGAGGCATATTGGCTTGCTGTGGGATACAGGCTGAGCAAGGAAAGGAGGAGCCTAGTGCAGGGATAATGGAGCCAAGTGGTGTGTGCAGATCTGTCCCGAATCAGAATTTTTCTCTCAGTCTTTGTGTCAGGATGTTTGACTGGTTTGACTACCATGGCCACATGTGCATCTCCTTCGAACTGCTGGGGCTCAGCACCTTTGATTTCCTGAAGGACAACAACTATCTGCCTTACCCCATCCACCAAGTACGGCACATGGCCTACCAGGTGTGCCAGGCTGTGAAATGTAAGTGTTCACTGCTCTTCTCTCTGCTGGTCCTTGACTGACCTGGAGCTCCCAACATCTGGGCCAGTTCAACTGGTGGTCCAAAGCAGCAAATTCTTGCTGTGGTGCCACTGTGCCAGTTCTGAGACTGAGCCTTCCCACCCCTCCAGCAGTGAATGCATGCTTGGAACGAATCCTTTTCCTGGTTGTAATGTTTTCTGATGCATGTGGGTTGGCAGTAGCTCAGGGCACTTCAGCATCCGCCTCCACACACACATTCTGGTGATCAATACAATAAATCTTTGTGCTTCTACCGAAGCATCTTGGCCCGGACTAGCTTGACAGTTCTAAATATGGGATAAACTGGTGCCAGTGTGAGCAAACCGAACCAATGGTGTTCGCTCTTCGTGTAGGTGCAGCCTTGCTTTGCTTCTGTTCCATCACCCCAACTCTGTTTGCTTCCTCAGTTTTGCACGACAATAAACTCACTCACACTGACCTCAAGCCAGAGAACATCCTCTTTGTGAACTCTGACTACGAACTCTCCTATAACCTGGAAAAGGTAATGGTGTTGCTTCGTGTTAGGGGTCTTCTGGGTTCTTGGTGTCCCATCCCTTATCAGCAGGTGGGAGGAGTCAGAACATGGCCCTAGGAGACACAGGGTTGACCAACAACGATCATGCTCTTGTTCAGGGCCTCTATCCTGCAAGAATGGCCTGTGTAGTCTATAAGTAAGCCATAGGGACCACCAGGCTTATCTGCGTGATGGTGAGAGCTTGTCCTGGGGTTGTGCTGCACTAATGTGCCCTCTGAAGTCTTCCCCTCCTGTGGTACCCCATGGCTCTGTAAGGAAGGGGTTGAGTCTGCATCTCCAAACTCCCGAGTAACTGATATCATTCTTCCTTTCAAAGAAGCGGGATGAGCGAAGTGTGAAGAGTACGGCCATCAGAGTGGTGGACTTTGGCAGTGCCACGTTTGACCATGAGCATCACAGCACGATTGTCTCTACCAGGCACTACCGAGCCCCCGAAGTCATACTGGGTAGGTACCGCTTGCTCTTTCTGCAGAGCCAGGCGTTGGTCGGGAGGGCTCTGGGTGCCCTATCTTAGGCCATACTGGATCTTTTACTTAAAAAACCTTGTTCTTTTAGAGCTTGGCTGGAGCCAGCCCTGTGATGTGTGGAGCATTGGCTGCATCATCTTTGAGTATTATGTGGGCTTCACCCTGTTTCAGGTGAGAACTGTGTGCTGTATGGCTGCCTCAGCTGATGAAAGACGATGCTGGCTGTTTCCTAGTACAGCCAAGGAGCCTCTGGGACTGATGGAGTTTCCTCCATCACTGCAGTCTTGTAGAGGTGACTGAGGTGTTGTCCGGCAAGAGTTCTGAACTGGGGAACACCCAGGGCTGGAGGTAGAACGCCTGGAATCTCTTCCATGCCTTCCCTTTATATTTCTCTCTCTCAGACACATGACAACCGGGAGCACCTGGCCATGATGGAGAGGATCTTGGGGCCAATTCCTTCTCGGATGATCCGGAAGACGAGGTGAGCAAGGCCTGGGCACCACAAGCTTGCCAGCTCTCTCCTGCTTCTCATGTAGTGGTTCTTCTCTGAGGGATCGAGCTTTGAAGCTGCCTGCTGAGCCAGTGTCCTGAGCAGCTGCGCTGCCAGGACTGGCGTGTTGCTGTTGCTGCAAAACATTTTGTGCTTGGGTGTAACCTGTTCCCACCTCTAACTCTGACAGGAAACAGAAGTATTTCTACCATGGCCGCCTGGACTGGGACGAGAACACCTCTGCTGGCCGCTATGTTAGGGAAAACTGCAAGCCGCTGCGGGTAAGGCAGGGTGGGCAGAAGCACCCGGTTGCTTTATCCTTTTCTCATTGCAGAGTCTTGTAGTGCAGTGATGTGAAGATTCCTCCTGTGGGCAAGGTTGGGTCAGACCAGTGTCTTCTCGAAGGAGCCTTGGCTGTCCCAGGCATAAACTGGGAAGACTGCAACAGCCTGAGCATAATCTGAAGTGGAGGAGGAGGAGGGCACAGAGACCTCAGGAAGTGTCTGGGAAAGATGACGGGAGGGTGAAAACTCAGCAGTTCCGTGCTTGGTAGAGTGGCCCAGAGCTCAGGTCTAGGATGAGTGACGGTCTGAACAAACCAGCTTAGCCGTTCAGTCCAGGGAACTTACCGCATCTGGGACAGAGTGCAGTGTCTTTGGCCCTCACCTCTTCCCTCCATCTCCCCAGCGATACCTGACCTCTGAGGCTGAGGACCATCACCGCCTTTTCGACCTCGTTGAGAGCATGCTGGAGTACGAGCCGTCCAAGCGCATCACCCTGGCTGAAGCCCTCAAGCATCCCTTCTTTGACATGTTGGAGATGGAGCCAAGCACAAAAATGTGGGACTCTAGCAGAGACATCAGCCGGTGACGCCAGAGGTGCCAGCCTGCCCTCAGATTCTAGCCCCCGTGGAGGCCTGTGTGATTTCTAGACACTTGGTGCTTTTTTTTTTTTTATACATGAGAAGAACTCCCTGGACATGCTTGTAAAGCTGTTAATATGTGAGATACTGTAAATAGCCCATATTCTATATCGGCTTCTGAGCACCATGGGCCCAACCTCCTGCTGTTGCTGCTGCCGCTGTCGTGAGGCGAGGGAGCCTGTATGTCCATATTGTAAATACCTCTGTTCATGTGTTGCTTTGTCTCCTCTTCTCTCCTGCCCTCCTCGGTGTAAATACTCCAGGGCTCGCAGTTTTCTGTAGCTTGTCTGTTTCCTTGTAAGTTATGAAACTGGTGGGACTGCATGGGAATTATTTTTTGGATCAATGTCATAGCCCATCCCCACACCAGAGTTTTATAAGAATTTTGTACAGTCTTTGTGAAAAATAAATATGAAGTGAATAAACCATCTGGTCTGGGTTTGGATGCTCTTGGGCCATTCTGCTGGTTGGTTGTGCTCCTAATGTGCAGTGGCTCTATGCTGTGCCCTGCAGATAAGATGAAAGGTGCTTTGCCGCCCAGAAAACTTCAGTAATGCAGGCAGATCTCTGTCCGCCTGCACCACTCCTTACGAGCTTGAATGCTGGCCTTGAGCCTGAGCTTACGCTGGACTGCATGTGAGCTGCTTTTGGCCATCAGGGACTGGTGTAGGGAGTAGGAAAACACTGGCCCTATGTATCACTGGCCCCCGTGATCAGTATCAAGGTGGGACATAGAAAAAGGGGGACAGTTCAAGATAAATCTGGGTGAACAAGGTCTGAAGGAGCAAGTCCAGATCCCTATTCTTTAATACTAGAAAAAACTCTTGCTCCCTGGATGGAGTGGACCACTGGCTACTGGTGATAGTGGTTGGAAAACGGGTGCCCCAGTGCCCACATTGGGCTGTTGAATACATACCCCAGGGTCTGGCCGGGCCTTTTTGGCTCTTACTGGCTCTGCAGCAAGGCAGGGGCTCAGCTTGGGCTTTTCCATGGTGATTGGTGGGGCTGTTTCAGACCTGGTGGCACCTGTGGAGATGCTTCCACCTGGAGCAAGTCGGGGGGAAGTCTCGGGAGGGGTGATGTTGAGTGATCTTCGTGAGCTCATGATCCCAACTGGAAGAGCTTGGGCCGGGAGCTTTCAGCTGCCTCCTGTGGTACAGCCAGACCAGGCTGGGGGGGGAACAGGGAAGACGAGGGGAAGACCGGCTTCTGCTGCAGGTGTAGCCAGCCCTTGGGTGAGACTGGAGGAGAATTAGATTGTCTAAATAATACGTGTAGTCTGTCTCAGACTTAAAAAAAAAAAAATAAATAACCCACATCAGCATCCAAAACCTGAATTCCTGGTGGAGAGCAGGGCTCAAGGTGTCAGCTGCCTGAAGTGGGAGCTCACAGCTTTGTGTGTAACTTTGTGAGTCTTTATTCAGAGAGGTGCTCTTGCTGCTGGGAACTGGAGGCAGGCAGGGGATGCTCCTGTGCTGCTCCTGGGGCACCGAGGACTCCCGTTTGGGGGGCTGTCAGTGTGCTTCCACACACGGCTGATGGGACCAGGGATCCCAGAGACTCAAAAGTTCAATCTCTCAAGCTGTTCTTTGTGCCACAAGTCCTTCCCTGACCATTTAACTTCCATGCAGTTGACCGGTTCGGGTGGGCTCGGTGACGCTGCAGCTCTGCCACTCTCCCTGAGGGTAAGGCCTACGGTGCCGCGGACCGTCGCAGTACGAGGGGTTCGGACGCGGGGGAGCCGCCAGAGAGACCTGCTGCCGGGGTGGGCCTGGCTGAACGGACCCGCGCCTGGGCGGGGGACACCGAGAGCACGGGGAGAGGCGCTGGGGCCCGGGCCCGGGCCTAGCCCGCCGCTGCCATGGCCCCACTGTTGCCATGGAGATGAGCTCCCGTCGGGCCCCGCGTGGGGGGAGAAGCTGTGGGGGGAGAGAGATGCGCTGGCACGTGACTCCCGGCCATGTGGCCGCATCACGTGCTCGCCGCCGCCCGGCCCCGCGCGTGCGCAGAGGCTCTCTGTAGGAGAGGTTGCCCCGCGCCGCGGGCGGTGCCGGTGACGTCACGGCGGGGGGACCAATCGGCGGTAGGGGGGCGGTGCCTGCGGCGTTGGCGGCCCCGGTTCGGGTCCCGGTTCCCGCTCCCGGTCCCGCCATGGCCCAGCGCGGCGGCCCCGCGGCGCTCCCGGACAACCCCTTCCAGGTGCGTACCGTCGGGGCAGGGGTGGCCCTACTCCGGCTCCGGGTTCCGTTCCCGGCGGTCCTGGTGTCACGCGGCGTCTCCCGTAGGATCCCGGACCGGAGCCCGCGGCGCTGGACGCCTACAACCCCTTCGGCGCGGTGAGGCGGCGGGTGGGGCCGCTTCCTGGCGGTGGGGCCTTTCCCGCGGCCGGCTGCGACTCACCGTACCCGCCGCTCCCCCCTCTCTCCCCCCCCCGTTTTCCCCGCAGCCGCCGCCGCTGTACCAGGCCCCGTCGGTGGTGCCCCCGCCCGCTGCCGGCATGGCCCCGCCGCAGGCCGCTGCTCAGCCCCCGCGGAAAGCCAGCCCCACCGAGCCCCGGAACTACGGCTCGTACGGCACGCAGGTACCGGCGGGGGGCGGTGGGGCGGGCGGCGGTGGGGCGGGCACCGGGAGGAGGCAGCTCCAGGGCCTGCGCTCCCCCCCCCCGTAGGCCTCGGCGGCGGCCGCCACGGCCGAGCTGCTGAAGCGGCAGGAGGAGCTGAACCGAAAGGCGGAAGAGTTGGACCGGCGGGAGCGGGAGCTGCAGAACGCGGCCCTCGGCGGCGGTGGTGCTGGTGAGTGGGCGGCAGGGCTGGGGGGCAGTGTCCTTCCCCGCCGCACCCCCCCCGCCACTGTCACCGTCTCCTTCCCTCCCCAGCGAGGCTGAACAACTGGCCCCCGCTGCCGTCCTTCTGCCCGGTGAAGCCTTGCTTCTACCAGGACATCCCGGTGGAGATCCCAGCCGACTTCCAGAAGACCGTTACCACCATGTATTACCTCTGGATGGGTGAGGCCCCGGGGGAAACGGACGGGCAGGCTCTGGGAGGAGGCTGAGGAACCAGCGTCCTGCGTTCCCGTGGCTGCTGCTGCTCTGGAAAAATCACAACTAAGGCTTGGTGCCTAGGGCTGAGCCCTTGGTTACCAGGGGAGCCTGACCCGTGGGTTGGAGTTTGTCCAGAGAGGGGCAATGGAGATGGTGAGGGATCTAGAGCACAAGTCTTGCGAGGAGCAGCTGAGGGAGCTGGGGGTGTTCAGCTTGGAGAAAAGGAGGCTGAGGGGAGACCTTCTCGCTCTCTCCAACCCCCTGAAAGGAGGGTGTAGCCGGGGGGGGTCGGTCTCTTCTCCCAAGGAACAGGTGATGGGACAAGAAGAAATGGCCTCAAGTTGCCCCAGGGAAGGTTTAGGATGGATATTGGGAAAAATTTCTTCACTGGAAGGGTTACCAGACACTGGAAGAGGCTGCCCAGGGCAGTGGTGGAGTGGCCATCCCTGGAGGGATTTAAAAGCCGGGCAGACGGGGTGCTGAGGGACATGGGTCAGTGGGGGTTTGGGCAGTGTCAGGCTGATGGTTGGACTCTATCTGGAAGGTGCCTCCCAATCTCAACGATTCTATGATTCTGTGTCCTCTTTCTCAGCCAGCACCATTGCTCTCTTCCTGAACTTCTTGTCCTCGCTGGCCTGGTTCTGTGTGGACCCCTCGTTCGGTTCTGGGTTTGGTCTCTCCATTCTCTGGGCTCTCCTCTACACACCCTGCTCCTTTGTCTGCTGGTACAGGCCCATGTACAAAGCTTTCAGGTGTGTATCTGCTTGGGCTCCCAGCAAGGCACTGGGGTGGGGTGGCTGCGAGGCTGGTGCTCAAAGCTGGGGAGACTGGGCTGCTTGGTGGGACAGCCCCCTCCCCGAGGGTGACACTGAAGGCATCCCGGCTCCTGGTGGCCTTTGGGCCTGGGATTGCGGTGATCCTGCACTGAGCTGCTGGCTGAGGAACAAACCCTGTTTGGCACAGGGCTGTTCTAAGGATGACACGGGAACGCATTTTCCCATGGACCTTGCTGTTGAAGACCCCTGGCGATGCCTCGTACCCCTCCTTCAGCTCTCTCCTTGCTTTAAGCCCTTTAACTGGTGGCAGCACCTCCAGGGCCTGCACGGTCTTGCTCTGAGGAAGGTTTGAGAGTTGTTCTCTGTGGCCTGACCTTACCTGTCTCTTTCTCCCAGGAGTGACAGTTCCTTCAACTTCTTTGTCTTCTTCTTCGTCTTCTTTGCCCAGAATGTGATGTACGTGCTGCAGGCGATCGGCATACCCAACTGGGGCTTCAGGTGCGCGTTGTGCTGAGCCTGGCCTGGCTGAGTGCCCCAGGGAGGGAGGGGGTGGGTGGGCAAGCAGGGGGGGAACCTGTGGGGAACTGCCTCTTGTTTTGCAGTGGCTGGATACTGAGCCTGATAGCACTGCGGAAGAACACAGCCGTGGCCGTGATGATGATCCTGGTGTCCATGTTTTTCACAGCAGTGGCTGTTTTGGGCATCATTATGCTGAAAAGGGTGAGTTTGGATGGAACCTCAGGGCCGGAGTGCGCCTTCGGGAGGAGGAGGCGGCGGGGGGGTTGGCAGGTGCCGGGGCACAGCTCTGTTCGTTGGGGACCCGGAACAGGACCGCTGCCCTGACCCCGAGCCTGTTGTTCTCTTCCAGATCCACTCTCTGTACCGCCGGACGGGTGCTAGCTTCCAGAAAGCACAGGAGGAGTTTGCCGCCGGGGTCTTCTCCAACCAGGCAGTGCGCACTGCCGCGGCCAACGCTGCCGCGGGCGCTGCCACCAACGCCTTCCGGGCACCCTAGCCGGGCGGGGCCTGGCTTCTCACCACATGTGGGCTTGTTCTGGGGAAGAGGAAATCCGAGTTGCACTTTCATTGGATCCCTGTGTGTTTTGCATCAGCTGTCAGAGGCTGCCTCATCCCAGCTTGGAAGTGCTGGTGCCTGAATTGTCTGCTGCTTTAACCCCTTTCCTCACAGATGGAGGCTGTTCTGGTTTGTGCTGGTCCCCTTCCCTCAGCGGACTGGGGAAGGAGCGGGATGGGAGGTGCTGTGCCCAAGCCCTGTGGCTGTCATCGCCCTCCCTTCCAGATGGGTAACGGGGACCGAAATGGCTTCTCGCCTTCCCTGAGCTCTCCTATTTTCCCACCTGGTGATGGCATTTGTGTGCCCTGGGGCATGAAGGGTTCCCTGTGTGCCCAGTCCTGGGGCGTACAGTGCCTGGCTCTTTCCTGGAGGCTTTTGCTTTCCCTTTGACGCGGGACCTGGTTCTCTGCCGAGAACATTGTCCCTGTCTTTCCGCCCCCCCAAGGTCTTGCTCTGGTGGGGTAGGGCTGACTGTCCCCAGGGGGCTGGCTGAGCAGGAAGGCTGTCCCCCTCCAGGCTTTTTCTCTGTCTTTTCCCTCCCTGCTGAGCTGAGACTGCTCCAGGCACAGGGGTAAGGAGAAGGGGGCTGGGAGGGGCACATGCTGCTGGTGGGGGTCCCTGCCTTTAACTGGTGTGTCCAGCCACAGCCGTTCAGGCCTAGCAGATGGGGGACTATAAAGCTAGTTTGGGGGTGTAGGGGGTGGTTCTGGTGCCTCCTCACCTTCCTCTCCACCTTCCTCCTTCCTCCTCTAGCTTGTCCTGGGGCCAGTGCCCCCCTCGCTCCCCCCCTGCACCCAGAGCCAGGACCTTTCCCCCTCCTTTCCCGGGGGCTGAGCCCATCTCCGTGCCCAGCGCTGCCCAGTGTGTGCCCCTCTGTCCCTTGCTCACCACTGGTGTCCCTGGACCTGGTACCACGGCACCGGCTCTCATGAATTCTGCTTTCTCCTGGCTCCTCTCTGATGCTCCCGGGTTTGTCCCCGCTGATCCTGGGCCGGCGAGAGGGTTTGTGCCTTTGTCCTCGGGGGCCAGTGCACGCCATGGGCCCTGCCCTGTCCCGCTGGAGGCGGGGGGGGGGGCTGGTGCTGGGTGATGGCGGGGGTCCCTGCTCTGGCTGTGGCCGGTCCCCCTCATGGGGCAGCTCCAGCTGCTTCCCCCCCCCGTGTTGCTGTGTCCCCCGCCCGCCCACCCGCCTTCAGGTTTTATTTAAGGAATAAATGAAGTTTCACTCCGTGCCTCCGTGCCTTGCAGACGAAGGGGGGGAGGAAAGGGGGGGGTGTACCGGCGGGGCCGGTGCCGCATCCTCCGGCGGGGGTGGGGGGTGGGGGAGCGGACTACAGCTCCCGTGGTGCCGCGTGGGGGCGGCCCCGGTGCGGGGGCGGCCCGAGCTCCGCCGGGTGCCAGCGGCGGCGGGAGCCTCCCCGGAGCCGCCCTGCGCCTCGGCCGCGCCCGGCTCCGCTGCCCGCCATCCCGCACCGGTCCCGGCGGAGCGGGGGATCCCGGAGGCCGCCGCCGCCGCCGGGGGCGATGCTCGGCCGCGCTCCACGCAGCATCCCGCCGCCCGGGCCTCCCCGACAGCCGCTTCGTGCCGGGCCGGGGCTGGGGGGCGCGGGACGGCCAGCCCGCCGGTAGCCGCCCCGCCGGTACCGGCCCGGGGCGCTGCCGGCAGCCGGGCCCCGCCGCCCGCGGAGGATGCTTCTGGGCGGCGGCCGGACCCTCCCCCGCTGCCCCCCGCTCCCGGCGCTGCCCGGCGGCCCGGCCCGGGCACCGCGTCCCGGGCAGCATGAGCCCTCGGCGGGGGCCAGGCGCTGAAGGGACGGCAAGGGAGGAGGAAGCCCCGGGGCCGCTCTCTCCGGCCGGGATGCGAAGGTAGCCGTGAGGCCGGTTCCGTTCCCAGCGGACCTTCTGGCGGCCGCCGGTCCCGCCCGGGGAAGGTGGGGGGGTGGGTGGGGGTGGGGGGGCAGGGAAGAGCCGCCGTCAGCATCCTCCGGGAGGCGAAAGGTGGAGCCCGGCCCGTTCCTGCGGAGCGTCCGTTCCTGCTTCCCCCGGGCCGGCCCTGTCCCGGCGCGGTGCCGGTGGCTGCCCCGGGGCTCTGGGGCCGGCTGCCCTCCCTCGCCCCCCGGGGCAGCCATGCCCTCCCCCAGCGACTCCAGCCGCTCGCTGACCGGCCGCACGTCTCGCAGCCTCACCCATCTCCGCGTCCAGCGGACCTGGCTGCAGATCCTGCTGGTGCTGGGCTTCATCCAGGTGATCCTGGGCGTCCTGATCGTCACCTTCAGCCTGGTGGCAGCCACCATCACGCCCTCGGCCAAGATCCGGCACTCCTGCCCGTCCTGGGCTGGCTTCTCGGTGAGTCTGGGGCAGCACGTGGAGGGGTCCGGCACAGACCTGCTCTGGTGGGTCCGTACAGCTCCCTGGATACTGAATTTGCCGCCGGTCCCAGGGGAGTGCAGCCCCGCTGCTCCCCCACCCTCTGCCTGTAGCTGCTGTGGTGCATTGTGGGAAAATCCCAGGGGTTCCCCCAGGGTGACTCTGTGAGGGATAGGGACCCCCGGAGCGGTGTGGGGGTCTGTCCAGGGTAGGCATTGAGGTGACACGCTTCTGGACAAACCCTGAGTAGGTCCGTCCCGCTGCGGGTAGGGAGGGGTGCGTGGGGTGCTGCAGGGGCGACAGGATGGGGAACACCCTGCCCTGCTCCCAGCTGAGCAGTGGGTGCTCTGCCTGCGGCCGTGGGGTGGGGGCAGGACCCTGGCAGGCCTGGGGTCCTCCTGCAGTGACCTCGTGACACGGATCCTGGCCCAGGTTTTCTGCCCAGCATGGAGCTGCCTGCAGTCCCCAGGCTCTCCAGTGCTCTGAATCAGCAGTTTCTCCGGCTTGTGGCGCCGAGGCTGTCCCTACAGCCCTGCTGCTCCCGGGCTGGCAGGGCTGCGGGGCTGGGGAGGGAGTCTGTCCAAGAGAGGGGGCTGCTCTGGGCCCCAGTGCCTGGCAGAGTCCCCTCCCCATCCTCACCCCTGGGCTTGTGCATCTGCAGCTGGCACTGTCTGGGCTTGTCGGCATCGTCTCCTGGAAGCGGCCGCTCACCCTGGTGGTAGGTGTTTGGGGAGACCCCTCCACAGACAAGGGTCCAGGCTGGGGAGGGCAGCATGGGGGGACCAAGCGGCCCCAGATGCCCCGAGATGTGCAGCTGCCGTGCATCGGCTCCTTGCTCCGCAGCCCTGCCCGGCTGGCAGCTCCTCTCCTCCCCGCTGCAGATCACCTTCTTCACGCTGCTGTCAGTGCTGGGCATCATGCTGAGCCTCGCCGGGTCCATCCTGTCCTGCCAGAACGCACAGCTGGTGAAGTCCTTGGAGGCCTGCGAGAGGGTGAGGCTGGCCAGTGGGCTGCTGCCGTGCCCCCACATGCCCGGACAACTGATCTCAGCTTGTCCCCGGCTGCAGGGCTCTGGGGACTCCGGGAGCTGTGAAACGGGGCGCTGGCAGTGGGATGCACCACTTCTCAGGGGAAGAATATGGTGTCCGGGGATCCCTCATGGTGTTCCTTGTCCCCAGGAGAAGGACTCGTGTGTCTGCTGCCAGGCCCACTCTGAGCCCCCACCTGCCTCCTGCAGCCGGCAGAGTGAGATGCTGACCATGTTCCCCAACCCCGACTGCCGGAGCATCCGCGTGGCGCTCAAGGTGCAGGACCCGGGCAGGTGTAAGGGCTCCCTGGGGAGCGGCCATGCACCCCGCTGTGCTCTGCGGGTCCACAGCTCACCTTACTCCTCCCCAGGATCTCCTCTTCAGCGTCTGCGGCTTGACTGTCCTCTCCACCATCATCTGCACGCTCTCCGCTGTTGTCTGCTGCATCCAGATCTTCTCTCTCGACATAGTCCATGTGGTGAGTCGCAGCCCTGGCCCAGGAGTGGACAGGGGGCAGCACTCCCGGGGTGTTGGGGGCAGGGTCCCAGGACAACACCTGGCCTGGGCTGGATGCAGATTAAGGCTTGGGACACCCATCACTTGCCGGATCTCTGGACAGGGGGTCCCAGCTCTTCTTCCTCCCCTCTTCCTGCAGCTGGTCCCCCAGCGCTCAAGCTCTGTCACGCTGGAATGCACATCCCCCCCTGACACCTTTCTGCAGAGCATGATGGACTTTGAGGAGTTCGTACCCCCGGTGCCACCACCCCCCTACTACCCGCCCGAGTACACCTGCAGCTCCGAGACGGATGCGCAGAGGTACCTGCCTGGGAGCGGGGCTGGTGGAGCGGGGCCACCGTGGCCCCAGCGGGAGCTGGGGGTCCGTTTGCCCCTAGGCAGGGCTTGTCCCACCTGACATGGCTTTTCTGCTCTTGCCTGCACAGCATCACCTACAATGGCTCCATGGACAGCCCCGTGCCCCTCTACCCCACCGACTTCCCCCCCTCCTATGAGACCGTGATGGGACTGCGGGGAGACAGCCAGGTGGGAGCCGGGGGTGGGGGGCTGTGGGCAGGGGAGGGCCAGGCAGGGCTGGGCTCCTGCTCTGTGTGTGCCCACCACCACGCCATCCCGCAGGCCACCCTGTTCGACTCGCAGCTCACGGACGGCTCGCACGCCTGCACCTGTGACCGCGTCCCCTCCATTGTCCTCAGTGGAGAAGGTGAGCCCGTCCCACTTGGCGCTTCTCGGGCTGGAGCATCAGCGCGATGGCAGGGGGCTTGTGGGGTGACCAGCCCTTCCCGGGGTGGTCTTCACCCACGCCCGCTCCCCTCCCTGCAGTATCCATGGACAGCGGCTCTCTGATCATGTCCGAGATCATGGACATCCCCGGGGACAGCAGCCCCTCGGAGGACTCGTGCCTGCTGGAGCTGCAAGGCTCCATGCGCTCCGTCGACTACGTGCTCTTCCGCTCCATCCAGCGCAGCCGCGCCGACTACTGCCTGAGCGTGGACTGCATGCAGTGCAGCCACCACGCGCGCAGCCCCACGCTGGGCTTGCAGGGACCCTTCGAGGAGCCGCCCCGGCCCCGGGTGCGGGGGGAACGCTCCTACTCCTGCTCCACGGCAGAGCCCGGCCACGACGGCATCTTGGTGGGGGGAGCCGGCACCCACAGCTGCAATCGCCTGGAGGGCCTGGCCCGCTGCATCGGCCCCTGCTTCCCCGAGGTGCGCCTCAAGGAGAAGGGCTCGCTGCAGGGGCGCGGGGGCAGCCGCTCGGCAGGGCCCGGCGCCGGCCGCCTCTGCCACCCGCGTCGCAACAGTGAGACCTCCTGCCCCTCGTCCCCAGCCCCGGGGCTGAGCCAGCGCCCGCTCGTGAGGTCGCACAGCGACCCTGGCGTCCTGACGGCCGGCCATGCTGGTAGGTGACAACGGCGGCTGGGATGGGGACGTGTGTGTGGCAGTGTCCGAGCGGCGCCGCTGGGATGTGCCATGGGTTCGGGCTGCGTTTGCCTGTGGCCGTGGGGGGATGAGAGCTGGTCTGAGGGATAGGGGGGGGTGGGGGGGCCAGAGGAGTGTCAGGGCTGGTGCTGGGGGGGTCTGCACAGCGGCGCAGGGCACTGCCAAAGCCTGAGGGTTCTTTCTGCTTCCAGCAGATTTCAGGGAAGTACTTTATACCAAAGCACTGGAGGACACTGAGTCCAACTCCTCTGCGGATACAGGTCAGGGCACTGGGCTATACTGGGCTATAGAAAAAGGTGTGTGGGGGGTGTTTCTGTAGCCCTTTGGGGATTGGGCTCACCCTGCTGGGGCTGGGACAGTGCAGACCCATGGTGGTACTGCTCCTGCCAGCTGGGGAGGGGAGACAGCAGGGACTGTGGGGGCAGGTCGCAGCAGGAGAAGTGTCCTGGCATCTGATGGCAGCGTCTGCGCAGGGCTGTGCTCAGAGGCCTGCCTGATCCGCCGTTCACACTGTGACTCTCCCCGGCTGCTCCGGGCTGGCTCGGCAGGGAAGAGCAAGCTGCTGCCCTCCAAGAAGGTGACGCAGCAGCTGTCGAAGACGACAACCCGCTCACTAGGGGACCTCAAGGGCCGGGGCACCCGTGGGCTGGTGGCCAGGTTCCTGCAGAGACCCAAGCGCAGCCCAGCAGTTGGCATGGAGGTACCCGGGCACAGCTCCCAAGGGCACAAGCAGGTGAGCTCTGGCAACCGCGGTGCCCCAGGGGACAGGGGCAGCTCCTCTTCCCCAGGGGGCCCCATCCACACCTCTTCCTCCCTCCAGTCCCCACCAGCACCTCCACGCTGGTCCTTCCAGGGTCTCCTACCTACCATCCTGTCAGCACCCCTGCTGCAGGCAGAGCCTCCTCCCTGGGGCACTGTCCTTGCCCAGCCCTTCTTGACATGGCAGCCCCTTCCCCTCGGCTCCCACCAGAGCCCTGAGTGGGAAAATGGCACGTCGCAATGGCTTTGGCTTTGCCCCTGAGTCACTGTGGCCCAGAGGCAGTTGCTGGGACATCCCGGCCTTGGCTTATGGGACACCGGAGACCTTGCGCAGCCCAGGAGGCCCTGACGGGAATGAGCCTGTCCTTAATGACAGCGTACATGTGTGACACATGCCTCCGGCATCACGCCTCCGCCATCCCTCGCCACCCCTGCCGTCCTGCCCCACGTGCCCGCCCGGCTGCACCCCAAGCAGGGGTGCTGGCTGCGTGGCTGCATCCTGTCCCCGGGGGTTGCAGGTTCCCTGGAGCGCCCGGCCAGGAGCAGAGCGGCCCCACGAAGGCATCCACCTG
>JAOTQQ010000016.1:969031-982930 GCA_026546715.1 Gallinago undulata | reverse complement strand
AGAGCAGCAAGGCCGGGAAGCGGCTGGAGCGCAGCGAGGGGAGCTTCCAGCGCAGCCTGCACGCCCCAGGTACCCGCTGTGGCCATGGGGCAGTGGGTGCCCCTGTGGGACCCCTGGGCACCACAACCTGAGCTGGGGTCTCCCTCCAGGGCTGCTGCTGACGCTCAACGTCTCCGTACTCTACCAGCACGTGAAGGGCTTTGGCGGGTCCCTCTCTGATGCCGCTGCCATCAACATCCTGGGGCTGTCGCAGCCTGCTCAGGACAACCTGCTCCGCTCCTACTTCTCCGAGAGCGGTGAGTGGTGCCAGCAGCGGGGGGCTGCTCGCAGGGCTGCGGGGACATTCGTCACCTGGGCAGATCACTCTGGTGCTGCCTGATGCTTTTCCCACTCTGCAGGGATCGAGTACAACCTCCTCCGGCTCCCCATGGCTTGCAGCGACTTCTCCGTCCGCCCCTACAGCTACGATGACGTCCCCCATGACTACGAGCTGAAGCACTTCAGGCTGGCTGAGGAGGATGTGAAGCTAAAGGTGGGAGGCTGAATCTGCTGCCGCTGGCGCAGTGTCCCCTTCTCCCGATGGAGCTCCTGCTTGTGCCAGGACCCCTGTGCCTGGGTGCTCCCGAGCCCCTCACAGGGTGGCAGGGTGTGTGGGGACAGCCCATGGGAGCTGACACCTCCTCCGAGGCACGTCCTGGCACATCCCAGCTGGGACTGGCAGGGTGCAGAGCTGGGGCACCGTGCCATGGGGTGGTGCTCGCAGGCTGCCGTTCCCCACAGAGGTCACTTAAGTGCTCCCGTTCCTCCTGCGCAGAGATGACCAGTTTTGGGGGGGCTGCAGTGAGAGCTGAGCCATCCCTCTGCCCCCTCCTGCAGATCCCCATCCTGCACCGAGCCTCGGCCATGAGCAGGAGGATGCTGTCACTGTATGCCAGCCCCTGGACCTCCCCAGGCTGGATGAAGAGCAACGGGGACGTCCGTGGGAAGGGGACACTGAAGGGGCAGGCGGGGGACAAGTACCACAAGACCTGGGCCAACTACTTCATCAAGTACTGTGCCCCAGGGCTGGGATGCTGGAGGACCTGGAGATCGGGGCGGGGGGGGCTGGGGCATGAGTTGGGGTGGGCAGTGGGTGGGCAGGCAATGCTGATACTACCCCTTTTCCCTGTGAAAGGTTCCTGGATGAATATGCCAAGCACAACGTGACCTTCTGGGCAGTGACCGCACAGAACGAACCCCTCGCAGCCATCTTCACGCCCCCCCCGTTCCCCACCATCGCCTTCACCGCTGCGCAGCAGCGGGACTTTGTCGTCCGTGACCTGGGCCCTGCGCTGGCCCGCAGCCCCCATCGCACCCGCCTTATCGTCCTGGACGACCAGCGCATCCACCTCCCGCACTGGGCCAAAGTGGTGAAGAGCAAAGCCCCTTGCCCCGCACGGCTCTTCCCCTTTCCTCTGCTCTGCATCCCGCCAAAACGTTGGGTTTTATCTGAAAATTGAGGCAGCAGCTGCTCCCAGCCCCAGACAGAGCAGGAGGCAAAGGGGGGGGGTCTGCCGGAGACGCTAATTCGGTAGCGACCGCCTCTGTGTGTGCCAGGGACAGGCGGTGGCATCTGTGTCCTGCAGGACAGTGCCCCTGCTCCTCCTCCAGGCAGAGTCTCGGCTGATTCGGCTTGTTCCTTCGTGATGCCGAAGGGCTGTTTGTGGGAATTACATCAAACTAAAAAGAAAGAAAATAAAACCTGCTCCTGCCCCTGCCTCGAGCAAGGCTGGTGCCGCAGGCGCAGCGCGTCCCTCCCTTGCCTTGAACCCGCAGCACCCGGGGACCATGCAGGGCCACGGTGCCGAGGGAGGAGCGGGCAGCAGTGGGGGGGTGAGAAGCCCACCGAGGGGCACGTCTGCCCCCCCACACCTATTGCCCTGGACCCAGCGGGGTGCTGGACCCACATGGGGCACTGCTCGGGGGGCAGGTGGTGATGGGAGCCTGCGGTGCCTGCAGGAGGGCACAAGAGGGGAGGTGGGTGGCCCTAGGGGACCCTGCTGGCACGTGGGATCCGTGTGCCCATCCCCACGGCACTTAGGGCACTGGTGGCCCTGGCGTGAGGTGTCTTCCTCTACTCCCCCAGGTCCTGGGCAATGCCACTGCTGCCCGCTATGTCACTGGCCTGGGGGTTCACTGGTACCTGGACAGCATCATCCCGGCCAGCTGCAGCCTGGAGGCCACCCACAAGCTCTTCCCTGACCACCTTCTCCTCTACACGGAGGCCTGCAGTGGCTTCCTCACCTTCCGCTTCTCTGTGTCCCTGGGCTGCTGGGAGCGAGGAGAAAGCTACAGCCACAGCATCCTGACGGTACGGCCACCCCCGGCGCTGCCCACCTGGGGCTGGGGGCCCACCTCGGTCCCACTCAGCCCCTCCCCCTACCTGCCCAGGTCCTGAACCACTTCGTGGCCGGCTGGACCGACTGGAATCTGGCCCTGGACATGCAGGGGGGCCCCAACTGGGTCAAGAACTTCGTGGACAGCCCCGTCATCGTGGACAGCAGCAAGGACGTCTTCTTCAAGCAGCCCATGTTCTACCACCTGGGGCACTTCAGGTGGGTCGGGGCTCAGGGGCTGCTGCCAACCTGGGATTGGGACAATCCCTCCCCTGCTCCTCTTCCTGCAGCAAGTTCATCCCCGAGGGCTCCCGGCGCGTGGGGCTGCAGAGCAGCCGCCGATGTCTCATCTGTCAGCTGGAGCACGTGGCCGTCCTGCGCCCTGATGGGGCCCTCGTCCTAGTGGTCCTCAACAGGTCAGAGGGGCAGCCTGGGTAGGGGGACGCTTGGCTCTGGCTGTGCTGGGCTGCTCAGCCCCTCTCGCCCACTAGGTCTGACTGGGATGTGCTGTTCTGGATCCAGGACCCTGCTGTTGGTTTCATCGAGACCATGGCTCCAGCCAACTCCATCCAGACCTACCTGTGGCGTGGGAAGTGACGGCCAGGGCAGGGCAAGAGATGGCATCACGTGGCTGGGGGGGGTGGGTGGGGGGGTGGTGTCTCTGGGGGTCCCTTGCCCCTTCCAGCACCCTTCAATGGTGGAAGCAGGTAGTGACCCACCACTGTGGGTACAGGATGGACCAAGCGTCCTGCCCCGCTGGGGTCCCACCAGGGCTGCCGCCGCCGGTGCTTCCCAGCCTTGCCCATCCCTCCCCGGTGTCCCCCAGCCCCCTGAAAGCTCCCGCAGCAGCATCTCCTGGACCACGCTTCCACACGTGGCTCCCTTAAAACCTTCGCGTGTGTCTTGGGCGCCAAGTAAAACCCTGACGCGTTCTCTCCGGTATGTGCCGTCCCCGTCAGTCTTTCCTCTACGCTCTCGGAAATTGCTCGGTTTTCCTCAGCGAGGCGGCAAAGGGCAAGGGGTGCCCCGGAGGGCTCTGTCCCCACGGCCCGCGTGTGGCTGCCTTGTTTATCGCTGCAGCTGGAGACTCAGCCGCTCGCCAGCTCTTGATTCGTTTCATATGTCCCATCGGTTTTCCCCAGCCTGCTATTTTTTTTTATTATTTTTTATTTTTTTAATCCAAAACGTGCTGTTGTCCCAGGGTGGACACTGCAGAAAAGGCTGAGTAAATTTTATCAGCGTCCCCATCCGCTGGACCTTGCAGACAAATTTAGGTTGGTGCCATCTCTTCCAGAGCTCGTGCTCCGCTGGTGTGGCCTCCGGACAGACTCCCCTCTGTTCTGGCTGTGGCCGACGTTAACTGCCAGCCCGCAATTACCTGGATATCTTGTTTGCTCTCTTTAAATACTGGTTACAGTATTTGCTTGCTCCAGCCTTTGGGAACGTTACCAGCATCTTTGAAGTCCTGGAATGAGAAAACCAGAGCGCTCCTTGGCAAACTCCCCTTGTGTGAGAGCTGTGGAGTTGCTGACACTGGGGGAAAAAGGAGGAAAAAAAAAAAAAAAAGAGGTTTAACAGCTGTTTTCTTAGAGTACAGCATGAAGGCAGCACTGGGCTCCATCTCAGCCCTGTTCACAGAGCACATCTGCCTGTCCTGCACTTTTATCGACGTTCCTGGGTAACGCTGGCCCAAACTCGATCCCTTTGCTGGACCAAGGTAGAGCAAAGCTGTGCCAGGCAGGGAAGGCACACAGGCACCCCCGCACCCCCAGATGGTCAGCAGTGCTCAGGGATGCACGTGCAGGAAAATGCTTTGGTGCAGCCCCTCCAGCTGGGCTCTGCGCCCCCCAGCCCTCTGGAATCCCACCTGCCACAGGGCTTGTACCTTCCCCCTGCGCTGAAGAGCTGACGGTGAAACTGAGGGATGCGACATCCCTGGCAGCGGGTGCGAGGGGCTGGGGGAAGGCGGGAGGAATTGCCCCCATGGATCCCGCTGGCTGCAGCCTCTGCTGGGGGGGGGGTGGTGGTGTCTTTGCTCTGGCCGGGGTGGCAAGAGCGGTCCCTGGACAAGGGGCTGCCTCCCCAGCCACCTGCACAAGTGGCATCAGGGGGACCGTGGGGCCAGGCTGGGCAGATGCTGCCTCTCCTGTGGCTCTGCCCCCTCCTGTTTCTCCTGATGGGCAGGTGCCTGCAATTAGGAAGGATCCCAAATTAGAAGGTGTTGAGCCCAGACTTGTTTTGCAGATGATAAACTCCTGCAGCCTGCTCCACCCAGCCCAGCTGCAGGCGTGGGGCTCAGGCTGGGGGGTGGGGGGTATAGCCCCATTGCAGGCGTGAGTGGGCTCCTGGCAGGCAGCACTCACAGCCCCCCACTGCACCTGAGTAGCTGCAGGGCCCCAGCAGAGATGCCAGGGTGGGCACAGTGACCCCTAACCCTGCCTGGGCCAGTCCTGGGGGACAAGGCTGCTTTTGTGGGGCTCTTTGAAAGGGGAGCGCTGCACTGGGCGCAGGTGGCTGCAGGGGGGTCCTGTCTGGGGTGATGGAGGCACCTGGGGGGGCTGGTGGGAATTCCTCCCTCCCCAAAGCTTCTCTCTGGCCACTGGGGGAGATTTCAGGAGAGCTTTGCAAATGCTGTGGTGAGTGTTGAAAGTTCTCTTTGGAGCCAGGTTGCAAAATCATCCCCAGGCTCCTTTTCAAAATGCACAAGAGTCCCATGAGCTGTCTGGTCCTCTCCCGGACTCACCTTTCCTGCTCTGCCAGACGCTGTCACCTCCCACCACGCGCAGCCAGGACGCAGGTCCCGCTGCCCTGCTGAGACGCGGCGAGAGGGTTTTGTGGCAGCAGGTGAGTACCCTGGGTCCGTGGCGGCTTCCTCAGCTGGCAGAGATGGGGATGGCCCCAGACAGCAGGACCACGCTGAGGCCATGCCCACGGTGCCAGGCATCGCCCCCGGGCAGGGAGCGGGAGGCGATGGGTGCAGGAGAGCCTGCCTGGCCTTGGTCCCCATCCTGCACAGTCTCGGGGAGCAGTGAGCTGTGGTTATGTCCCACCCTTGCCTCCCCCTGCCCATGGGCAGCACCTGGCACCGGGGTCCTGAAGCGCAGAGGAGGCTCCTCTCATGCTCTTTCGAGAAGCTCCTTGCCCAGCACCACAGGGAGGATGTGGCAGGGTGGGGACACCTGCAGAGGGCAGGGAAATGCAGGACCCCTCTGTGCCGGGGGCTCAAGCCCCAAACCCCTCTGGCTGGGCAAGCCCTGTCTGTCAAGCTCATTGGGTTGGGAACATGGAGCTCTTTGCTCCTGGCTGTGGCTTGGGAGTCACCGGGCACACACGGAGCAGTGTGGCATGGTGTGGCACAGCATGCACGGCACGGCACAGCCCAGCACAGCCCCACTGGGGGATGAACAAGGAGAGAGAAGGAGTGGGAGGGAGGCGATGGGAGTGAACAGAGCTGCTGGGTACAGCCGGTGTGGGCGGCTGGGAATGCCAGCCTGGTGGGCAGGGGGCAGCACACACCTGGGGGGCTGCACCCCCGGCTGGGATGTGCGCACCGGCAGGGCAGGAGGGAAGGTGAGCACTGGGGAGTGGGCAGGACAGCGGGGGCTCAGCCCTGGCTGGGGGTGCCGGTGCTGCCCGAGGTTCCTAGGCAGGGGGAAGCTGGGACCGTCCCTGGCCTGGGTGTCTGACCCCCCACGGGGATGGGACAGGGTGAGAGGAGCAGGCTGCTGACACTTGCCACCCTGCTCCCAGCCCTGGTCCTTGCCATCAGCATCCGTCCGAGCCGTGCTGCAGCGGAGGTGCCATGGGGCCTGGGTGCACCAGCCTCCTGGGCTGGCTCCTGCTGGGGCAGGCAGTGCTACGAGCAGCAGGTAAGTACCGGCACCATATCCCCAGGCTGCTGAGGTCAGCGGTTTGGAGCGGCACGGCCACGGGCTGGGTGCCGGTGGTGGGTGGAAGGGATGAGCCGGGCTCCTGTCGCAGCCCCCCGTGCCTGCCCCGCTCTCTCTCCTCCTGCCGCAGGCGGCCGTCCCTGCGATGCCAGGGACTTTGGTCACGGCTCGCTGGTGTGCGCCTGCAGTGCCACGTACTGCGACACACTGGACCCCCTGGTGCTGCCGGTCCCGGGCACCTACGTCAAGTACGAGAGCAGCAAGGCCGGGAAGCGGCTGGAGCGCAGCGAGGGGAGCTTCCAGCGCAATTCCAACATCCCAGGTACCCACAGCGGCCAGACCCTCGCACCCGAGAGCAGACCCTGTCCCTGCGCGGTGGCTGCGATGATGTTTGTCCCCGGCAGATTTCCATCTCACCCTGGACACGGCACAGCAGTACCAGAAGGTGAAGGGCTTTGGTGGCTCCATCACTGATGCAGCTGCCATCAACATCCAGTCCCTGTCCAAGGATGCCCAGAACCACCTGCTCCGCTCCTATTTCTCTGAGGAAGGTGGGCCTGGGGCAGGGCGATGCTGCTGGGTGACGGGGCCGGGCTGCCCACCCTCCCCTCCTCGGGGTCTGGCTGCTGAGCCTCATGCCAAGAGGCTGGGAGTCTCCTGGAAGCCAGGGGGCTGCACCCCCTGAAGACCCCAGCCGTGCCCATCGCCACCCGCCCTGTCCCTAGGTATCGAGTACAACCTCGTGCGTGTCCCCATGGCCAGCACCGACTTCTCCATCCGCCTGTACACCTATGCTGACACGGAGGGGGACTTTGAGCTGAAGCACTTCAACCTGACAGAGGAGGACACGCGGATGAAGGTGAGTCCCACAGGGTGAGCCCGAGGCCGTCAGCCTGTGTGGGATGGGACAGGATTGGGATGGGATGAGACGGGACAGGCTGTGCTGGGCTGGGGAAGGGCAGCACCTTCTCGGTGGTGGAGAGGGAGAGGACTTGTCCTGATGACCGCGATGCCGGTGCCAGGGCAGCCCTGGAGAGCTCACTGCCATCCTGGTTCCCCCCAGATCCCCATTCTCCAAGCAGCCCAGGCAGTGGCCAAGCGGCCACTGTCACTGTACGCCAGCCCCTGGACCTCCCCAGTCTGGATGAAGACGAATGGTGCGATGACAGGGAGGGGGACACTGAAGGGCAGCCCCGGGGACAAGTATCACCAGGCCTGGGCCAAGTACTTTATCCGGTGAGGAGCCGTAGGAGCGCGGTGGGCACCAGAGTCGCTGGGGCTGGGGACGGCACTGCCGTGACGGGGCCATTCACTGTCTGCCCCTGCACGCAGGTTCCTGGACGAATATGCCAAGCACAACCTGACCTTCTGGGCGGTGACGGCGGGGAATGAGCCCACGGCCGGTGAGATCGTCTTTTACCCCTTCCAGTGCCTGGGCTTCTCCCCCGAGCACCAGCGGGACTTCATTGCGCGGGACCTGGGCCCTGCACTGGCCAACAGCTCCCACCGCGACGTCCAGCTCATCATCCTGGATGACCAGAGGGTGATGCTGCCCTACTGGGCCCAGGTGGTGAGTCCCCACAGTGGCTCCCTTGTCCCCGTGACAGCTCTCCCAGCCCTGGGCACCGGTGACTCCTTTCTCCCACCAGGTTCTCAAAGACCCCGAGGCTGCCAGCTACATCAGCGGCATCGGCATCCACTGGTACCTGGATTTCTTGGCGCCTATTGACCTCACGCTCTCCATCACCCACCACCTCTTCCCAGACTATTTCCTCCTCTCCACAGAGGCCTCCGCTGGCTCCTACTTCTGGGAGCCACGGGTGGTGCTGGGTGGCTGGGACCGTGGGACCAAGTACAGCCACAGCATCCTGACGGTGAGGCTCGGAGGGGGCTACAGATGCACCAGTCACCCCCTGTACCCGCCCATGGCTCAGCACCATCACCTGCCCCATTGCAGAACCTCAACAACTACGTGACAGGCTGGACCGACTGGAACCTGGCCCTGGACCTGGAGGGGGGCCCTAACTGGAGCAAGAACTACGTGGACAGCCCCATCATCGTGGACAGCAGCAAGGACATCTTCTACAAGCAGCCCATGTTCTACCACATGGGGCACTTCAGGTGGGTCAGGGCTGGGGGTGGCCAGCAAGGGGCTGCCATCCCAGGCCCCATGCTCAGGGCCTGCTTATTCCTGCAGCAAGTTCATCCCTGAGGGTTCCCGACGCGTGGGGCTGGCTGTCTCCAAGAAGTGCCGCCGGTGTGACCTGGAGCACTCGGCTTTCCTGCGCCCCGATGGCGCTGTGGTCCTGGTGGTCCTGAACCGGTGAGCAGTTGTGTCCCATACCCCGGCTGGAAGCCCATCTGCCCCCTCTGACCTCCAGCCCCTCTTGCATCCCCACAGCTCGCCCATGGACGTGGCCTTCGGGATCTCTGACCCGCGGGTCGGCTTTATTGAGGCCGTGGCCACCAGTGACTCCATCCAGACATTCCTGTGGAAGCAGCCGGCCTAGCACCATGGCAGCGGAGGAGGGAGGTGCTGGCACTGGGAGCAGGGTGCTGGTGGAGGGCTTGGGCATGGGTCCTGGCACGGGGATGGGGCTGCGGCACAGCCCCACGATGCCCCGGGGGGACCTGTTTGACCCAAGGGCTGCAACGCCTGCTCTTTTCTAGATGTTTTCATAAAATAAAACAGGTTTTCTACAGCCTTGCCTGAGCCCCCTCTGCCCTCCCTTGCTGCTTGCTTGGGTGGCAGGACCATGCCAGGAGGCTGCCCCACAAGGTCCCACCATGCCGATGCCTGGCTTCCTGGGGTCACTTGGCCGGGGAGCAGGTCCATACCGTGGGGAGACAGGGTGCTGTCACCCCGAGGGGCAGCATCTCCCTCCCCTCTGCAGCGTCCCCCGGGCAGGGCAGGGGCCCAGGGCCAGTAGCAGCCATGACCCGCAGCCCAGGGTTCAGGGCCAGGCCCTGATGTCAGGGGCTCCAGCTTCTCCTCTCAGCTGCAGTGGGTGGCCACGTGCTGCGGTTTCTGCAGCCGGAGCCGCCATCGGCGCCCCCACCCCCAACCCCCCCCCCCCACTTAATGGGAACCGGGAGCGTCGGGCTCATACTTCCCGAGTGACGTTATGGGGGAGCGGGCACGGGGGGGGGGCTGCATTGAGTCATCCCCCCTCCCACTGGGGCCCCTCAAACTGGGCCAGTATGGCGGAGGCTCTGCGGCCGGCACCGCACCACAGGCCTCCCCCCAGCCATCACAGCTGTGTCACGGGGCACGTGTCCGGGGGGGGACACACAGCCAGGGACACCAGCCCCCACAGGGACCAGCCCTGTGAGGACACTGGTGGTGGCAGTGGCACAGAGCGAGGGCTGTGTGCTGCCCCGCAGCCGGCCTGGCCACGTGCCGCCTTTCCGTTTGCACGCTCGTAAACTGGCAGCGGCCGGAGGAAACCCTGGCGGTGGGGCCATACCCGGGCCCCAGCCCCAGGCCGGGGCCGTCCCTAGGGAGCACCACGGTGCTGCAGGGGCACACAGTGCCTGGGTGGCCACCGCTGACCCCCTCCCCCGGCGGCCCATGCAGTCCTGGCCACGCTGCCCACGCTTGCTGCTGGGGGCGAGGAGCTCCCCGCTGCTGGCAGGCACTGAGGAATGCAAACAAGAGCTGTCAGCGCCGGAGGGATTCCGGCTGCAGCTGCGGCCGCTCGCTGCCCTGCTCGCACTGCTGCAGGGAGCGGGGCTCCGGGTGTCCCTCCGCTCCCTTCCAGGCTGGGGACACATCCTGATGGCAAGGCCGGGCCTCCTGTGCCGCTGGCTGGCTGGCAGCAGCGTGGGGACCGGTCCCACGGTCGCTCTGCCTGGCAGCCAGAGGGCAGGGATGCCACAGGGCAGGAGAGATGGAGGGTCTCAGCCCCACAGCTGCTACAGAAAGGTTGGGGGACGCTGCTGAGATGCTGACAGATGCTTTTAGGAAGCTAGAAACCTGTAGGTGTCCCCTTTGCACCCCAAGGCTGGGGACAAGGGCTCCGGTACCAGGGCTGAGCAGGACAGGCATCGGGGCAGCCCACTAGTGCCCACCGCAGCACTCGAGGCTGTGCAACTGGGGAAACTGGGGAGGGCCCTGAGCTTGCTGGGAGGAGAGCGTGCAGGCGGAGAGAGGGAGGTTTATTGGCGTGGCAGGCACGCTCTCTGCCAAGGGGGCTACGATTTCTGGCAGGACACAGAGTGGAGACCCGCAGAGAACAACGACGCCGAGCTCCCTTGTGTAAAAATAGTCAGTTCCAGAGGTTGGAGGAACAGTCGCGCAGCTCTTCCTCACTCCTCCTCCTCCTCTTCCTCCTCCGCCAGGGCAATGGGCTGGCGGCCGGCCGGCTCTGCGCCACCGCGCTGGATGGAGACGATGCCGCTCAGGAAGGCGTAGCCCAGCATGGCCACCAGCCCCACCAGCACAGACAGCAGCTGGTTGCGCCGTTTGTGGGGGTCCTCCTCCACCTCACCGCCGTCGGCGCCTGCAGCCCGCGGGGCGCTGGCTGGGGGCTCACCTGGGTGGGACAGAGCAGGGATGTGGAGAGGGACTGGGGTGACCCTCAGCCTAGAGGGGGAGGCAGGGGGGACGCATCTCACCTCCGTCCCAGGGGAAGTAGAGGCTGAGGATGGAGGTGCAGTAGTTGCACAGGTTCTGCAGGGACTTCAGGTGCTGCTGCAGTTTCCCATTGGGCAGCTTCGCCTTCAGGAGTGGCGCCAGGTGGCTGAAGACGAAGGCATCAAGGGAGGCCGGCCTGGGGCACAGAGACCTGCGACTCGGTCACCGTCCCTCCGCCATTCCCACCCAAAGCCACCCACTCCCATTGTCTACCCCTAGCATCCCCAGGGGATGGCTCCTCCTCAGAAGGGCTCACTGCTCCTAGCCCCCACGGTGAGGATGGGGGGAGCAGGACTTTCCCACCCCACAGCAGGTCTGCTGGAGGGGACAGGAATGCTGGGGCTAGTGGCAGCTCCTGCAGCCTTAATTCCTGTGACCCGCATCACTCCATGGTGCCTTGGGCAGCCCTGTCCCCTGTCAGCCTGTCCAGCCCCCAAAGTGACATGCATGGGCTGTGGCTTCCCTGGGTGTGGGGGGGCCTCTCAGGCCCCGGAGCACCTTCCCCCTCCGGCCACCTACGAGTCTCCGAAGAAAAACTTCTGGGAGCCGAGGCGCTGGGACAGGAGTGTCAGGCATTCCCGAGCATCCCGGTAGAGCTGGAGGAGGAGGACAGAGGGTTGTCACCCACCCGGCCACGCAGCAGATGGCCACGGTGCTAAGGGGAGCGGGACAGGGGTGCTCAGCCAGGGCGAATCCCAGCCCTCAATTAAGATTTTGGCCTCATGTGGGTCCTTCTGGGTACCCGCCGAGGACCCGCTGTGCCTTGATCATGTCACCTCACCTCCTTCTCCAGCCTCTCCTCATCCTCCATGTAGCTGTCTCCCCACATGAGCTGCAGCCGCTCCAGGTGCTGCTTGTGCATGCAGTTGGGTAGGAAGAAGTTGAGGGGGAAGGGAATGGTTTCTGCGTACCACTTCCGCGTGTGCTCCACATAGTTCTTCGTGTCCACCCAGAAGGTGTGGATCTGCAACAGGGGACGATCCGTGCCCGGGCTGTGGCAGGGCTAGAGCCAGCACGGCCTCTTGCCGTGGCAGAAGCCGCGGAGTTGGTGCCTGGCACTGCCCGCAGTGATGCAAGCCCAGCACAGGACTGGCTGCCCCTGAGACCACAAAGGGCTGAGGGACCATCAGGGTCAAGGCCAGAGCCCAGCACTGGCTGCACAACCCACCGCTGCCCCACAGGACCCCTGGCATCCCGATCCCTGCTACAGATGCTCCAGGCCCCTGGGATTTTGCTGCCTGGACCCCTGTCCGGGCATGGGGGGCACACACCAGAGCCCACTGACACCGTGCCAGGGAGTGGATCTGGCTGTCAGTGAGGTGATAGTATTGTGCAGGTTGGAAGGGACCTTTCAGATCATCTCATCCAACCATCAACCCAACTCTAAACCATGTCTCTAAGCACTAGGTCAATCTGGCTTTGAAATCCCTCCAGGGATGGGGCCTCAACCACTGCCCTGGGCAGCCCAGTCCAATGGGAAGGAACCCTTTCCGTGGAAACATTGTTCCTAATCTCCAATCTGAACCTCCCCTGGTGCAACTTGAGGCCATTTCCTCTTATCCCATCACCTGGGACTTGGGAAAAGAGACCGACCCCCCTTTCAGGGAGTTGGGGGGTCTCCCCTCAGCGAGAAGGTCTCCCCTCAGCCTCCTTTTCTCTAGGATGAGCACTCCCAGCTCCCTAAGCCTCTTCTCATGAGACCTATTCTCCAGACCCCTCACCAGCTCCCTTGCCCTTCTCTGGACCTGCTCCAGCCTCTCCAGGTCTTTTTTGGGGGAAGGGGCCCAAAACTAGACACAGCCCTCAAGTTAGGGTTTCACCGGGACCATCACCTCCTGACTCCTCCTCACACTGTTCCTGACACAGGCCAGGATGCTGGTGGCCTTCTTGGCCACCCGGGGCTCCTCTTCAGCCAACAGTCCACCAACACCCCCAGCTCCTTTTCCTCCAGGCAGCTCCAGCCACAAAGAGAGGCACTTCCCTTCCAGTGTGGCACAGCCAGCTGCCCAGCCTGATGGAGAAGTTGCACCCCGTAGCTCAAGCCCGTTTTCCATCCCCCAGAAATGTGGCCAACTCCCAAGGTCGTGTCTCTCATGTCCCCACCCCAGCCCAAGACTCACCAGCACTGGCAACAGCTTCTCTTCCAGCAAGGACACAAAGGCCAGCGTGTCCGCCCCTTGCGTGGCCGAGAGGTCGTAGTCGGCATTGTACTTCTGCAGAGCAAACGCGACGGGTGATCCCGCAGGGAAGCAGCAAATCCCACCTGAGCCTCTCAGAGGCATGGAGGGACAAGCCCCCTCCCTCCCCGGGGGTCAGGGGATGCCCCTTGTGTGTGTGTCCCCCCTTCCTACCTGTTTCCTGAGGTGAGTTATGATCTGCTGTGTTTTGGAGATGGTGCCCTCGTCCCGTGTCTTCAGTGCAGGCAGGCGGCCTGGGGGCAGGCAGAGGGGAGGCTGCGGGCAGCGGTGCCACCCCGCCACGGGGCAGGGGTGCAGGGGGCCATGAAGGGCCCCCACGCTCAAGGTGAGGGTGCGTGAAGCCGAGGGACAAGTGGATGTGGTGGGACGGAGGGCGTACAAGGTGGGGCGGGGGGGACGACGACAGGGACACAAGGGGGGTGGGCGAGAGGGTGAAAGCTGTGAACAATGGGGAAACGGGGAGCATGCTGGGACGGAGTGGGTGCAATGGGGTGAGGAGGGTATGATGGGGGGGAGGGCAGTGGTGTGAGGGGGGGGCAACGGAGAAGCAAAAGAGAGAGTGCAATGGACTGGACGGGTGCAATGGGGTGAGAGGGGATGCAATGGGGATGGGGGGTGGGATGGGGCAGGGAGAGTGGGATGGGGCAGAGGGTGGGATGGAGGGCAGGGATGGGCAATGTCATGGGAGGCACGGTGGGGCGGGGGGTGGGATGGGGCAGGAGGGTGGGATGGGGTGGAGGGGGTGCAGTAGTGCAAGGCAGGGGCAACAGGACAAGGGGGTCGCAATGGGGTGGGGACGT
>JAOTQQ010000016.1:925506-940407 GCA_026546715.1 Gallinago undulata | reverse complement strand
GGGTCAGAGCTCAGGCAGGGCCCAGCCTCTCCCCAGGGGGCTCGGGGGGGTTTCCCCTGTGGGTCTGGAGGGGGGCGCTCAGCCCAGGCACACGCCGTCCTGCCCACACGCCGGTGCTGCCGCCGTTACCTGCGTGCCTGGCGCCAGGGGGTCCGCAGGCAGCGGGCGTGTGGGGGGGGGCGGCCTGTCCGAGGGGGGGGCCTGGATAGAGAGAGAGCAGGAGGCTGTTTTCGGGGTGGGAGGGGGTGTGGGGGGGAGGCAAGCTCTTCGGGGCAGTAGGCACAGAGGGGGCGCAGGTCATGGGGAGCTGGTGTGCAGCCAGGCATGCAGTGGGGGCCAGCGGCCAAGGGGTGCTGCCTGGGCCCCCCACCCCGGCCCGGGTGTTACCTTGGGCGGAGGGTCCGGCGGGAGAGGCCGGGAGGGTGGATCGGGCCTGGCCGAGCCGAAGGCAGCCGGCTGCAGAGAGAGGGAGAGGGGGCAGGTGCGCCATGCAGCCCCCGCGGCCGGGCAAGCCGTGCAGCATGCGGAGACCCCCCCTCCCGCCGCCAAGCTGAGACACCCCCCCCATCCTCCCCCACAGCGGGCAGCTCCAGGGCTCAGCCCTGCCTTGGATGGCCACTGAGCACCAATCCTGGAGAAGTGTGGCCAGTACTGGAGGTGGCACAGGCCCCCCCCGGAGCAGAGTGGACAGGCTGCTCCTGTCCCAGGCTGCCAAAACCAGGCACGGCCCGGAGGGATGCTCGGAATCCTTCTTGGCAACAACCAGCCCAAACCCCGGTACCCACAGCAACCGCAGCCTGTTACTACGGCGACAGCATCCCCCTCACCAGCATCCCTTCTCCATCCCATCATCTCTCTCCCCACCGCGGGATCTCACCTTGCTGCTGTGCATGACCTGCAGCTCCGTGGCCTGACGCCACTGCGGTGGCCGGGGGCGCTGGGGGGGGCCCTGACTGCCCGACCGGGGCTCTGGCTGCGAGATCCTGCAGGGGAAAGGCAGGATCAGGCCCCCCTCCTCTGGGCGGTCGGGGGGGGACACACACACCCTGCGTGACAACCGAGCGACACTGACACCAGCAGAAGCCCAAGAAAAACGAACCCCTCGGCACCGGAAGATGCGACACCCCGCACCCCGGGGCTGCCCCGCACCCCCCGGGCACTGCCAGGGGAAGATGGCAGCAGCGGAGGCCTTGCGAAGCAGGACGGCTCAGGGACAGCCCCACGCCCAGGCACCGGCAGTGACGTTACCCGCTCCAGCCATCTGGGGCTTCTGGACCCAGGAATCGGACCCGGGTCCCGGCGCTGTGGGGAGAAGAGTAGGGGGGCTCAGCCCTGGGCTGGGGTGGGTGTGGGGGAAGGAACCGTGGTGACACGGGGCGAAGAACCGCGGTGACACGGGACGACGATGCATGACAGGGTCTGCTACCTGCACGGGGAGGGGGGAGAGAGGCAGGCGTGCACACACACACACACACACACACAAGGACTGTCACCCGCCCGGGGACACACGCATGCACACTGCTGGCTCAGCTGCTGTGGGACACACGTGTGCATGCAAACACGCATGCCCGTGCCCCGCGCACCCACCGCACACGTGTGCGTGCCCCCATGCGGGCAGCGCGTGCCACCCGTCCCCGCCGTCCCCCGTCACCTGTACTGGCAGGAGGTCCCTTTGCCGAGCTGGCAGAGGCGCTTGTGCAGTCCGGCGCGGCGGGCGCAGCAGAGCCCCAGCGCCAGGGCCAGCCCCAGCAGCGCGCTCAGCAGCAGGGCGGTGGGCAGGGCGCTCCCCCCTGCAGAGAGCAGCACGTCAGCACCCCCCCGCCGCGGCACCCCACGCCGGCTCTGCCCGCACAAAGCCCCATTCTCCGTGCCCGCCTGCCTCTGCCCTCACCTCGCTCCAGGCTGGCAGGGCCGCTCTCCTGGCTGCCCCCCGGCCCGGGGGTCTCGCACGTCGGGGGGGCCCAGCCCTGCTCGCAGTGGCAGTGCCCGTGGTTGTTGCACACCTGGGGTGGGTGACGGTGAGCCTCAGCCCTGCCGGCAGGTCCCCACGTCCATCACCAGCCCCCTGGCCCCACACTCACCCCGTGCCCGTGACACTTGCTGTGGCACTGCTGGTCACCCAGCGCGGAGACATCCTGGCACCGGTGCTGGAGGCAAACCTGCCAGGGGACGTGGTGTCAGCACCTGGTGAGCCCCTCCAGCTCCTTTCCCACTCCCAGTGCTCACCTTTCCAGGGCCGCAGGCGGTGCCAGGCAGCACCATGGCCGCATCGCTCACGTCCTCATCCCCTGGCAGGAGGGTCCCCTGGCAGGACCCTTCTGGAGCGTCCCCCCGGGTGCTGCCATGCTGGCACTGCAGCATTCCGCAGCCAGTGTCCCTGTGGAGACGGTGGGGTCAAGATCCGGGAGGGGGCGGCGAGGGGAGGATGGCAACAGGGGGTGGCACTCACCCCTGGGCACAAGCGACGTAGGAGCCGTTGGGGAGCTGCCCGCAGTGCCCGCGTTCATCCCCTTTCGCGTTCAGGGAGGCCATGCAGGAGCTGGAGATGGGGCTGGCGCCTGCAGCGGGGAGGGCAATGAGGCTCAGCGCCCCGTCCCCAGCCCCCAGCCCCCTCCCCATCCGCGCCGTACCCGTCCCCAGCAGCTGCTGGCACTGTGCCTCGTAGGTGGCGCAGGCACCACGGAAGCAGACGGCGTCCCCACCGGCACAGGGGTGCCCGTCCTGCAGGAAGGTGTTGGGTGGGCAGTGCGGCGAGACCCCATCGCAGAACTCGGGCAGGTCACACTCCCCCAGCGGCTCCCGGCACGGGTGTCCAGCGCGGCGCAGCTGCAGGGTGGCACAGTCAGATGAGCGGGTACCCCCCCAGGAAACCCACCCCCGGAGTGCGGCCGTGGTGGCGTCGCTGCCAGCTGCCCGTCCCCACACACCTGGCAGTCCTGGCAGCAGGCGTCCCCCGAGGCGCACTCAGCCCCTGGCATCAGCTGGCAGCTGCTGCTGTTGCAGCAGGGATCAGTGCACTCCTGCCAGCAGAGGGGCTGCCGTGAGCGGGTGGCACCGGCACCCCCCTGCCAGCCCCACGGCGGGGCCAGGACACGGCACCCCTGGGCAGAGCCACGGTGTGGGCTCAGGATAAAGGGGATGACAGCAGCGGGGACCCCAGCCCACCCGGAGCCCCCTGTACCAAGCTGAGGCCGCAGTCGCAGCCCTCGTCTGCCTCCACAAAGCCATTGCCGCAGCGGGGGCTGCCGGCCAGGCGCCGGGGCTCGGGGACGTTGGAGAGGCACCAGCCCTGGCCCCGCCGCAGGCTGCGCTCCAGGTCCCGCCGGCTGCAGTTGCTGAAGCTCAAGCCTGGTGTCAGCCTGCGGAGCCGGAGAAGGGCCGGTGAGGTGGGAAGGGGGCTCAGCACCAGCACCCCTCGGCCCTGCCCGCTGCCCTCACCCTGTGGGCAACGCCATGATGCAGCCGCGGTCCTGCTGGAGGTCACTGCAGTTGCAGAAGCGGCCAGCGCCGTCGTGGCGCATGCCCAGGTTGTGCCCCAGCTGGTGGGCCACAGTGGAGGCGACAACGAGGACGCTGACGGAGTGGTCCTGCGGGAGAGGGGGCGTCAGAGCGGGCAGGGGGCAGCAGGACGGGGCGGGAGGGGATGTACTGACCGTGCTGACCCCCCCGGAGCGCGCGGGGGAACACATGGAGGCTTGAGCCGATATCCCCACCGAGACGTCATCAAAGTGGGCACCCCTGGGGAGAGAGCGCAGAGGTCAGGGAGAGTTGACCTTGTGTCCTGTCCCCCGTTCCCCCCGTCCCCCCCACAACTCACGTGAGGAGCTGAGCGTTGTCGTGGGGCAGCCGCGGCAGCAGCTCCTCCCGGCGCCAGCGCAGGAACCGCTCCAGCGCAGCCCGGGCGCTGCTGCCCACCGCAAACCTGTCCCCCTCGCTCCAGACCTCCACCGCCAGCAAGGCCACCCGCACTCCCAGCGGCTGGAAGAACTTGAGGGAGAGGAAGGGGGGATGGGGGTGGGAAATGGGACAGGGGGGCGGTCAGAGACCCCCAGCCCCACAGTGGGGAGGGCACAGCCGAGCCGAGCACCGGACGGCGCCCGGCAGGTCGCAGCAACGACTCACCGCGTCCACCTGGTTGGCGATTTCCAGGGTCCGGGTGCGGACGCGTTGCAGGTTGCGGTAATTCTGGAACTGGGGGGCACAGGGAGGGCCGTCAAGCCGGGGGGTGGCAGGGGAGCAGGGCAGCCCCTGCCCCGGGGATGTCTGCCCAGCACTCACCGCAGCGTGGTCCACCACCATCACCAGCTCCACGAACCGCTGCTGCTCCACCACTTCCCGCTTGACCTGGGGAGCGGAGGGGGTGAGGGGGTAGGTGAGGGGACCCCCTCCAGTGGGGCAAAACTCACAGGGGACCTACCCTTTGCGGCCAGGGGGGCTCTGTCTCCTCCACCTTCTTCCAGGGGGGGTCTGGGGGGTCCTGTCCACAGGCCCGCGGTACCAGCCGGACCTCCAGTGACGGGTACGCGATGTGCTGCCCCGGGGGGCCACCGGTGTCCGGCTCCAGCACGTAGCTTCTGTTTTCTGACAGCTGGAGGTGGCCGCTGGGGACACAGAGAGAAGGCGTCAGCAGTGTGGAGGGAGCTGGGCTCGGGGACCACCAGGGCTGGGAGGGGCTCACCTGAGGCCAGCACAGGCACAGAGGCTGGCCCAGGAGCCAGGGAAGCCCTGCACCGTCCCCCGGTAGCAGCAGTGCTCCTGCAACAGAGAGGGGGGGACTCAGGAGCCACCCCATAACTGTGGTCCCCCAGGGGCATGGGGACATGGTGGGCCTGGGCCCTACCTGCTCACCGGCCTCCTGTGTCACCCGCGTGCCGTCGGGCAGGTAGTAGAGCAGCGCCCCGGCGCCCAGCACCAGCTCCCTGCCAGAGGCACACGTCACCCACACTGCTGGGACCCCCCAGCTCACCCCACTCTGATGAAAAGGGGGACCCTGACACCTCCCACCCTGCTGCAGGTGCCACCTAGATGGGGACAGGCTCCCCCTGGGACCACCGGTACCCGAGCACCACGGATGGAGAAGGGGAAGAAGGGACTCCCACTCCACGTGGGCCACAGATGGAGAGAGGCTCCCCCTGACCCCCGCTCCCTGTGCGCCACGGATGGAGACAGAGCCCGTGGAATCCCCACCCTGCACGCACCATTCCTGGATACGGGACCCCCGGGACCCCCATCCCCACTCCCACCCCTGCTCCGCCCCAGCCAGCCGCTGACTCACCAGTTTTGCTCCAGCTCCAGCACCAGCCGTGTCCCCTCCAGCTCCAGCAGGACCCGCAGCCGGGCAGGGAACCCCTCCTGCCGCAGGCAGCGCTTAGAGGGGGGACCCTCTGCCCCAGGGGTCCCAATCTCCTGCGTCCCAAGGGTCCCTTCCCATCCCCGCTGCCCTCCGAACCGCTGTGACCCCCAGCGGGGTGTCGGCGGGGGGCCGGGGGACCCGCCTGGCCCTGCCACGTGCCCGGAGGGAGGGAGGGGGCGGAAGGGATCCCCTGCCTGCCCCGGCCCCCACCCTCACACCCCGCAGGAAGCGTCCCTCCCTCCCAGGCTCATTGTGCCGAGGACTCGGGGTAGGGTGGGGGGGTGGTTTGGACGGAGCCGGCCCCCCACCCTCGCCGCCCCCCGTGCTTCCTGCCCGGTGCAGCGCGGCGGAAACGCTGGAGAGACTCCCAACGGCTGCGGGGCGGGCTGGGCCCTTCCGCCCCAGCCGGGAGAGGTGCCAGGGGCAGGGTGGGTGCCCCGACACAGCAAGGTCCCTCCCGGCATCAGGAGGGCAGGGGAAGGGGGACCCCTGCCCGCTGCCCCTGTGACACCCAGGGTGGTTGGACCCCCAGGGACTTGGGGGGCCAGGGGACCTGGATAGCTGGGTTTCCCACACCGAGGCGGGGCGGGGGGAGGTGGCAGGGTACAAGTCGCCCCCATCCCACCATCACAAGCCCCTGCGTGGGGTGGGCAACCCCGGGAGGCAGGCGGGGGGCTCACCTGGGTCGCCTCTGCCAGGCTGAGTGTCCGGTGGTCCCTCAGGACCTGCGGGGTCACGTGCCAGAAGCGTCCCAATTCCGCGTGGCGCTGCTGCGAGCTGTCACCTGCACGGGGCCCATCACAGCTTCGTCACCCGGTCCCCACGGCCCCCCATCACCGTGTGGCCCCCCCCGGGGCAGCAGTTGGGGATCAGGAAGGGGGACTCCCATGCTCACCCCAGCAGCTCCCGGGGTGCCCCCCCCGCCGGGCATCCTCCGGCCACGCCAGCAGGGCACCGGCTGTCAGCAGAGCCCGGCGGACATTTGGGGGTACCCGGGCGGTGGCGGGGGGAGCGGGAGCGCACACCCCGGCCTCGGGACGGGCTTCCCAGGGACCCCTGCCAGGCCTTGCGTCAGCCCCAGCCCAGCCGCCCAGTACGGCCAGCTCGGGGACTGGGGCAGGGCTGGGAGGGCCGGCCCGGCTGAGTCAGTGTCCCTCAACCCCCCCCGCAGCCCCCCCTTTTCCTCCCTGCTCTCCAGGGGACCCCCCGCCCTCCGGGGACCTGGAGGATGCTGGAGCCACCGGGGAAGGGGCGGGGGGGGGGGGGAGTGTGTGTGTGTGCAGTCCCGGGGAACACCGAGCATCCCGCCGGGGTTGCGACCCCCGGTCCCGTTCCCGGTCCTGACGCCCCGCAGAAACCCCCTCGTTGGTCCCCGAGGGTCCCCTCGCGATGACGCGGAGGTCCACGTCCCGGAGGGGGCGAGGAGCGGAACCCCCCCGGGGGATGGGCGCCGCGGACCGACGACCCCTTCCGCGCCCCGTCCCCGCTCACCTGTGCCGCTCCCGGTGGCGAGGAGCAGCCCCGCAGCGAGGAGGAGGAGGAGGAGGAGGGGCGGCCCCATCGCTCCCCCGCAGCCCGAGCGGGTCTCGGCGGCCCCGGGCCGGCGGCTCCCGAGCTGACCCGCCACGGCCACCCCTGCCGCGCATGGCACCGCCACCGCCGCCGCCACCGGCACCGGCCCGGCCCGGGAGGAGGAACTTCCTCTGCCCTCCCCCTCCCACCCCCCCCCCCGGCCCCGCCCGCCGCTCCGCCGGTGACGCCCAGCCCGGCCGGCGCCCGGGGGGGGGGACACGGGGGGGGGACACGGGCGGCCGCGCCGCGGAGGCGGCTCCGGGGCTCCGCGCAGCGGCGGCTCCGTGTGCGCCGGGAGGCGGTGACAGCAGCCGGTGCGCTGCGGCCGGGGGGGGACCCGTCTCTACCGCTGCTGCTGCCGAGCAGAACCCCCACCTTCGCCATCCCCTGCTCAGGGAGACCCGCCGCCTCAAAGGAGACCCCCGGTTCCATCCCCCCCTACGCTGGAGACCTGCTCCTTCTCCATCCCGTGCTCCAGGGACACCCGCCTTCATCACCCTCACACCCCCTTTCCCCGGCTCCGTATGCCAGAGACCCCCACCCCTGTGGATGCGCCCCACAGACCCCACTTCACACCGGACGGGGGGGTCACAGCCTGTATTGCCGGGCGCCCTCAGGCCGCGTACCCGGTGTCCTCCTCGCTGCTCTCCTCGGAGAGCCCAGGGTCCCCAGGGGTGCAGACGAGGCACACTCTGCCCACCTCCCTCCAGCAGGGCCGGCAGTATGGGGCGCCGCAGGTGGGTGTGGGGCAGACCCGCTCCTGGGGGGTCCTGGGGGTCCCACACACCGTGCAGCTCCGGCGCAACCAGCGGCGCAGTTGTGGCCAGCACCGGCAGCACCACTCCAGCAGCGACGGACCCTGCGGCAGCAACGGGGGCCTTGAGTGGCCGCCCCCCCCCAAGGTGGGGGACAGACCTGGGACTGGGCGACCTGCCCCAGCAGCCCTCGTGCCCGTCCCCGCTCACCAGTCCCGGGTGCTGCCGTGCCCGCTGGGCAACCAGCTTCCTCTGCCGCTGGACAAAGCTCTGCCGCTGCCGCAGCAGCTTGTTGTAGAAGTAGAGGACGCGTCTCTTCTCCCGCTGCACCGGCGAAGACCGTGAAGGGCGGCCAGGGGGGCCACCAGCCGAGCCCCCCCCCCCCCCCAAAAAAAAACCTGTGCCCCAGTTGCCGGGGTCTGCCGCTCACCTTGGGGAAGAAGAAGGCGGCGATGGCGCGGCGCAGGCGGTAGGCGTAGGCCTGGGCGAGGCAGAGCAGCACCAGCAGGAGCAGCGGCAGGCAGCTCTCGGCGTACCCCTGCCACCGCATGCTGCGGGGCCGCGGCAGGCAGGCTGGGGGGCACGGCGGCAGCGCTGAGTCCCCTCGGGCAGGCAGGGAGGGGTGGCCAGGCCATGGAGCCTGGGAGGAGGGGGGGGGTGGGTCTCGACCACTCATCCCCACCCCCCTCCCCCTCACCCCAACCCCGAGGGGCTCACCCACGTTGGAGGTGTCCAGCTCGACGTGGGAGGAGGTGTCGAGGGCGCCGACGGAGCCGCGCAGGAGCCGAGCCATCAGGGACCTGCCCATCACGTGCACGGATAAGTGGTGGCTGCCTGCGGGAGGGGAGAGCGTGGTGGGGGCTGTTGGGTGGGAGGGGGTGACCCTTGCCATGGGGCTGCCCCCTGGCGCCGTGGGGCTGGGGGCTCACCGTGGAAGGAGTACTGCACGAAGGAGTGCTCCTGGATGACGCTGAGCATGGTGACCAGCACGTGGTCCAGGCCGCAGGCGAGGAGGAGGAGGAGCAGGGGCACGATGCATTCCAGCAGCTCCAGCACCTGCGGGGAGCAGGGTCTGCCACAGCCCGTACCCCCCAACTGCCCCCTCCCCACCATCCCCGGCCCCCTCCATCCCCCTCACCATGTTCTTCATCTCAGAGGACTGCACGGCCACGCGGCACGGGAAGATGACCCTTGAGACCTCTGCCTGGCGCAGGGGCAGCAGCGTCCGCTTGTGCTGGGGAAGGGGGGGTGGGGCGGCTCAGCGCAGCCCCCCCGGGACTCCCGCTGGGAATGGGGGGGGGGGGGGCCCACCACCCCTTCTCCCCCTCTCACCTGCTTTCTGCGTCGGGCGTCGATTTGGCGGAAGTAGGTGGTGATGTAGAGGTTGTCGAAGGAGATGTCCTGGCAGTACTTCTTGGTGTAGGAGAAAGCCCTGGCAAAAAGGAGGGGGTCCGGGGGGGGGAGAGGGGGAGGGGAGGGACCAGCTACAGCTCTTCAGGGTCCTCCCTTGACTTCATGCTCCCCCCAACCTGCTGCCAAAGGAAGGCTCTACCTCTCCGTGCCTTGCAGCTTCTTTCCCCCCCCCCTCACCCCCCTATCCTGGGGCTCACGAGATGAAGACGAGGATGAAGGTGAAGGAGAGCACCAGGCGGAAGAAGGAGATGGCCCGGCCCAGGCGGGTGCTGTGCTCCTGCAGGTGTGAGTTCACGTCCTCCATCAGCTGCTTCGCTGACACGTTGGCCTTCATCAGCATCTCACGATGGTACTCCTGGGGCAGAGGGGCCGTGGGGCTGGGCAGGATCTGGCCCCCACCCTGGCTCTGGGCAGAGGGGAGAGGCCCCCACCTGGTAGACGACACTGGCCGTGAATTCCTGGCTGAAGTTGCCAACGGAGTTGTTCACCTGGTCGTACATCTGCCCAAAGTTGCCATCCACGGGGATCCTGTTCTGGCACCATTTGTCCACAACTGCAGGGATAGAGGGTGGATGGAGCGGGGATGGGAACAGGGATGGAGCAGGGATGGAGCTGGGATGGGAACAGGGATGGAGCGGGGATGGAGCGGGGATGGGAGCAGGGATGGGAACAGGGATGGAGGAGGGGATGGAGCAGGGATGGAGAGGGGATGGAATGGGGCTGGAGCAGTAGTGGAGTGGGAATGGTGCTGGCAGAGCCAGGACCCCCAGGTATTGCCTCGGCACTGGCCACGGCTGCCATCCCGGGGGCTGCAGGGGGGCAGAGCTGGAGCTGCTCCACCAAGGGAGGGCAGGGTGGGGGTCCCGCACATCACCCACCCTTGACAATCTTGCAGATGATCTTGAGCTTCATGGGCAGGCAGACGAGGTGGCTGATGATGGGCACATACACTTTCTCCATGCACTTGTTGTACATGGAGTCAAACCAGTCCTGGCACCTCTGCATGCCCTCTGCGATCACATCTGGGGGGGGGGGAGAGGGGGGGGCAGGACCACTCAGCCCCCTGGGAACCATCCGGGGTGCCCTGCATCACGGGGGGGGCTGCGTCAGCCCCCCTGCCTTAACCGACAGCTGCCTGCCCCACATGCTGCCCGCCCCACTCACGGGCACAGCGCAGTTTGGTCTTCTTCTCAAAGAGCTCCTGGGTCCTTTGGCCGGGCCGGGGCCCCGAGTGCCGGCGTTGCCGCAGGTCGTAGCCCTCCTCGCTGGCCACCTCCTCGTTGAGCTTCACGAAGGCGTGCGACAAGTTCCGCATCTCGTCGTTCAGCATCCCCCCGCTGTCCTGCCCGGGACACACACACACACACACACACACACACACACACACACACACACACAGAGGCTCGGCCCCGCTCTGCCTGACCCCCCCCCCGCCACCCACCCCCACCCCGGCCCCCCCCATCTCACCACCATGTCATCCATCAGGCTCTGCAGGGGGGCCACAGAGAGCTGCCACAGCTGGCGGCTGTGGTTGATCTGCAGCTCGGCCACGCAGCCCAGCGAGCGCGTCACCTCCTCCAGGTTGTGCCAGATGTTGGCCACCGGCCCTGCCACCAGGCAAAGGGTGGTTCAGACCACGCCAGCCCTCAGGACCCTGCTGGGGGTGCAGGGGAGAGGGACAGGGGGGGACCCTACCGTTGTAGATGGCGGTGAGGACGAAGGAGAGGACATAGACCCGACCTTCCTTGCCCAGGAATTTGGGGCCCACGAGCAGGGTGGCGCAGCGAAAGTGGGGGGACGTGGCCCAGCCCAAGGCAGTCACGCCTGTGGGGAGTGGAGAGGTGTCCCCACTGTCCTGCAGAGACACCCCCCCCCCAGGGCTCGGGATGGCCCCCATCACCCCAGTCCCCTCCCAGCCCCGTCCTCGCCTGTCAGCCCGTAGCAGAGCTGCATTTTGCGCATCTCTGTGAAGTTCATGGGGACGATGAGGAGGTGGCAGAGCCCTGAAATGACAGGCGATTGTGACCTGAGCCCCCGGCTGCCACCAGCCCCCCCCACCCCCCCCTCCCCACTGTGCCCGTCAGTGGGGCACACTCACCGAGGGCAAAGAGGGTCCCGAGGCCGGCTCCCAGGAAGAACTTGCTGCCGCGGTACTGGTCCGGCCGGCTCCAGAGGAACCGGCTGCACGGGGCGGGCAGCAGCGAGACCACCAGCAGCTTCAGGGCTGGGTGGGGAAGGAGGTGTCAGCCCTGCCCCCTGCCCACGGGCAGCCCCGGACGGGAGCGGGGTTAGGATCACAAGGAGGGATCTCACTTGTGTTGGGTGGTTTCTGCCTCCCGCGCGCCTCCCTCCCAGCCGAGCGCGCTCGCCCAGGGGCTGCCATCGGCTCCGTGACTCTGTGCCTCGCCGCGGTGACCACGGGATGCTCCCCTGGGGAGCCGGCAACAGCGGAACGTTCCCCTGGAACCAGCACACCGGGAGGCGCCCCGTCCCCCTGCCGTAGTCCTGCACCCAGAGAAACCAGCGCCATATTCCCGCATCAGGAGAAACCAGCATGATGCTGGGCAGAGCCCTGAGGGGCTGGGGGAAAAGCCCACTGTCTTGGGGCAAGAAGCCCCAGGAAAGGCAGCAGCCAGGGGAGGCGAGTGAGGTGCGGGAATTGGCCCGTAGCGCCGGCGGCTTGGTGCTGGGCTTGGTGCTGGCCAGCCTCTACGGGGCTGTGGTTCTGCTGGCCCAGGGCCACGATGTCTGGTACTGCCTGCTCACCACCAGCAGCCTGGGCACCGCGCTGGGGCTGGGCATGGCCTTCTCCACCAAGCTGCGGGTCACCGTGCTGCTCTCGCTGCCCCACATCTTCACCAGTAAGTAGCCGTCGGTCCCAGCACCGGGAGCCGGGGGGAAGGGAGGGGGTGCTGGGTCCCAGCTGAGCCCCAGGGCCCCCTTTGTCCCCCACAGGGGAGGGGAAGATGCTGATGCTGATGCTGGCGCTGGGCATGGCTGTGCAGGGCCCCTGCTCCAACATCGTGCAGAACTTCTCCCGCGCCGCGGAGTCGCTGTCGTGTGGGGCTGAGCTCACCCTCAACCAGACGGTCGAGCGGCTGCAGCGCGCCCAGGAGCCACTGCTGAGTGAGACTGGGGACCAGGGGGGATGCAGTGGGGAGCAGGGCGGGGGGGTCCCTTCCCAGGGGACCCTCAGAAGCGCTGGCCTGGCCCCAGGCTGCTCTCGCCCCTCGGGGGGGATGGTTCAGCTGTCCCGTCCCCCCCCTCTCCACAGAAATGCTGGCCAAAATCAAGGACATCTCCCAAAAAGCCAAGGTGGTGGGCGACCATGCCCGCAGGGTCTACCGCTCCCTCATCGACTGCGTCAGCTATGTCGGTGAGCTGGCACCTCCCGGGGGTCTCCCTGCCTCCAGCACCCTTCTCCCCCCCCCATTTTGTCCTGCTGTGTCTCCATCGCTGTCCCCACCACCGCTGCCCGTCCCTGACGCCCGCACCCTGCCCGCAGCCCGTGCCCTGCGCAACGTCTGGCGGTGGCTGGCGAGCATGAGCAAGGTCTGCAACAAGGAGCTGGGCTCTCCCTACAGCAACTGCATCCGCCTCTTCAACGAGGCCAAGGACAAGTGCGATCGCACCATCCCCTTCCTCTCCTTCCTCTGCTACGTCATTGTTGCCTTCAGGCCCCTCTGCGGTTTGGCCAAGAGTGCGTGCCTGCGTGTGGGTCCCTGCCCCTCTGCAGTGGGGTGGGGTGGCAGGGTGGACCCCTGCTCACCCTGGGGGGTGCCAGAGATTCCCTCTCTCCACAGTTATCCTCTTATTCTGCGTCATCCCTGGCTACATCCAGTCTTTCCTCAAGAGGAAAGTTTCAGAACGTGAGTATCTCGGTTCTGGGGGGGGTGTGTGTGCAGTGTCGGGGCTCCCTCTCTGCCCCCCTCCCGGGGCTCCCTCTCTGCCCCCCTGCCGGCTCTAGCCCTGACCCCCCCAGCACCGCGTGGCCCCTTGTCACCCCAACAGCCATCAAGAACACTCTGGACCGCATCCGCCAGGAGTTCGAGTTCAACATCTCGGCCGTGCACCACTTCAACGTCAGCCTCAGTGCCAGCAAGAGCCTGGGGCAGGTGGCCTCGGACCTCATGCAGGCCGTGCGCCTGCGCCTGGAGCCCACCCGCCGCCTCCTGGGGCTCTTCCTCCACTTCTCCTTCTGCGCCATCCTCTACCTCTACTTCCAGTGAGTGGGCTGAGGTCCCGCTCGGCCCCCTCTCCCTCCCCCCCCCCCACCCCGTGGGAACAGTGATCCAGCGCACCGGTGTCCCCAGCATCCCTGCTGTGTCCCCAGGGCGGTACGGTACCGGTACCGGTACCTGCGGGACGACACCTTCGACAACGTGTACATCACCCAGCGCTTCATGGAGCTGGACCTGCGGTGTGCGGAGGAGGGCAGAGCCACCGTCCTGCCCCTGACAAAGAGGGAGTGCCGCCGCTACATCTCCCCAGGTCAGCCCCACGCTTGGGGGTCACCCCCCCGGGGCCAGCCCCACAGCGGGGACCCAGCACGGGACGATCCTGACAGCGCTCCCCGTGCCCACCCCAGCCGGGATCTGGCTGTCGCAGAAGGAGTGGCAGCGGTACGGGCTGCAGCTGGTGGCCGTCCTGCGCCACGTGCTGCTGGGCGTCAGCGTCATCCTGGCCGACTACAGCCTCTTCTGGCTACTGGACCTGATCCGGCACCTGATGCAGGGGGAGGTCGTCGCCAGGGGTGAGCAGCGCCCAACATCCCGCAGCAGCACCCACCCCCCTGAAGCAGCAGCACCCTTGGGTGCTCTGCCGGCTGGAGGTGGAGGTTTTGGGGTGGGGGGTGGGGGTGGGGGTGCCTTGTCCCCCCGTCCGACTCCACGCCGACCCCGCAGCACCGGTGGTGTTGGGCATCAGCGTCAACGGGTCGGGCTACACCAGCAAGATCTTCAAGGACGTGGTGTCTGCCTTCGACGTGCTGCAGCAGGGCAACATCACCGTGCTCTCGGACCGCTGCCTCCTCCACCCCGTGGAGCCCGACTACGGCACCTACATCAACATGGGTGACTGGGGATGCTGCCCACTCGGCGCGTGACCTGGGGGGGTGGGGGGGGTGGGGGAAGGGAGTGTGACACCCCCCACCCCCCCCCCGGTGTGACTCGTTCCCTTCCCACCAGGGCTGCTTTACGGCACCTGCATCTTCACCGCCATCTTCGGCAGCTACGTGGCTCGCCTGCGCCGGGTGGTGTGTGCCACTTACTACCCGTCCCGCGAGCAGGTAGAAGCCCCCCGCCGCCACCACCTCCCCACAACCCCTCAGGTTTGTCTGTCCCCCTCTGCGGGGACAGACAGCCGCCTATCATCACCCCCCCACCACCACCCCGTCCCTGCCACGCCAGGAGCGCACGACCTTCCTCCACAGCACCATCCTGGCACGACGGGCAGGCCTGGCACGTGCCCTCTACCAGGCTACCAAGCGCCAAGCGGCCGATGCCGGGCAAGGCGACCTGTTCCTCTACCTCACTAACAGGTGAGGAGGATGCATCCGTGGGGCTGGAGACATCCTGACCCCCACCCCCCTCCACGAGCACCTTGCTGGGCATCGCCCCATGGACCGCTTGCCCGCAGGGTGCCTGGCTTTGCCCAGCTGGCTCGGCTCCTGGGCGTCCAGCAGAAACGCTGCCTGGCCTGCAAGATGGCACAGCAGCCGGACTTCATCAAGTGTCCAACGTCCAACTGCAAAGGTAGGAGCCCCCCCAAACACACACACCCACCCTAGACTGGGGGACACTCTCAGAT
>JAOTQQ010000016.1:884167-895693 GCA_026546715.1 Gallinago undulata | reverse complement strand
TGAGGAGGGGGGGATGTGGGTCAGCCATAGGCAATGTGGAGCTCAGGGGGCTGTGGGGCTCTGGGCAGGACATGGGGGGGGCTGTGGAGGTCCCGTGGAGGCAGGGGGGATGTGGAGCTTGAGGGAGGTGGGGGGAGACACGGGGCATTTGGGGCTCGGGGGGAGTGGGGGGGTGGGTCGGCCATAGGGAATAGGGACGCAGGGGGATGTAGGGCTGTGGGGAAGGGTCCTACGGGGTGGCTGAGGGGGTCCCGCAGAGGCAGGGGGACAGACAGGGGGTGGCTGTGGGGGTCCCGCCCCCCTCACCTGGCTCGTGCACCATGTAGTGCACCCAGCCCTGGCTCTGCTGCACCCCCAGGTTCCGCCACTCGGTCTCGGAGAGGAGGTGGGTGCGGGGCACCAGCCGGGCCAGGTCCTTGGGCAGCACCACGTGCCTGCGGCCCCAACTCAGCCAGGGCCGGGACTGGCACCAGCACCGGCACCCCCCCCCTCCCAAGCTGGAGACACCACCCCCTTCCCCCCCCCCAACACCCCGCCCCCGCGGAGCTGTTAACGAGACCTGCCCCCCTGTCCCGGTACCGAGACACCCACCCCTCCAGGGTACCATTAACGGGATAACACCACCACCCCCACCCCCCCCCCGTCCCAGCGAATCGTTAACAGCCCCCACACCCCGCCCCTGGGAACCCGGTACTGGGACGACGCCCTTCCCGACCCACGGGAACACCCCACTTTCCGCGGGATCCGTCACCGAGACACCCCACCCCCTCCCAACCTACAGGGATCCGTTACCGGGACACTCCATCCTCGTGAGGTTCCGTTACCGGGAAAGCCCACCCCACCCAGAATCCATTACCGGGATACCCAATCCCTGTAGGGATCCGATACCGGGACACCGCCCCGCCTCCTGCCCCATGGGGATACGTTACCGGGACGATCCACCCCACCCGGGATCCGTTACCGGAACGCCCCGCCCCCTCCCACCCCACAGGAACCCATTACCGCGACGACTACCCCTTCTGCCCAGGACCCGTTACTGGAATCCCTTCCCCCTCCTCACCGGTACTCGAACTCCTCGTCGTCGTACTTGTCCGAGTAGTAGATCTGCTTGTGCGCCATTGCCGCCGGGCCGCCCCCTTCCCGGCAGCCCCCGCGCGCCCCTCGCCTCAGCGGGGCCGTTGACACCCCACTCCCCCCCTCACGGCGCTTTCAAACGCCGCCGCCCCGCGCGCCCATTGGTCAGCACCGCCCGGCGGGCTGCGCGTCACGGGGCGAGTCGGCATCCCATTGGTCTTCGGGGGCGGGTCGGAGCGGGGTGGTGGCGCCGTCACGCGGCGGGTCGAGCGCGACTCGCTATTGGCCCGCGCGGTCACGTGACGGCGACGCGGTGAGGCCGCGCTGGAGGGCGTGGGCCGGAAGTGAGTGGCGGCGCGGCGGGGGGAGGGAGGGCGGGCGAGCGGGCAGGGCAGCCGCCGGGACCGGAGGACAGAGCGGCGCGAGACCCATGGTGCCCCGGTGAGCGCGCGGACCGGCCCGGGGCGGGGGGGCCGCGGCGGGGTCGTACCAGCGGCCTGCGCAGCCCCGCTGGAGTGGCCGGGGCCCTGCCGAGGTGGGCCTGGCCAGGCCCTGCGGTGCCTGTGCCGAGTCTTCTCTGCCTGCTGCCGCTACCTTCTCTTCGGGGTCCTGCCACAGCCGCCCCCGGGACCCGGCATTCCCTCCTCCGGTGCTGCGGGGCCTAGCTGCCCTTCCCTGCTGCCTAGTGCGGGGCTCGGGCCCGACCCCTCACCCCGGGGCGTCCCGGCCAGGGCCAGGCTGTGCCTGTCCCTCGGCTGTCTTGGCGTGATGGCGGTGCCTTGGCTCTCTCTGCGCTGTGTGTGCCTGAGTCCGCTCGCTGGGCTCTGGTTTGCGTTGTCCCCTCCTGCTGCTTGGGGCCGGCTCGAGGGACACTGTCAAGCCTGGGGAAATCCCTGCACTGGCATCGGCCCGGGCAGGGATGGGGCCACGGCTGGGTTCGGAGGGGTTCTTGGCCTGGGTGCACCCTCTTGCCCTCTGACATCCAGCCCTGCCTGTGCTCCCGAGGGAGGCAGGGGGTGAGCGGCCTGAGCAGACCTGGTTGTTGTGCCTAGGGGTTGATATTCCTCCTCGCCCGCCTTCGCCTTGTCCCCATGGCAGTGTGGTGTGTCCCTCCGCCGCGGGCTGTTCCTGCCTCTCCCCTTGAATCTCCCCAATGGGGTCACCCCCTCACTTCGCTGGACCCTGGACGCAGGGCCTAAGGAGCTGTGACCTGGACCCTGCCCCGTGGCCTGGTGCTCTGGAGTTCTGAGGGCAAAGGTCAGCTCTTACGGTGCTTCTTGGCCTGTTCCAGAGAGGTGAAGATGCCACCTCCTAAGCGGGGCTTGAGGATCTACTCCGCAGCCCTTTGGTGGGGGAGCACCATGGCCTGTGCCCCTGGGAGCTGCGTGGGGCAGCATCTCCTCCTCGAGAGGGACACAACAGGGCCCTGAGGAGGCTTTGGTGAGGCTGAGGACCCTGGGTGGGGGTCCCGCTCCTCCTTCCCTGCTGCCAACCTCGTCTCCTGGTGTCCAAAGCACCTCATCGCCGCCTTTGCTTGGCAGCAAGTGACCTGGCATGGTGCTGCCAGGCCCTGCCTGGGGCCAGTCTGCGCCGCTGCGCTTGCCAAGCTGGGCCCTTCTTATCTCGCTGCCTCCTGAACTAATTGTGTTAGTGCCCGCCTGGGCTCCGGCACTGCCTTTGCAGGCCCCAGATAAGGGCACGATTGCTGCGAGGAAGTAAATCATGTTTGCTGTTTGCCTGGCCCGGCCGTGACCGCATTGGTGTGGGGGTGGGAGCGGGAAGGGCAGTGGCTCCGGAGCTGCTCCTGCTTAGTTTGCCTTGTTTTCCCCTCGCAGAGCTTCCTGCCCCTCCTGGCTCCCCTCTCGTAGCCCTTGTCACGACTCCCATCTTCACCGCTCTCCTCGGGAGGAGGGGGCCGTAAGCCCCGGGGACTCTGCAAGTCCTTCTGTGGCAGGGTGTCAGCCGAGGGGATGGCAGAAGGGGGCAGCTCTGCCGCCCTGAGCTGCCTCTGCTTTTTACCCCGTGCGTGTGGCCTCTGGGCACTGGTTTTGGAGCTGGTCAGGGATCGTCTTCAACACTCGTCTTGGGTCACGGACTGACTCTCAGCCCCCGACACCGTTTGCTGGTGAGGCCTGAGCAGAGCCAGGCTGAGCCTCACGCTCCTGCCCTGACGCATCCCGGTGGGGTCGTCTCTCCGATGGGAAGCAGGAGGCTTCTCTGCCTCTCGTATATCGGCAGCACGTTGCGCTGCGGTTATGGCCCCGTCCACCTACAGTCAGCAACGAGGAGCAGGGTCTGCCTCTTGGTGCCAGGGCCACCGCCTCGGCAGGCCAGGGCAGGGCTGGCTAACTCCCTGTTTGTCCCCGAACCGCAGGTCGGAGTGCCAGACGAGAGGGGCTGTGTGTTTCTGTTCCCTGCCCAGGGCCTGCCCTGCCCTCTGCCAACGATGGAGTATGTGGTAAGGTTTCGGTGGAGGGCTAGGTGGCTTCGGTGGTGGATCCTGCCTCCCTTCTCTCCCTGCTGGCAGGGCCCCAGCCTCCTCCCCAGGTCTCTGCTGGCATCTCCCGGCCCCTCTTCTGAGCGGCAGAGAGGTTGTGTGCAGGAACTGTGTGATGCTGTCTTGATTTGGGGGTGGGGGGAGAAGCTGTTGACTAGATTTGAGTGTTTTTCTTTGCTTCCCTTCTGCCCTGGAGGCTTGGGGATGGCTTTGCTGCAGCTGCTGTGGGACCAAGGGGGTCTCCTGCCCCGAGCGAGGCGTGTACGTGCAGCAGCGTCCAGCTGCCTGCTTGGTTTCTTGCCAAACCACTGGCGTGTTCCAGGTCTGTGACTCAGCTCCCAGTTTGTGTTTCCTGGGAGGATGTCTGGCCTGGTAGCAGGGCCCCGATCGTCCCTTCTCCGCTCCTCTTCCTCGCCCTGGGCTGTGTGTGAAGTCCCAGCCCCGGGCACCTGAAAGGAGCTCGCGTCCCTCAGCCTCTCCCGCACCCAGGGGGGGATCTGGCCCATCCGGCACTTCTCCCTGCTGCCGGGGAACGGGAAGCGGCCGGGCCGGGATGAGCTCTTTGGGGGTGGTTGTTCTGGCTGCTCCGCTCGTCCTGTGCTGCCGGGGCAGGAGCTCGCTGCCTCCTGCCTGCTGGATCGGACTCAAGGGCTGCCTGTTGAGGCAGGGCTGTTCTGCAGCTCTCTAAGTGTTTTGGTTTGCCTTCTGTGCTCCAAGTCCACTGGGAAGGGGTCTCTGGGGGGCGGGGGGGGGGCCCATGGTGGTAGCACCTCTGGTCTCTGGGAACTGGGAGTGGCGATATGGCTGGTGAGGTGATGTGGGCCGGCTGGCCTCAGAGGGTTCTGATAAAATCAGAAATTACTCCATCTTCTAAAAGCAGAGGTCTGTCTGAGCAGGGCACTGTGGCTCCTGGGGGCGTGCCAGCCCCTCGGTCCGTGTTGGGGACGGCTGCTCTGAGCCCTGTCTCCTGGTTGGGTGACAGCTGGGGCCCGGGGTGAAGGGGCCAAGGAGACCCCCCCCCTGCCCAATTCCCTCGTGCTTTTATCTCAGCAGAGCCCTGGGGGAAGCGTTGGGGCTCAAAGAGCCCGTGCTTCCATGCCAGGGCACCCCAGCCCCATGGGGTGGGCTGGGCCTGTGTGGGCAAACCCCGCTGCCCCTTCACCACTGCCCAGCCAGGCTCCCCCCCCCCGGCAGTGGGGGGGCTGCAGCTGGCCCTTCGCCGGGCTGGCGGCTTCCTGGCTCCCTGGCCCCAGGCTTCCTGCTTTTCTTTAGAGCAGCAGCTCTGCCGGCCACGGGAAGGTCACAGCGCTGAGCGGCTGGGGGCCCCCAGCGGGGACGAGAGCTTCACGGGACGGCTGGCACGGGCTCTCTTGCGCCCGTGGGACCACCACCACCACCGGCTGAGGTGGGGGCTGGCGCTCGCGGAGGCGGTGTGTGCAGCCGAGGCGATGCTCTTAGCGCTGGGAGGAGGCTGGAGGGTGACGGACCCGCCGTGAGCCGCAGCCCCTCGCGCTGTGCGGGAGGCTATTTCCAGCTCTGTCGTGGCTACCGTTTCCCCGACCGCGTGGCACCGTGCCAGCAGCTGGGAAGCAGGGCAGGCAGCCGCCCACGCTGGGCAGTGCCCTGCAGCGGGTCCAAGCAGGGAGAGCCCTTCCCTTGGCCACTTCTGTGGAGCGCCCGGTGCCGGGGAAGGCTGTAGCCTGTGATGGGTCGGAGGGGTTGGGCACCGTGGGGCTGCCCGAAATCCCCGCTTCATCCCCTGGGAGGTGGAAGCGGGCAGAGAGCTTTTGCTCCCCATGGAAGCCAGTGCAGGCGAGGCCGTGGAGAGGGGTGTAGGTGGTGCAGTGGGTCTGGCCCGTGGTGCCGGTGAGGTGCCAGCGTGTTGAGGACGGGGGAGCGGGAGAGACTTGCCCCTGGCACCCCCGACCCGCAGATGGGGGGCTCTGCCCGGCTTCCCGCGCTAGAAGGGGCTGAGGTTTGCCCCCCGGCATACTCTCGCCACCCGCTCCTGTTAGCTCCGCCTGTGACCTTGATTTTTCTGCTCCAGATCCGCGCTGGGTCCCCACCCCTCGCTGGGAGCCCCTCCTGCGCTGCGCCCCAGCCCGCACGCAGCCCCCGCTGCGGGCAGAGCCTGCCCGGCCGCCCGTGAGTCAGCACAGCCCTTCCCGGTAGCAGCGGCCCCTTCTGCTCTTTCTCCCGGGAGGAGCTGCCGCTCGGCGCCGGCCGGGATGCGGGAAGCAGCTCTTAGCAGCAGCCGCTTCTCCTGCCAGCTCCTCGCCGCAGCCGGGAGCCCGTGCTGAGCCCTGCCTCGCCCCACGGACAGCCCACCTGTATCCCGCTCCCGGGCATCCTCCTCTTCCTCCGGGCAAGATCCCCAGCCGGAGCCACTCTCTCGAAGGACTGGATGTCCCTGCATCCCAGGCGGCTGCGAGCACCGGTGGCATCTCAGCGTCGCGGCCCCCTCCCCGGCTTCAGGCGCTGCTCCCCCCGGCAGAGCCCGGGGAGCCAACGGGGGCTGCCCACTGCTGGCACGTGGGCTGCGTGGCGCTGGCGGCCACAGAAGGACCTTGTTCGCTCCTGGACGGTGCTGGGAGCGGGGCTGGGCTGGGCTTGGATGCGCTCTGTGGCTGCCTTGTCTCCGGGCTTTAAATATTCATGCTTTTGATTTCCTCTTAGCGGCAGAGCAGGGGCTGGAGCAAAGGGCAGCCGTGCTGGACCCAGCCGTGGGGCTTGAAGACCTCCAAGCTGGGGGGGGGGTCAAGCGTGCTGAGCCCCCTTCCCTGCACCAGCAGCTCCCTGGGGCGTAGCCGTGGCCCCGTTCCCTCCCCGCCGCAGCGGTAGCGGGGGGTTGCTCCCTGTCTGGCCGGATCCGCGCATCCTTGCTGACGCCGATTGGGATTGATCGGCTGCGACGGCAAGGAGCCGGGCAGCCCCCGGACCTGCTGCCTGGCGTCCCGGGGCCGGCTCTCCCCACCAGCCATGCCAGGCTGGCACGGGCCTGGCACGGAGTTCGGCCGAGGCTTGTGCTTGGGGGGGGCTTCCCAGCGGCTGCGGGCACTCGGACTCTCCATGGGGCCCCCGTGAGACCCGGCCGGTTGCCTCCACCCCGGAGCTGTGCGGGACAGGCCAGATCCGGCCCTTCTCGCCTCTCTCCGGCATGGATCTCCTGCAGAAGAGCAAATACAGCCACCTGCGGAACGAGTCTATCTCCTCCCTGGAGGAGGTGGGGGGGGGCCTGGGGGTCCCAGCCTCCCCAGTGGAGTCCCTGGCAGGCACCCCGTCTCTGCCTGGCTCCCTCTCCTCCTCCTCCCTCGGCCCCACGGTGTCTGTCGGGGAGCTCTCCCCCGAGTCGGAGGACAGTCCCACCACCCTCTGCTCCTTCTTCCCCAAAATGGCCAACCTGAAGCTCTCGAACCCCGCCAACCTGCTCAGCCTGCGGGGCTCCTCGGCTGGCGGCAGCCCTGGGGACCCTGCTCCTGCCGGGACGGTGGCACTGGCACCGGGGGGAGCTGCCAGCTGCGACTCAGTGGGACCTGTCACTGTCTGTTCCCAGGATATGAACAAGGGAGGGAAGAAGACACGGGTGGAAGGCGGCCAGCTGGGGGGTGACGAATGGACCCGCCACGGCAGCTTCGTCAATAAGCCCACCCGTGGCTGGCTGCACCCCGATGACAAGGTCATGGGCCCTGGGGTCTCCTACCATGTCCGGGTGAGTGCCGGGGACCTGGAGGGGGGGAGGGGGGGCATGGGTGGGGTCATGGTGGAGATTTGGGGACCTGCTTGCATGGGGACCTCCACCCCTGGGGTGGCAAGTGGGCAGTGGGATTCCCAGGGAGGTCACTGCTGCAGAGCTGGGGGGCTCGGGGCCCCGGCTGCCTCCCCAGCTGCCTGGGGAGCCCACCCGGGGGCCGGCCGGGCTGAGCTTGCTCTCTCCCCCAGTACATGGGCTGCGTGGAGGTCCTCCAGTCCATGAGGGCTTTGGATTTCAACACCAGGACACAGGTCACCAGGTGAGTTCTGCCTCCCCCCAGGGACTGCTCCTTGTTTTGGGGGGGGAGTCTGAGTCCCCCATAAACCCCTGGTGGCGTGTGGGGCTTTCGGGGGCTCAGGCTGCCTGCAGCCCCTTCAGACATTACTGCCAGCACCCTTGCCCCACTTGATGGTCCTCCAGCTGGCAACGCTGGAGAGTTTCCTGGTTGTCACCGTGTCCCTTCTGCGCTGGTCCCCGTGCCCTTGGTCCTGTGGTTGGGGGGTGATGGGGTAGTGGGGAAAAAGCAGGTGCTGGAGGACACTGACATGGTGCTGTGCTCCCCGCAGGGAGGCCATTGGGCTGGTGTGTGAGGCTGTGCCCGGTGCCAAGGGAGCTGTGCGGAGGAGGAAGGTGAGACTGGGCTGGGGAGCTGCCGGGGGGCCATCTGGGCATAGGGACGAGGGCAGGACACCAAGGCTGGGCACCCTGGGGCACTGATGTCCCAGCAGAGCTCGGCGGGAGCGGTGGGGAGGACGAGGTGGCTGTCTCTGCTGTGGAGGGCAGCAGAACGTGCCCCGTTTGACCCGCAGCCGGGCTGTGTCTTGCCCGGATACCGTTTTCCCCACGCTGCTGTTTGCCCCTAGCCCTGCGGCCGCTCCCTAAACTCCATCCTGGGCAAGAGCAACCTGAAGTTCGCCGGCATGCCCATCACCCTCACCATCTCCACCAGCAGCCTCAACCTCATGGCTTCTGATTGCAAGCAGGTGAGAGCAGGGAACTGGGGGAGGAGGGGGCACTGGATGTAGAGGAGAGGGGGGAGTCCTGTCCCTCCACCCTGGGCCCTGCTGGGGCAGGGGACGTCCCCAATCTCCCCAAGGGATCTCTGGGTGCCCATCTCCCTCTGTCCCTGGGGGTGAAGGGGTGGGATTGATACCCTGCATACTTTGCAGGATCTGTCCTGGGGACTGTGAGACCCAGTTCTCCTGGTTTTGCCCCTGTCCTCAGTGGCCCTGTTGGTGTCCCAGCCCTTTTCCTGCTGGCCTGTGGCTCATAACCAGGGCTTCAGAGTCTCGTAAGCCCCCGTGCTGGCCCAGCCCTGGGAGGATTGTGGCAAGCAGGAGGTGTCGCCTCCGGCTGGGTGCCGAGGAGCTCCTGGCTGCCTCACAACAAACTCTCTGCCTTGCAGATCATCGCCAACCACCACATGCAGTCCATCTCCTTCGCTTCTGGAGGAGACCCGGTGAGTACACGGCATCCCCGTCACGCGTGCCCAGCCCCGTGCTCGGGATCAGGTGCCTCTCCCCGAGGTCTTGGGCACCCTGCTCCCCGGCAGCCCCGTCTCACCGCCGGTGTCTCACCCCCAGGACACGGCCGAGTACGTCGCCTACGTTGCCAAAGACCCCGTCAATCAGAGAGGTGAGGCTGCCCCCGGGGGTCCTCAATGCCAGAGCCCCGTTTCGTGGGGGTTTAGGGCTTAGCTAAGTGCAGTGGGGAGGGATGGGGACCCCCAAAAGGGAAGTTTTGGGGTGCACAAGGCAGGCTGGAGGGTTGGGGAGCTTAATGTTGAGGTTCCCCGTTCCCTCCCCAGCCTGTCACATCCTGGAGTGCCCCGAGGGCTTGGCGCAGGACGTGATCAGCACCATCGGGCAGGCCTTCGAGCTGCGGTTCAAGCAGTACCTGAAGAACCCCCCCAAGCTGGTGACACCCCATGACAGGTAAGGGAAAGAGGAAGGTGGGAGGGTGTCCCAGCTTGGTTGGTTGGTTTTGGAGTGAGGACACTGCCCCAGCTGCTGCTGATCTGTGCCCTGTTGTGTCCCCCCTCAGGATGGCAGGGTTTGATGGCTCTGCCTGGGATGAGGAAGAGGAGGAACCAGCCCCGGATCACCAGTACTACAATGACTTCCCTGGCAAGGAGCCTCCTATCGGGGGGGTCGTGGACATGCGGCTGCGGGACGGGGCTGCTCAGACCCCCAATCACTTGGGGGCCACACTGGTAAGGCTCTGGACATGGCCTCACAGGGAGGCTCCACTTCACAAGGGGGGGTGCAGGGACCCCCATCGGACCCTGGGTTCTTTGCTCAGAGTTTTTCCATGATGAGAGGGGTGACACGTGTCTCCCTGGCACCTCCAGCAGCCCAGGGTGTGGGGAGTGGGGAAGGATGGGGAGCACGGGGGGGCTCACCACCTGCCTCTCCCCACAGCCCGTCGGCCAGACGTCTGGGGGGGACTATGACCCTCGGAAGCAGCACGCTCCTGCCCAAGGTAAGGTGATGGATGTGGCCAGTCCCCGTCTGCTTTGCTGGCCCCTACGTGCTCTGGTGGCCCGCGCTGGTGTTGGGGCCGAGGCAGGCTGGAGCCCTGCTGACCGTGGTGCTCTTGGCAGCAGGGAGAGAGAAATACCCGGCTCCGGCCGGCGCCTCTGGCCGCACGGACCTGTTTGATGACCCGTCTTATGTCAACGTGCAGAACGTGGACAAGACACGCCAAGCCTTGGCCGCTGGCACCCCCCCGACAGCCAACGGCAGCACCCAGAGAGACCTCTTCGACATGAGTGAGTGGGATGGCGGCCGTGGCTGCACGGGGGAGGGGGGGGAAATGGCGCGCTGGGCTGGGGGGATGGCTGTGAGGTCAGTCACGGACCCCCCCCCGCTCCTCTCTCCCTACAGAACCCTTTGAAGATGCCCTGCGTGTCCCCCCACCCATGCCCGTGGGGCTGCCCCCCGCCCAGGTGGTGGCCTCCATGGAGGAGCAGCTACGCCGGGAGCCCTGGTACCACGGGAAGATGAACCGCAAGGAGGCTGAGAAGCTGCTGAAGGTGAACGGAGACTTCTTGGTGCGGGAGAGCACCACCACCCCGGGCCAGTACGTGCTGACGGGCTTGCAGGGCGGGCAGCCCAAGCATCTGCTGCTCGTCGATCCCGAGGGAGTGGTGAGTCCGGGTAGCACCCTGGGGATGGGGGTTTGGGGGTGTCACAAGAGCCACCCAGGGCATGAGGCTTCCCTGCTGCTCCTCTGGGCTGGCTCGGGGACCGGAGAGAGCCTGGGGGAGTAGTGGGAGCTCCCCCCAGGTGGTTGCCCAGCCTGTGGAGGCTGGTGGCATTGGGCAACCTGGTGGGCTGGTGGCGTCTCCCGAGTGTCCCTTATGTGTCCCCGCCTCCCCCCCCCCCCCAGGTGCGGACGAAAGACCACCGCTTTGAGAGCGTGAGCCACCTCATCAGCTACCACATGGACAATCACCTGCCCATCATCTCAGCCGGCAGCGAGATGTGCCTGCAGCAGCCGGTGGAGAGGAGACTGTGAGCGCCCCCAGGGACCCCCCCGAGCCCCCCCGCTCCCTGCCCCAGGGAGCTCTCGGACTCTCAGCCGGGCGCTGTGCCCGGGACTGAGTGTGGACTTGGCCGGGGTCTATCCCCCTCTGCCCCGAGGAGATGGTGGCAGCAGCGGGGGGGGCTGCCTGTAGGGCCAGGGGGGGGCTGTTATTGCCAAAGCACCCCCCCCTCCCATCACTCTCTCCAGCTCCGGCCTTTGCACAGCAGCTCTGCTCTACCAAAGCTTAGTGTGGACGGGGGCTGCCGGAGCTGAGCCCCCCCCCACCTCCCGCTGAACCTCGGGGGGGAGGGATGGACAGATGGACACCTCAGCCTCGTCCCCTGCCTGCCGACCCCCCTGGGGGGGTCTCGGGGGGCTGTGCTCCCCCCGAGCGCCCGCTGTACTGATCACTTGACATGTTACTCTGTGCCTTACCCCGCGGGTCCCGCGCTCCTATGCAATGCCCGGGGGCCGGGGGGGGGCAGACCCCCCCCATACACCTCCCCATGCCCCCTACGACCCCAGCCGTGCCCCCTCCCGGGACGTGCTGCTGCTCTGCCCCCCCCTCCCTAACCCCCAACCGGGGCCCGGGGGAGCCCGGCCGGCTCCGGTAGCCCGGGGGGGGGGGGGGTGTTGAGAAGGCGGGAGGGTGCCCCCCCCCCCCCCCCCCCCCCCC
>JAOTQQ010000016.1:857123-870014 GCA_026546715.1 Gallinago undulata | reverse complement strand
CCCCCCCCCCCCAGGCGGGGGAGCATCTCCCTGGGGGGGGTCGGCACCGACAGGGTCCCGTGGCCACATCCCCCCTAACGCCTGCCCTGCTCTCTCGCCTTGCAGGACTCCATGTTCTCCCTGGCCCTAAAATGCCTTATCAGCCTCTCCACCGTCATCCTCCTGGGCCTCATCATCGCCTACCACACGCGGGAGGTGCAGGTAGGTCCCGGAGTCGCTGGTGCCGGGCGAGGGGCTGCTGGAGAGGGTGGCCCGGGGGGGGGGCTGTGGGCTTTGCCGGCCGCTCCGGTGGGACGCGATGGCCGAGCTCCCAACCCGTGCGGAGCCTCCTCCCTCCTCGTTGGGGTCTCAGGAGGCGTTGGGGGGGGGTGGGGGGGCAGCCAGGGGGCTCAGGGGGGTGGTGAGGCCGGGCAGCGAGGGGTTTGCTGGTGATGGCTGGGGGAGGCTGCGGCCAGGAAGGGCTCGGACCGGCCGAGGTGCCAAGGAAAGCTGTGAAATCCTTTCCTAATCAGCGCTGCCCACTCTCTTTCCTCCCTGCCCGCCCTTGGACTTTGCTGGGAAATTAAAGGGCTCCCAGTTTGCTCCAGGAAGGCTGCGCTTCCCCCCCCGGGATCCGGCGTCGTCTCGATGCTGGCGAGTTTTAGGGACGGCGGGAACGAGCAGGCAGGAGAAGGAGCATCCCGGGAAGGGATGCCGAAGCCCCTGAGCCCGAGTGCCTGGTGTTTCGGTGCACCAAAGAGCCCACCTCATCCTGCTCCAGCCTGGGGGGGGGGGGGGGGAGGCCGGAGCAGCCCCCGCCCTGCCCCCTGCCCGCAAGACACCTTCCCAGGAGCCACCCCTCTGGCTCGGGGACCGCGGTGGCTTGTTCAAAACAAATATTTGAACGTTCTGTTAGTTTTGGGTTTTTTTGCTAGAATAATATTTACCCCGGGGTGGCGGCGGTTGGGGTCAGGCGGGAGGGCCGTGCCCCGGCGCTCACCAGCTTCCTCCCCTTGTTGTTCTTGGGAGCGGGTTGGGCAAACCCAGCGTCCACCCCAGCGGCGTGCGGGGCTCGGCGCCTCTCCTGGCCCCCTCCAAATCCCCGCTGCCCTCCCCCCGCTGCCGGGGTCTCGGTCCCCGAGCCAGCGCAGGGTCCCGGTGCCGAACCTCGCCGTGGTCCGGCTGCGTGGCCCCGGTTTGGCCCCTGGGCTGGTTACGCTGGCGGTGAAGGGAATGGGATCGGTTTGACTCGATTTCCTCCAGCCCAAGCCGAGCCGGCTGCCGATCGCCCTATTATCTCCGAGGGGCTTATAAAGGGATCGCTGATAATCCGGCTGGGGATGGAAACGGGGCTGGCAGAGCTGTAAATCCCCAGCTTCTCGTCCCTCCTGCCCAAGGGGGGGGCTGCGCCTGCCCCGGGGGGGCTGCCGGACCTCCCCAGACTCCGGGAAGGGCTCGACACCAGCTTCAGCCTCTTCCCTCAGTATTAATTGCGTTAATTGCCAAGCCCTTCAGGACATTTGCAGCTCTCCCCGTGCCTGAATTTCTCCGGGACTGGGGCGTTGTTGTGCCCCGGGTCCAGCTCCCGGGGTCGTGCCTGTCCCCTGCCCGTGCTGTCACTGATGGGTTGGGGTGGTGACGGGTCCCTGGGGTGTCCCCGAGCCCGTGGCCCGCCAGCCAGGGCTGCAGGTGAGCACGATCCTCCCGTCCCCGCTGCCTCCCAGCGCTGCCTGCTGCTGCAGGGCCACGAGCTGCTGCTAATTGCGTGTGTCGCTCGCTCTTCGTTACGATGAGCATGTGCAGGGAGCTGCCGGCAACGCTGCCCGTCCTCACCCTCCCCGTGCCCGGGGGCAGAGCCTGACCCGCTGGCGGTGACACCCGGGGCTCAGTCCCTGGGGATGGCTCCGGGCTGGACCCCGGGCAGGGTCTGTCACCGCCACGGTGGCCCCGGGGTGGTGCGGAGCATGGTGTCCCCAGCCCGTGCCACATTTATCGCTGCGGTGAGCGATGGAGCATGGTGCTGGTGAGGCTGCTGGCACCAGCTGGAGAGGTGTTTTTTTGGGGGGGGAGAGGCACAAAGCCCCCTCTCAGCCCTGCCCTTGGGTGCCCAGGGCTTTTTGTCTGGTTGGTTTGGTGAAAGTCCTTCCCCTGCGTGGCTCCTTGGTGGCTTCCCTTGTGCTTTGCTCGTCCGGAGCTGCGGTGGCCGGGGCGCCTGCTCCTTGCCCGGCCGGGGCTGGGGATGCTGGGGATGCCCCGACGAGGACGTGACGACGGGTACCACTGGACCATGCAGGGGTTTCCATGGAAACCCGCAGCAATGCACCACAGGTGCAGGGCCGAGAGGGGCTGGTGCAGGGGGAACCTGCCCGAATCCCCCCCTTACTCCTTCCCTTTCCCGACCTGGCCTGTCGCGACCCCCACCCCCCCCAACCCCCCGCAGTCAAAAGGCTCCCTGCCTCTTTCCTCTTGCTAATTTGTTTATTTTTAACACCCTTTTCCAGGAAGGAATGGGCTGTCAGCTTGTTAAATGCCTGAGGATCTCCCTTGACAGCTTGGAGCATTTTTATAAACAATTTCTCAAACAAAGCAGCTAAAAGGAGCGGAGCTTTCCAAACAGAAAGGGAGGTGGCCGGGGACGGCCGCTCCGTGAGTCAGTCCTGGCGGCTCTCGCCGTCCCCGGGGAGAGCCCTGTGTGCCGTGCCGTGCCGTGCCGTGCCGGTGAGGCGGCGGGTGCAGGTGCGCCGGGGGCTCCAGCGCAGCGGGAGGGTTGTTCCTGGGCTTGGTGCCAACGGGGGCCACGCTCCCACCCACCGCCCCGGGCGGGAACGGCTGCAGGAGCTCCCGGACCCCCGACCGAGCCGGGGTCGCTCGGCGCGTTGCAGGGTCGAGGACACGGCGGTGACGGTGGCGGTGACGGTGGCTGCCACGTCCCCCTTGGAGCCCTCCCAGCTGCGTCGCTGCCAAGCGCTGTTTGCGGAGGGGCCCTGAGTGTGTCCCCACCGCAGGTGACACCAGTGTCCCCGTTGCACCAGGGACGAGCTGAAGGCCTGCCGGGGTGGGTGACCCCCCGGGGGTCTGGCTGTGTCCCAGAGGGGCCAGCCTGAGCTGCCACCCCCCCCCTCCAGCTTCCACACAGACCCCGGCTGTGTCACCGGCGGTGGGAGAGGAGCCGGTACCCAGGATGAACCGGCGGTTGCTATGACAACCGGATCCCATCGCTGCCAGTGGCCGGGTGCTCTGCCAGCGGTGTTCCCTCTCCAAAAGTTGCCCTGGCACTTGGGGCTTGGTGGCTGTTTGGTGACACCACCGCCGCGCCGGCGGGAGCGAAGGGGCTGGGGTGGCCGGTGCCCGTGCTCTGCGGCATCACGGCTTGCCCGGCTGTGGCCGGGGTGAGGGGGCTGTGCTGTGAGGGACACTCCAAGTCTTGGTCACACCAAGCTGTCCCTACGCTGGGCCTGGGCACTCTAAAGCTTTCCGGGGTGTCCCTCGTGCTGTAACCGTCCCCCAAACACAGAGACCGAGGGGATGGCGAAGGCTCCTTCCCACCTTTTCCTTCCCCATCCATCCCCAGCCCTTCTTGCCAAAGCTGTCCCCAGCCCCACAGGGCTGTGGTGCCGGTGCCCCCCCCACTGCCCACGGTGGGACGCTGGTGGGGCAGGGTTGGCCGGGGCCACCGGTAACTCTTTGGTTTTCCATCCCCGTAGCTCTTTGTGATCGACAACGGAGCCGACGACTGGCGGATAGCGATGACCTACGAGCGCATCCTCTACATCGGCCTGGAGATGCTGGTTTGTGCTATCCACCCCATTCCCGGGGAGTACAAATTTTTCTGGACAGCCCGCCTGGCTTTCTCCTACACGCCTTCTCGGGCGGAGGCGGACGTGGACATCATCCTGTCCATCCCCATGTTCCTGCGCCTCTACCTGATCGCCCGGGTGATGCTGCTGCACAGCAAGCTCTTCACCGACGCCTCCTCGCGCAGCATCGGAGCGCTCAACAAGATCAACTTCAACACCCGCTTCGTCATGAAGACTCTCATGACCATCTGCCCCGGGACGGTGCTGCTGGTCTTCAGCATTTCCCTCTGGATCATCGCTGCCTGGACGGTGCGGGTGTGCGAGAGGTGAGAAGGGATTTGGGGGGGTGGGGGGGGGTGGTGGGGTTGTGGGTGTGCACTCGCGTGTGCTTGGGATGCTGATCATTTCGGGATGCTCAGTGGTTCAGGATGTCTGCTCTGCCCTGTCTCTGCCCTGGGGAGGTCACAGTTGGAGCACTGGGACCAGTTCTGGGCCCTCCCCAGTTCCGAAAGGACTGGGAACTGCTGGAGAGGGTCCAGTGGCGGCTGTGAGGATGATGAGGGGCTGGAGCATCTCTGTGCTGAGGGACCTGGAGAAGAGCAGAGTGAGAGGGGATCCCATCGGTGCTGAGCAAGGGCTAAAGGGTGGGGGGGTGAGAGGATGGGGCCAGGCTCTTCTCAGTGGTGCCCGGGGACAGGACAAGGGACAACGGGCACAAACTGGAATGTTTCATCTGAAAACAACAAAAAAATTCTTTATTTTGAGGGTGGCAGAGCCCTGGAAAAGGCTGCCCACAGAGGGTGTGGAGTCTCCTTGTCTGGAGAAATTCCAAACCCACCTGGATGCGATTCCTGTCCCACCTGCTCTGGTGGGTGACCCTGCCTGGGCAGGGGGTGGGATAAGGGGATCTCCAGAGGTCTCTTCCAGCCCCGGCCACTCTGGGGTGCGTAGCAGTTTGAGATGCTCAGTGGTTCGGGACGTGCAGTGGTTTGGGATGCAGCGGTTTGGGATGCAGCGGTTTGGGATGCTCGGCAGAGGAGAGGGATGTGGGCATCCGGGGGCTCGGCGGCTGCGGGTTCCCACCAACGAGCCCCTGTCCCTGCAGGAGGAGGCAGAGAGAAGGCCAGCCCTGCCCTCGCAGCACGGTGCCTGGGGCAGGGTCCCCCTGGGGGGGAGACAGTGTGGTACCAGCCAGCGGGGAGCCCCGGGGGATGTGGGGAGCAGTGGGAGCTGGGGAGAGGCCGGAGGTGCCGCGAGGCTGGCGAGTGGCAGAGCCTGGCTCGGGCTCTGGCACCGCTGCGAGCGACTGCCATGACAACCCCGCGGTGACAAACCCACTGCCGGATGGCATCACGCCGGCATCGGCGTGCTCGGCGCGGGGGTTGCTGTGGCGACCAGCTCCGGCGGGGACCACTGAGCCTTCAGCTCCCGGGGACACGCTGGCACCCCTTTGTCCCCTGAGTGGAACCGGGGGGCGGTGGCCACCCCCAGCCCGGGGTGTTGCTCCTGGGCAGGTCCCCTGCAGGGTGTCCTGTGTCCTGTCCCCACACAGGGCCATGCCTGTCCCCAGGAGGCTGAGACTGAGGCCGTGCTGCCATCGGAGCAGCTGGTTGCTGCAGGAAAGCGCACAAGGCAACACGCGCGTTGTGATTCGGTGGCCGTGGATCAGTTGAACCGCATGAAATCCCCCAAAGTGGTTGCAGCAGCCTCACGCCATCCTCGGGATCACCCCCCAGGGCCCCCTGGGCCACCCAGCTGGCTTCTGGCGAGAGGAAGGTCACCCCTCCTCTTCCTCAGGGTGGAACTCCTCCTGCTGGTCACCCCACGAGGGGCATTCGGGCAGCTTTTAAGTTCCGTGGCAGCAGAGCAGAGTGGCGTGCTGAGATTTTACGAGCTTTTCTAGGCTGTGTTTGCCTTCCTGTCTGCCTTAACGATGCTCTCAGGATGTGCTGGATGGTTTTGCGCCGCTTAATTGTGTTTGGGAGATTTTTTTTATTTGTGCCTCCTAAACGGGGAGCGGGCAGACAGGCTCCTGGTGGACATGCAGGGGGTTGATTCTGTACCTGGGGGGGGGGGGCTTAGTCTGGAAAAAAAGATTGTAAATAAAGAACCATTAGGGACAAAAAAAAAAAAAAAAAATAAAGAAAGAAATAGAAGTGACACAGACAAGGCGCTGCAGATCACCGGCACCGCAGATGCCACCACCTCCCTCTGTCTATGGAGCGGCAGATGTGACCCCGGGCTGGGGATGCTCCGACCCGGGGAGATGCAGGACCCCTGGGACACGCTTTGTCCCCGAGGGCTGCACCACCCTGGCCCTGGGTGCCACACAGCTCCCTCAAGGACCACCCTGGACGTGTCCCCACCGGTGGCGGGTTGCTGCAAACCAGTCCGCTGTGGTTTGCGGGGCCATCCCCAACCGGCATCCGCTTGGGCTGGGAGGTTCGGAGACGGCCCGTGCCGCTCCGAGACACGGTTGCCCAGGCTGTGGCACGTCCCCTCAGCACCGTGGGCTGCTCCAGCGCCGGCAGGCACACCGCGTGGCTGCCGGGCATCCTCCTGTGCCTGCCGGGGGGCCGCAGCTCTCGGCAAGGCAGCGAGTCGCTTAGCAACCTCGCCCGCTCGCCCGGCCGCCACGCAGAGCTGCCTGCGGTGCTGGTGCTGCCGGTGCTGCCGGGGCTGCCCGCCGACGGGGCGCACGTGTGCCTGCACGTGCGGCCGGCCCCGGCTCCCCAAACCCGTGGGGCTCAGGCTGGCCGAGCCGGTGCTGCCGCAACATCCCAGCCTGGCGATGCTGGGCTTGGCGGCGGCACGACACGGGACCGGAGCGATGCACGGGGGCATCGGCTGTGCCCTTAGTGGGGGGGACGCACACAGGCAGACAAGGGGACAATGGAAAGCGACCTGGGGTCTGACCGATCACAGCAGCCCCCTCTTCCTGCCCGCACCACCGGTGGCACGTGCCGCCCCTGCTCTGTTCATCGGCTCCTTCTGCTCAAAGTCCTTCTCGGAAGAGAAAGCGTCCGTCTGTCCAGCTGCGCCGTAACCCCCTTCGCCACCAGCGTGATGCTCCCGGGGTCGTCCCCGCGGCTCGAGAGCTCACATCCTGCGGGACGGGCTCAGCCTTTCCCAGGGAGGACTGGGATGGGGGGGTGCGTGCCACTGCTGGCACCGAGATTTTGGGGAACCAGCCCTGCCCGGAGCGCAGCAGCAGCAGCTCTCGCCGCTGCTGAGGGCTCTTTCTCATGCACCAGGGTCTCGTTTGAGTCTCCAGTTGCTTGGCGGGGGAAGAAACATTTTGGAAGAGGAGAAAACCCAACTGCTCTGGGAGGTGGGATGAACCAGGGGGGGGATTGCCAAAAGCTCCATCTGGTTTCCCTCTAACGATTCCGTGAGGAGGCTGGGAGAAGGCTGCTGGGGAGCGGGATGCGTGCAGGCAGGAGGGTGACTGTCCTGCCATGGCCGGGCAAAGGCGCTGCCTGTCCCTGCGCATCCCAGGGCTCGGGGCTGCGGACAGCCCCCTGCTCTGCATCCCCAGGGAACATCCCCACGGGGCTTGCTGGGGCTCGCACGGGCCCCGGGGAGCCGGTCGTGTGTTTGCCGGAGGAGCCGCGGCCGGATGCCGGGCTGGCCAGGGCGGTCGCTGACCTCGCAGCTCGGCAGAGGCACGGCCGTGGAAAGTTTGCAGCGACCCCGAAGCGGCGGCTGCTCCACGTGTGCTTCGTCTCGAGCGTGTGAGCCGGTTCCCCCCCCGTGCTGTCCGAGAGCCAAGTGCGTGCCGGAGGCTCGGCTGGATCCGTCGCCGGCGGTTCTGCTGGGGCTGCTGACGGCACACCGTCCCCCGGGGCGACGCAGGGGGAAGGGGCTGAGCCCGAGCTGGGGGGGGGACAGGGAGGAGGATGCCGGGGGCGAGCTGGCGCGGTTGAGGGGCTCTGCGAAGCTGCAGCTGTTTCTCCCATCAGCCGGCTCTCGCCGCCACGCCACGTGGCACCGGGGACGCAGGCGGCAGGACTGGGATGTGGTGACAGGTCTGACCGAAAGCAGAAGCACTTTCCGTTGAGTTTTTGCCCTGATTTTCTCGACAGTGGGTTTTTCTGCACCAGAAGTTGTGTAACCGCTGCTGCTCCGGGGCATCCTGCCACGTTATTAACCCCTGTCCCCTGGGGCACAGCACAGCCTCGTGCCAGGGAAGCCGCCGTGCCCGCGTGCCCCCATTGCTCCCCGCAGCCGTCCCCGTCCCCCCCGCGGTGACACTGATGCCCGTGTCTCCTTGGCAGGTACCACGATCAGCAGGACGTAACCAGCAACTTCCTGGGGGCCATGTGGCTCATCTCCATCACCTTCCTCTCCATCGGCTACGGTGACATGGTGCCGCACACCTACTGCGGGAAGGGCGTCTGCCTGCTCACCGGCATCATGGTAAGGGTCCTGCCGAGCCAGTCGCCCAGCCCACGGGCTCTGCCCCCTCCCCACTGTGGCCACCAATTTTTTTTAACGGGGACCCGCCTGGCGGGTCGGTGCACGAGGCGTAACGGCTTCGGCTCCGGGGTGTTGCAGCCCGGAAGCGGATCGGGCTGTAATTGCCATTACTGTCCGCGCAGTAATTAGCAGGATGTGGCGGTTCGGGGAAGGAGGTGATGGAGGGTGCGGGCTGGGTGCTCCAGTCCCACGGGGGTGCAGGGTGGGACACCAGCCAGCCCGCTGCCCCCACGGTCCCCGCTGCTGAATTTGGGGTGGATTTCAGCGAGAGCGGGGGGACGCTGGACCGTGGCGGGGTCAGGGATGTCCCCAGGGTGCAGTGGCCCCCCCCCCCCCCCCGAGCATCCTTTGGCCATCCCTGCTCACACCACCTGGCTTCCATCGCCAGGAGCAATCCCAAATGCTGCCGGCTCCTGCTGAGAGCTGGGACCAGCTGGGAGCCCTCCAACCCCCCTACGCCCCCCCCCCACTCTCCCGGTGTCACCACTTCGCCGCGGCTTCATTTCCTCGTGGACAGAAGGTCACCATCCTCAGGGGCCTCCGGCGTGTACCTTCTCCCAGCCGCCCGTGAGATGGCCCAGCTTCTGGGGCTTTCACCAAAGGAGCGGCTGGGGTCCGTGTGGTCACAGCTCTGCCCCCCCTCTTGGCTGCCAGGCCCTGGGGACAGAGCTGTCCCCGTCCCCCCCCTCCCAGCCGTGCTCAGCCCTGTGCCCCTCGAGAGCTCTCGGCTGAGGTAGCTCTGCCGGCGGGTATTCATTTTATATAATTTTATATTCTCTTCATGTCTTTGATCTGCTCCGCATGAGGTCAGGCACCAGCGAGGCTGCTGCTGGTGACAGAAGCCAGGTGAAGGAGAAAAATCACTCCTGGGAGGGGGGACACGGCGTTTCCCGGTGCAGGGGGGCAGCTGCTGGCTCAGCCGAGGGGGTCCCGGTGCTGGGAGCTCCTGGAGCTCCTCCCCAGGGAACCAAAGCACCATCTGGCAAAGCGTCCCCCCCCCCTTCCCAGTGTCCATCCGGCACAGGGATGGGGACCCCCCTGTGACTGCCCGGGCTGGGGGAACCCCTGGGGGGGGTCCCCAAACAGCAGCACCGGGGGCGGCCACCCCGCCCCAGGAAGAGGGAAGCGGTGGGAGCCGGGAGAGAGCGCACAGCAGGGACCTGGGGGGATGCTGAAAGATTCAGCTCGGAGCATGATGTTAATTAATGACTCTTTAATAAATTAAGGAGCGTTTGCCAGGATCGTGGGCCTCTGCCAGAGTGCCGGGAGGGGGGAGCGGCTCATCTGGTGCGGGCAGCGGCAGGCAGAGTGCAGGAGCTCCGTGGGGAGCCGGGGCTTGGCACCTTTGCTTTCCAAAGGCAAATACGCGCCGGAGATGACGGCTACCGGTGGATCTGGCCCTAATCGCCGGGATAAGCGAGCTCCCAGCTGTTGCTGCTGGGAGACGTGGCGATTTGGGGGGGGGGTGTGTGTCTCGAGTTGGGCTTCCCCTTCCCTGCGCTCCCCCAGGACACCCCGTGCGTCCCCCCCGCTCTCCTCCTCCCCGGTCCCCTCTCACTGCCCCGGGGGGAGAGGGGTCTCACCGTCCCACAGGGCACCGGCGCGGGGATGTGAGGGGTGATCAGCCCCAACCTCGTAAATCAGCCCTTAGAACCCAATAGGCTTCTCCTATTAATTACCCAGAGCATCATCATCTGCTCAAGGGCATCCAGGCCCTGTGATATCTCCTCGTTAGGATAATGGGGAGGGCACGGAGCTTTAGTTAATTAGGGGGTTGCAATGGGGAGAGTGGGAGTGCTGCTGCTGCATGAAGCTGCTGGAGGGTGACAAACCATGCGATGTCCCCGCGCAGGGTGCTGGCTGCACGGCACTGGTGGTGGCTGTGGTGGCCAGGAAGCTGGAGCTCACCAAAGCTGAGAAGCACGTCCACAACTTCATGATGGACACGCAGCTGACGAAGCGGGTAAGGCCCTGGGGGGGTCAGGGGGGGCTGTACCATGGGATGGAGATGCTGGGAACTGCGGCGAGAGGAAGGTGTCGGCACCTCTGGGTGAGGGTCCTGCAGGTCCCATGGGGGAGAGAAGGTGGTGGCACCCCTGGGTGCAGGTCCCGTGGTGGGAAGAAGGTATACGAGTGCCTTGGATGCGGCGCAGGCGCCAGCTTTATGGTTAAAGCAAACAGCTCCAGCTCTGTGCCGGGAATTTGGGTGATGCGGGACGCTCGGCTGCACCCCCGAGAGCAAAAAAAAAAACCACGATTTTTATTTCCCCCTGGGAGGATGCGGGCTCCATTCTCTTGCAGAGAATGATGTCACTTCGTGTCGGGAAGACAACCAGATGAGAGCCAGTGCCGTGAGGCTCTTGTGGTTTCCATCCTGAGGAGGGACCCAGAGGCTGTGGTGGTGGGGGGAGTCTATGGGGTGGGGGGTCATGCTGGGGTCTGGTGTTACCTCCCTGGCAGCTTGTGGGGGCTGGAGGAGGTCTCAGGTCTCAGCAAAGCATCGGCAACCCAGTGGCGTTGTGTGGTGGGACGGGCTCCACACACCGGTGGCCGGCGTGGTGTTTCCCGGAGGGGACGGTGGCAAAGCGAGCGTTGACGCAGCCCTTGCAAGGGCTTGGGACGGGGCTGGGCTGTGGCCGGGGCACCCTGTGTCCCTCCAGAGAGCAGGGCCACGTGCCGGCTGGAGTGCTGATGCCCCCCGGGCTAGTCGGGGGCTTCGGCGTGGCCAGGCTGGGAAAGCAAAGAGCCGTTTGGCCCCGCTCCCTCGGCCGTGGCTACGGATCCGCGGGCCCCGTGCCAGGCAGACGGCACGAATTCATCTCGGAGTGAGCAGCGGAGCCGGGGAGCCTGCGGAAGCCGTGTCCCCGTGCTGGCAGCCCAGCCGGGACCTGCCAAGAGTGCCAGATGGATGCAGGAATGGAGAAAAACTTTAGGGTTTTTTTGTTTTGTTTTGTTTTTTTTGTGGGGTTTTTTTTTCTTCTTTTTCTCAAGGCTTAGGGTACAGCTGCGGGTGGGGGCAGAGCATCAGTGCAGGGTTGCGGGGGGAAGCAGCAGGCGTTGAGACCTGCTGCTCGGTGTGGGCAGCTCTGGCTCCTGTTGGAGCCACCCTTGGTCCCTTGCAACGTGGATCTGAGCGTCTCACTCAAGCTGAGGCGAGTGAAGGGCTCTTGCAGCACCAGCTCCCAAACTGGTGGCTCCCAGCAGAGCCAGCCTGGCGTCTCCGTGAGATCCCACGCTGCGGGGCCAGTGACCCGTGGCCGACTCTCCTCTTGTAGATCAAGAATGCTGCAGCCAACGTCCTGCGGGAAACGTGGCTCATCTACAAGCACACCAAGCTGCTGAAGAAGATCGACCATGCCAAAGTCAGGAAGCATCAGAGGAAGTTCCTCCAAGCCATTCACCAGTAAGGGGCTGGGCAGGGGGATGGGGGCGGGCGGAGGATAGGACGAGGGGGAAGGGTTTGAAGCTGAAAGAGGGGAGATGGAGCTGAGATATGGGGCAGAAGTTCTTTGGTGGGAGGGTGGTGAGAGCCTGGCCCAGGTTTGCCCAGAGAAGCTGTGGCTGCCCCATCCCTGGAGGGGTTCAAGGGCAGGTTGGAGGGGGCTTGGAGCCACCTGGGCTGGTGAGAGGTGTCCCTGCCCAGGGCAGGGGGGCACTGGGTGGTCTTTAAAGTCCCTTCCCACCCAATCCATTCTGTGATTCTATGATTCTATTCCATGATGCTGAGCCCTAGCATCGGGGAAGTCGTGGTCCAGTCTGTGGTCAGGGCATGGAGACAATTTCCCGTTGCCCAGGACGCAGGCAGGTCTCCAGCTGTGGTCTGTGGCTGAGGAGGGGCTGCAGCTGCCTTGCTCCTTCCTTCTCCCCAGGTTGCGGAGCGTGAAGATGGAGCAGAGGAAGCTGAGCGACCAAGCCAACACTCTGGTCGACCTCTCGAAGGCAAGTCCCCGCTGTGACCTCTCACAGCTCGGCCGGGCTGCCCAAGTGTTTCTCTTCAACGGGGAAAACTGAAGCGGACCTGGCTGACCACGGCGTGCTCCGTGCGGTGGATGTCAGCCGGGAATAGCTGCCGCGGGATGGCTGCCCTTGTGAGGCAGGAGGAGAAACACAGACACAAACCAGGGGCCGGTGGGGCTGCACCCCGCTTCCAGGAAAGGTCTTTGCTCCTCACACCCCTTTTGCAGCCCCAGCCAGGGGGACCGTTGCTGGGCAGCACAGGGCTGGCTGCTCCGTGCCCCTCGGCCTCTACGGAGACAGCCTTCCCTCATTTTCATGTCCCCAGGGTGAGCCAAGCTGGGTCACGGCGCCCTGCGAGCCTCTGGAACAGGCTGACCCTGGGCAGAGTATGGCTGGAGAGCAGCCTTGAGGAGAAGGGCTTGGGGGTGTTGGGGGGTGAGAAGCTCAACACACCCCGGCATTGTGGGCTGGTAGCCCAACAAGCCCCCTGGGCTGCATCCCCAGCAGCGTGGCCAGCAGGGCAAGAGAGGGGATTCTGCCCCTCTGCTCCGCTCTGGGGGACACCCCCCCCCCAGTGCTGCCTCCAGCTGTGGGGCCACCAACATCAGAAGGACATGGAGCTGTTGGATGGGGCCAGAGGAGGCCCCGGAGATGCTGGGAGGGCTGGAGCCCCTCTGCT
>JAOTQQ010000016.1:826621-856071 GCA_026546715.1 Gallinago undulata | reverse complement strand
GGGGTTCAAGGGCAGGTTGGAGGGGGCTTGGAGCCACCTGGGCTGGTGGGAGGTGTCCCTGCCCAGGGCAGGGGGGGGACTGGGTGGGCTTTAAGGTCCCTTCCCACCCAAACCATTCTGTAATTTGGGCAGCTCTCGGGGCTTTGCTTGCAGGAAGGGGTTAGAGGGCTCGGTGCTGGTGGTGGCACTAACCCAGCCCGTGGCACTGACCCCTCCGCTGTCCCCTCTCTCCCTCCCCGTAGATGCAGAACGTGATGTACGACCTCATCACCGAGCTCAACGACCGCAGCGAGGACCTGGAGAAGCAGATCGGCAGCCTGGAGTCCAAGCTGGAGCAGCTCAGCGCCAGCTTCAACTCCCTGCCCCTGCTGATGGCCGACATGCTGCGCCAGCAGCAGCAGCGCCTGCTCGCCGCCATCCTGGAGGCGCGGGGGGTCGGTGTTCCTGTGGGCACCCCCCAAACGCCCCTCTCCGAGAGCCCCATCGGGGTCAGCTCCACCTCCTTCCCCACCCCTTACACGAGCTCAAGCAGCTGCTAAAATGCAGCTTTTCCCCCCACCCCCCCGCCGCCCCCCCCAGCCTCCCCGCATCCTCCGCGGACAGGGGAAGCGTTTCCACGCAGGTCCCGAGGTCTCCATGGACTTTCTTCTGGTCCTCGAGCCGCCCCACAGGACCCTTCGGCCGAAGCTGGTGGGACCAACCACGCCGAGCGACGCCGCTCGGAGCTTTGCTAACGCCTTGGTCTCGGGAATCGCATCCCCGTTCAGGTGCCTCTACACGTGGTGAAGGAAGGGGACGGGAGGCGACGCCTCGGGGGAGACTGCGCCGCGGCGGCCGGCGGCGGAGGGAGAAACCCACGCTCAATCTCAGGTCTTCACATTTGAAAACAAAACAAAACACCGAGTCGGAAGCACTGAAGCGACGGAGACACCAGAGGGAGAAGTTCTCCTCCCCTGCGTGGACCCCGCGGGGGGGCGGGGGGCCCCCCCCCCCCCCCCCGCCCCCCCCCCCCCCCCCCCCCCTATTTCTCCCACCATCGCAAAGCACCGCCGGGCAGATGCCAACGTGGTGGTTTCTTGCACAGGCTCTGACCTACGCTGCCCACGCTCCATCCCATCTTCTTACCGGGACCCATGTGAACCCCCCCTCCGTGCTTTGCCGGGCGGGTGACAGTGTCCAGCCGTAACCTGCCTGGGGGGGGGGAATTCCTCTGGAGCTGTGAGTGTTTTCTGCCCGGGCAGAACAAGGGACGCTTCTTCTTTCTGGTCCTCGGTGTCACGTTCTGCCTGGAGACACGTGCCGGAGCCAGGAAAGCAGTGCCTAAAGCCTGTGGGCATGCGGGGCCGGGCAGCCCCCGGCCGATGCGGCGATGGCCGATGTCAGGGCTGGCAGGCCAGCCCGGGCGCCGGGGCAGGGGGGAGTGTCTCCAGGTGCTCACATCGCCGCTCCCCCCCCCTCCCCACAAGCTCTTTGGGAAGCCAACAGGCTCTTTGCGGCAGCCTCAGAACTGCTGGATGAGAAACCCCATCAGCAATGACCACCTCCGCTCACGCCGCGACCGGCCACGCCGGAGCCCGGCCGGCAGCGCCGAATCCACCGTGGCCAAGCCGGGGCTTGCTGGCAAGTGATGCGGTGGCGGGGGCAGGCGCTTCATCTGTTTAAAACCAAGCCCTGTGGCCTTCATGCCACCTCTGCTGGGTTCGGTGGGGAGCAGCAGCACCATCCGGCGCCGGCGCGGTGCTCGGCGGTGCCTGCCCCAGTGCAGCCCCTCATGGTTTGGTTGTTTTTTGGGTTTTTTTTTGGATTTTGTTTCTGGCATTCAGCTTCCTGAGGTACCCTCGGCATCACCTGGCTCCTTGTGGAATCGGCCATTTTCTGTTCTGCTTTCACCATTTTCTCCTTTTTCCTCCCCAGTTCGGCCCCGGGGTCGTGGTCGGGCTCTGCCTGCCGCTGCCGGGCTCGGGCTTTGGGGCTGGTGTTTGCTGCTTTCAATGAAAACTCAGCAGAGGCTATTTATATATTTTTAAACAGATGAAGTAACCGTGTAATTACTCCGCGATATTAATTACACCTCACCCAGCAGTGTCAGTAATTGTAATCAAAGTCACTGTGTTACTCCAGGTATACTCAGCCTGTAATCTTCTCCTTTGTAACTCTTTCCCTTCCCATAAATAACGCCGGATTTCGTGCGCACGTAGGCAGGGATGCACCAGCCCGATGCCGAGGGATTTGTGTGCAAAACTCCACTTGCTGCTGGTGGTAGGTGGTTTACTCCTCGTGCCCTGCAATTAAAGTTACAGAGAAAACAAGCAGTAGTTAGCGAGGAGCGCTCCCCCCCCCCTCCCCCCCCCCCCCCCCTCAGCCAGCGGCAGGAGGAGGAGGAGGAGGAGGAAGGCTGCGAGGTGACAGCGGGGGAGCAGCAGAAGGAGCTCCCAGTGCTGCGGAGGGGGTGGTCTTGTGGCCCAGCTGTGGTCCTTCCCGTGGCATCTGGGGAGGCGCAGGGCCATCGCTGCCAGCCTTTTCTGGTCCCGCTGGGAACGAGCTGCTCTCCCCCCGCTCTCCCAAGCTCTTGTCATTAGTGTAATTGCGGGTTGGGCAGGATGGCTGGGAGAACCTCGCTGCCTTGGCAGCCCCCCCAGGGTCTATTCTTAGCCCTGCTGCTGCTCCCCATGTGCCTACAGGTGACCCTCAGCCCTACCTCCCCGGCAGAAGCTTCTGCCCAGCTCTGTCAGAAGGTTTCCAGTGTGGCAATGGAGAAAACGTTGTAAATGCTGAGGATGAGCCTGAAATGCAGCTTCTCCGCTGGCCTGCAGGCAGCCAGCAGAGAAAAACACTTCCGCGCCTCTCCCAGGGGTCGGGCAGGAGCGGGGTTCAGTGCAGAGATGATTCCTGGGGCGTCAGAGAGCCTGAGGGAGCATGGATGCTCGAGAATCGCTATCGCCAGCGGGAACCTCCTTACGGGCTAGCGATGAAGTCTGGCAAATCCGCCGGAGCAAGCGGAGAGCAGGCGCTGTGGGCTCACCGGGACCCAGGGCGCTGAAGGGGGGCGAAGCGGCGAGAGCTTCAGGATTGAAACCGCTGTGAGAGACCCTTGTCTCGGGGCAGAGCTGCTGCTCCAGTGGGATTTCACCAGGGCGGACGGGAGCTGGGCTGGGGCAGTGCCATCTCTGGACAACCTGCACTCCAAACGCCCCCCTCCCTCCCCAGCCTAAGACCTTGTGGCCCTGGGTCTGCACCCTGCGCCTTGCACCCTGCATCCCGTGCACCCCTGCACCCCCATCCCACACCCTGCATCCCCTGCACCCCTGCATCTCGGGTATCTGCATCCCGGGCACATGCATCCTCTGCACCCCCATCCCACACCCGGAATCCTGTGCACCCCTGCACCCCCATCCCACACCCCGCATCTCGCACCCTTCATCCCACACGTGCCTGCACCCCCCATCCCACACCCTGCTTCCCCCAAACCTCTGCATCACATGCACCCTGCACCCCATCCTGCACCCAGCATCCCACACCCTGCGTCCCATGCCCCCCCACACCCTGCACCCCACCCTGCTTCCCGCTCCCTGCACCCCCATATTGCACTTGCACCCCTGCCAGCCCTTTAACACCGGTACTGGACCCTCCAGCACTGGGGCCACCAGACCCTGCAGAGGCCAGCACTGGTGGGACTAACCTCCCACCCAGCCCCACTGCCAGGACCGAGGAGCTGCCCCGATGCCAGGGGTGAGGGCAGACATGGGGGGACCCCCCCCAGTGCAGTCCAGCCCACAATGTGCCCTGGTGTTTGGGACTCTGGGTCCAGGGGTGTCCCCCTGGAGCTGCTGCCCTGCTCCCTGTGAGTGGCTCCCGGTGCCCAGCAGCGGAGTGGGCTCAGCGCGGGGGCAGCCCCCAGCTCACCCCCCAGGAGAACGTGGGAGCCCGACCCTGGCAGGGCTCCGGTAAACAGCTCCGGTAAATGCTCCCGCACACCCGAGAAGGTCATTCTGGAGCCTGCGGCCACGAAGGGAATGGGAACAAGTTGGAGAGAAGAGCTGGGACCGGGAACCCGAGGTGGAGGAAAAGCACAAGACACAGAGTTAGAATCCCAAAGAGATGCTGACCTCCCGCAGCTGGGAAACATCCGACCCCACACACCGACGGGGCTGAACCCCAAAAAGCCTCCCAGGACCTGCCCCCCCCCCCCTCCAGCCACAGCCAGTCTCACTTTCGGCACAGCCGATGGATGGTTTTTCTTTGCTCCACAAACCTCCTCCCTGCGCCGCCTGCGAGGAAACGTCCTAGAAACGCCCGAAAAACACCACGTCCTCTCTGCAAACTCACAGACGTTTCTGTCCAGACTTAAGGAGCTTCGACCTGGGTTTGCATCTTGCCTCTGTACTGCTCGCTTCTTTTTTAACGATAGGGGAAAGCATAATAGTTTATTTTAACTATGAAATATATTGCTATATTATAAAGGTTATTGTAACTTTCAATTATGGTTTTGTACCCAACCCTGTTGTCAGCAGGCAGCGACGCCAGCCTGCTGCCAAAAAAAATGTCTGTTTCTGAGTACAGCTGCTGCTCCCGGTGAGGACGGAGGCCAGGGGGGGCAGAGGGGGGGTGGCCAGAAAGGCTTCCCACCGTCCTTCTCCTTTACCCCCCACCCCAGCCATCCGTTCCCATTACCTGGAAGCAGCTTCAGATCCACAGAGCCCCGTGGCACCAAATCTCTGCTTCTCCCCAGGGAAAAGCCTGCCTTCCCTCGGGGTCTCAGCATTTCTGGAAAGCCATTTGTTGTCCCCCCCCTGTCTCTGGTCGTGTCCTCCAGCTGAAGGAGGGTCTCTGCTCCCCTGGCACAAGCTGTGCAAGAACCAAAATTTTTCTTTTTGCCCAGGACGGAGGCTCTCGTGGTGCAGGGCTCACCTCTTCCCTCCTCCGGCCGGGCTTTTGGCACATTTGGGCTCAGCCCGGGCAGGATCTGGGCAGGCTTTGAGCTGGGGAATCCCTTGTGCCTGGGAAAGCCTGAAGGGGCAAACATCCTCCTCCTCGGCAAAGCCGGTCTGTGCCACCCCGGCCACCCAAACACGGGGCTCTGCGTTTGGCCCAGGGGGGGCTGCAGGCGGGGAGGATGGAGCCTGCAGGGTTTGCTCAGGAGGCAGAGGCGGAAAGAGCGCGCTCGCTTTGTCTTCTCAGGCCAAGCCCCCGTTTCGGGGATGGGGTCAGGGCAGTCTCCGTGACCTGCGCTGCCGCAGGTGGGGGCTGCGCTCCCGGGAGCCATCCCGCTCTCCCTGGGGAACTGCCCTGAGGGAACGCAGCCCCAGAACGGGTCTGTTCCCGGGGGAGCTGCGGCTTTTTCTCCTTTCAACCTCAGGCGTGAGGGAGGACAAAGCCCGGAGTGTGAAAAAATGGGATGAGGTTGCAGGGGCTGCTCCTTCCCAGCCTGAATTGATTCCAGCTGATGCGCTCCTCTCCTCCCTCCAGCCCCTGAGCTGCTGGACCTGATCCCCACCGGATCAAGATTTCTGGGCAAATAAGTCTTCAAATGTTCTCTTGCAGCCCCGATGTTCCTTCCCAGCCAATCTTCCCACTCATCCAGGAAGGAGCAGCGCCTATGGGACCAATTCCTGCTGCTGTTGTCCAGAGGAAGCCTAAAAGCCCCCACACCAACTCTTCCCCACCGGAATGGCTGTCACTGCCGTGCTGCCATCATTGTCACCGTTAGTGTCACGGCTGTGCTGGCCTGACCCTCCCAGGCCAGTTAAACCCAGTAGGGTCAGGACCAATGAGCTCCAGTGGCCCCTTGCTGGCCCCCGGATCTGAAATCCCCCTGCAGACCCCAGGTGGCAGGCGGTGGCCCCCCAGCATTGCCTGGCTGGGGCTGCTCCTGTCCCACACATTTGCCCCCAACTTGTGGGGCAGTCACTGGGAGCAGTTCCCCTTCATTGGGGACAGGGCTGGGACCAGCTCTGCCACAGGAGAGGGGCTGGTTCCCCCCAGGAGAGAAGAGCTGAGCCCCCCCCACCCCTTGCTGCTGGCTGGGTCTGGGGGTGCCTGGGGATTTTGGGGGTTCTTGGCCCCCCCTGCATCACTCTCCCTCAGGCTTCTCCTGCCCAGTATCTCCCGGCATCGGAGCCTTGTGTGATGGCCACCAGGTAGGTCGGCTGGTGGGGACGGTGTTTCCTCAGCAGTTTGAGAAGGGGAAGATGCCGCTCCAAGGCTCTGCACCGCTCCCAGCTCCTGGCCCGGCTCCCTCAAAGGCAGCAGAGGTGGCAGAGATGAGGGGTTTTTTTGCGGGGGAAAGGAAAAGCTGCTCTGCAGGATGAGTACTTTCCCAGTGGGATGAGCCACCTGGGAGCCCCGTGGGGCAGCGGGCAGGGCTCCAGCACACCCTGCCTCCTGGGAGCTCCCAGCCGGGGCTTTGGTGCTCCGGGCACCGCGAGACGCTCCCAGTTCTGCTCCTTCTTCTGCCCAAAGTGTTCTTCCCCCCGCTGAGGTCTCGGATGCCCTGACACCTCCCAGCAGGACCCCCTTGCCCGTCCCTGTGGTATCAGGATGCGGCCCCAGGTTTACGTCCCTCCCTCTGATGGTGGCCTGGTCTCCGGGCTGGGGACGGGAGCGGGGACTGGCCTGTCCCCACAGCATCGCCATATACCCCAGCTGTACCCAGAAACAGGCATGTTTTAAACTATGGCTTTAACCTGTTCACTGTAAAAAGTGCCTTGGACTTTAATCTGAAGAGGTCAGTATCTATAAATATTTACCTGTGCGGGTGTGTAAGTATGCAGCTATCTATGTATAGTTACACACACAAATATATGATATATACGTCTATCTAGAAATGCTTCGGAGCCCTCTGTTCTGCTCATCTCGGGACCTCTCTCCTCCCTCCCGCTGGGGGTCGGGGTCTGGCTGTGAGGTGACATCGGGGGCGTTTCTGCCGTGGTGACACCCGGCTGCGGGAAATCCTCGCGTCGCGAGGGCTGTGCTCGGTGCGGTGGTTCCCCCCAGGGTGCTGAGCTCTCCTGGGCACCCCTGGGAAGCAGCTTCCTTCTTCTGCGTGTTCTGGGGAGACCCCGGGGAGAGGGAACATCCCCTCTCTCTTGCACAAGGGGATTTGGGGGCTGGGGTGGCATCTCCAGCCCCTCCCGTGCCGAGAGCTCCTGGGTGCTTCGGGAAACCACATGCTCTAATTGCTGCCTCTCCGGAGTCTCTGGTTCCCCAGCTGCTACCTTGCTTTCCATGAGCAGTGAGGTGTTTTCCAGCCACCTGCTCCCAAAAGGGAGCTTTTTTGAAGCTTTTTGGAAGGGGGCTGGGGTTCCTGTGCTCAGAGGGAGAGCAGAGGAGCTCGATGGCGTGGGTCAGGGTCTTTTCTCTGCCTCTGCGCCGAGGCTGCCCGAGGATTCCCCTCCTGCTCACCCCAAGCATCAGAGCTGGGCTGCTCCCTCCAGCCCAGTGCATGGCTCGGTTCGTCCCTCACCTCTAAAGGAAGGAGGATAAAAGCTGGCTGGGGTGCAAAGGGCACGAAAACAACTTTTCCGGAGGGAACACGTTGGTCAGAGTGAAGGGGTGGCTGGAGCCTTTCCCACCGAGTGCCGTGAAATCCAGGCGACGAGTCCAAAGCCTTGCTCAGAGCCTGGCAACGCTGCACCGCGAGCTCTGGCTCACTCCGTCGGTGAGCGGGCACCGAGACAGCAGCCCCAAGGACTGGCTGCCCCAAAATTCATCCCCAAACGCGGGGCAGGAGGGTGCCAACAGGCACAACCCTCCCGGCTCACCCGGCTATGGGTGCTGCGGGGCCAGCGGAGGAGGAGGGGGTGACGTGCAGTAGTTAAATCATGATGAATCAATGAATGTGGCTCTTTTTTCTTTCTTTTTTTTTTTTTTTTGTGTGTGTGTGTGTGCTAATACCTGTTAAATCCTAAAAATACCTCCAACAATCTGGGGGACTCTTTGATAGGTGATTAAAACCCTCGAGCTTTGTTGCCAGCATTAGTGGCTTGGCGCAGCAGAGCCCTAACGTACAAAGGCAGCTGTATTTCTGATACTGCCCACAGAGACGAGGCAAAATTCGCTTAATCTTTGCATGCAGCACGAAATCTGGTTTTATTAATGGCTCGGGATTAAGGCTTCTCCAAGGAGAAAGAGAATCATGTCCCTAATGCGGGTCTCCGCCTCCCTGTGGCCGTTTGCCCTTGGCTTTCCCAGCCCGGGGAGGGAGGGAGGGAGGGATGGAGGGATGGAGGGATGGAGGGATGGAGGATGCTGCTGTCGGTGTGAGGGTCTGGGCACTTTCACCCTCCCCAGCGGCTCCAGTGACAGGAGGGGAAGTGCCCTTTGCAGGAAAAGAGGAAAAACTCTCCTCGCAGCCTTCTGTAAACAGTGGGGAATCACTGGCTTTCCACAAGGGAGGGGAAAACCACCAGCACAGGGCTCTGCAAGGCAGCGTTTGGGTTTGAGTGGGCACCTGCCCCGGGAGGGAGCGGGACGCGGGAGGCAGCTCCCAGGGATGAGGGAGGGCAGGGGGCTTTGGACTGGGCTCTGCATTTGCTCCAGTGCTGAGCGATGGCTCCTGCACACCAGCTTTTCCCCAGGAGCCTCTCTCCCCGTGGAGCAGCTTCGGCTCCGGAGGGTCTGGGGCGGGCGGTGAGTGAGGGGGAGTCGCCGCTTCCAGCTGGGCAACCTGGAGCTGGTCCATGGCTATGAAGCCCAGGCAGAAAAACCTCCCATCGACACCTTCCCGTGCTTGCTGCGGAAATAAAACCAGCTGGGGGCTTGTCCCGCAGTTATTTCCATCTCCAGCGGGCTCCTTTCCCAAGGTAAAATCGCGGCTGCCTGCCTGCTAATTCATCACCCCGGCCTTGGGATTCCAGGCACCGATGGGGTCGTTTGTCACTGCTAATTATCCGCGTGGCGGTGTGAGGTCTGCAGGCCAGATCGCGCCTTCGGAGGGGTCTGCACAACGTCAGCCAAACAGCTCGGCCCCGCGAAAACCGCTCCTGAGCCCTCAGGAGCCTGGAGAAGGGATGCTCCAGCTCCAGCTCCCGCTCTGGGGCTTGTTCCAGTGGGATTCGTTTGTCACTGGAGCCTGTGATGGTGCCAGTTCTGCACAATGCCCCTGCCCGGGGGTGACATGCGGGGCTGGGGTCCCTGAGCAGGGGGTGGGGGTGTGTGTTTTAGCCCCCCAGCTTCCTGCTCAGGCCCCTGCTCGCACATCAGCTTCCTCTTCCAGACCCACCCGCAATTCCCACAGGCACCCCTGGAGGATGCATCTGCGTGAAAAGATGCCAGGCTCCTGTTAATGGCCTTTGTGTCCCTTCAGGATGGCCTTTGTGTCCTGCTCCGTTCCCCAGGGCCTGCTGGCTCGCATGGCAAGAAGGGTTTCTCAGCAGGGACTGGCTGTAAAATCCAACGGTAAATTACACTTTTTCTACCCAAATGGGTATTTCTGGGTTTCCTGCTGGGGAGCAGCTGCTGTGTTGGAGCCCCCCCGGTGGCAGGGGCTTTGCCACAAAACCTGCTGACAAGTTGTCACCCCGTCCGTGACAACATTTCAGCAGAACTGGAGCCCCAGGAGCTTGAGCAGTGTCTGACGCCCGGGTCTGCTGGGGAGAAGGTGCTGGGTGACAGAGAGCCCCCACAGACACCCCTCCCCACACCTGGGGAAGCCCTCACACATCAGAAGCACCAAAGAATTAAAACCATAAGGTGGCATTTCCAGAAGCGCCAGAGATGCTGCCGGGGATGGGCTTTGATGTGCCACCACCCAACGCAGGGCAGCCCTTGCCAGCACAGAGCCTGGTTGGAAATCCACCCTGAGGGCTTGGAGGTCCTTTCAAAAGTCAGGAGGCAAAAAGCAGAGAAATAACTTCACTGAAAATGAAGTTGAGCTCTTTTCCATTTGAAAAGTAAGAGGACCTGGGTGAGAACCGGTGAGCGGTTCCCCAGGGAGGCCGGGCACGGGCACAGAAATCCCTGTGAAGTCTCGGTTACTCCGGAGGGTCCCATCCAAGCCCTTTGCCGTGGGTCAGTGTGTGATGGGCATCGACACAGTGGCTTTTCTCTCTCCAGCTCTCGCCGCCTGGAAGAAAGTGGCAGGAGCTGGAGGTGGCCCCGGTTCCCAGGTACGGAAGAGACACCGTCAACTCCACAGGGTTCCCTGTGGATCCTCTGCCCCCTGGCACGGGGCCGGGCAGGGCACTGCTGGCCCCAAAGCTGGCACTGAAAGTTGGTTGAGAGCAACAGGTTTTGTACTAATTAAAGAGGAATCAATTAGGCTGCAAGATATTCAGCCACCTGGTGCTTCTGACTATTTTTTCCTCCTCCTTCTCCTTTTCCTTAATGTGCTGCTGCTGCCTCCAGGGAAGTCATGAAAGAAGCAAGACATGTTCCAGTTTCTTGCTTTCTTTTAGATTAAAAAATGCTGTTTGTGAGGAAATCTGTGCAGGCTGACCAATAAAAGTGCTGTACATGTCCCTGAGATCCGCAACCGGCATCTCCGGTGCCATCCATCACTCCCTCCAGCCGCCCTCCCGCCTCTCCATCAGTGCGTGGCGCTGGCTCTGGTGCTCGGTTTGTGCTGTGTGGAAAGAAATAAATCCACAGCAAATAAAGACAAAAGCGGCGAAGGAGGTGTAGCAGGATCCCGTGGGAGGCACAGAGGAGTCCTCCACACGAGGAAGCCCTTCAGAGACCGGGCTGTGCCAGGCTTTACCCTGCAGGACGGTCCATCAGAGCCTCTCTGTGCTCATCATCCCGGGGGAGCAGAGAGCTCTGCCCAGGGATGCTTCTTACCCTCTGGCCAACACTTTTCCCACCCCCGGGGAGGGATTGTGACATTCTCTCACTCTGTCTGAGTGCAGGATAAAGCTCCCTTGCGCATAAATCAGATTTAATATCAAATATGAAAGGGAATAGTAAAGAGCAAAAAGGAGAACCTGGACTTAGATGGTGATGTAAAGGTCACAGAAGAGAGAGCTTTAATGCCACGTCAACTGACACGTATTAGGAGGCTCCTTGAATTCTGGCATTAGGGAGGATTCATTAATTTAACTGATTCACTCTCTGGGAACCACCACATCAGGTGCACTAATTCAGAGCAGAGACAGTAATCCCCAGCTCCTCGCTGGTCCCCCTCCAAGAACAGGCTCTGAGAGGTGCCGGGCGGCTCAAGGTCTGTGCAGGGTCCCCGTCTGACGGCTGTCACCCAAAGGGAGCCAAGGGCTGACACCTTGGGGAGGGGGAGGCTGACGGGGCTGGAGCCACGTCGAGGAGAAGCAGCGATGATGATGATGACAAGGCTGATGAGCGCCTTGTGGTGGTAGGTGTGGCCAGTCCTCCTGTAGCCCCTCTCCGAGTGGGAATAGCCCCTGGCCACCGTGGCACGGGGCCAGAGGAGATCCCTGCTTGCCGAGCAGATGCTGCGATGGCTGTAAAACCACGACAGAGGAGCCCGGGAACATCCCGCAGCTGAAGGTGAAGGCTGCGCTCACGTGGCATCCCCTGCCAGGCGGGTGGCTGCGCCGCAGTCTGCCTTCTCCTGCCTTGTTTTTCAAGGATACCTTTTGTAACAGCCGGGAATAAAACGGTGCTGCTTCCCACCGCTGCAGCTGCCGTGGGAGTCACCGCGCCGGCTCCTTCGCCTGCCACAGCCCTGCCAGCCCCACTGGCCTCTCCCTGCCCTCCCTCCTCGGGGACAAAGGCCTGGGGAGCTCACGGGGTGTCCCCAGAGCACAGCGACACTCTGGGGGACAAGCATCGTGGGGAGAGAGGTGGCAGGAGATGTGGCAGGGTCCCTCTTTCCCCTCTGCTCTGCACCGGGAGCGCTGGAGATGAGCAACCTGGCGTCTCAGGAGCACCTGGACCACGGCTCAGGTTCACTCCTTCACTGAGCAGCAAGGAGCCTCAACGGAAAAAGCTTGTGTGATGCCCGGGATATCTCTGCTGCTTCCCCAGCCGGGAACCAGCTCCTCGGGAGCAGGAAGGGACAAAGTGGGTGAAAAAAAAAATCACTTTGTGGGAACCAGCACCTTTCTGCAGTGCCCAGACTGAAATCCCAGGCTCAGGATGGGGCAGCCTCTCCTGCGCTTTACCTGCACTGCGCTTACAGCTCCAATAAAAAAATCTACTGGGAGAAAATAAAAGCGTTCTTTCCTCTCCAAAAGGAACTGAAGGCACTGGAGTTAGGGGTATTTTCCACAGCGGTTCCCAGCTGCAGGGTCAGACACAAGAAAAAGCAGCGTTTGGGAGGAGGTGGGAACTGGCCCAGCCCAATTCCTCGCTCCGCACCCCAGGAGCCCGATGGGCACCCGAGGGGGGGCTTCTGCGAGGCCAGAGCCCAACTGAACCCGCTGCCTCGGCAGCGTGAACGCAGAGCTCGCCCCCGGGGTGGAGGAGGGCAGGCACCGCCAGGTTAATAATACACCACCGCTCTCAGGGCTGCCTTCCATTAAAAAACGCAGTCAGCTGAGGTAGGAGAGTAACAAAATGTCCCCTTCGCAATCAAACCATCAGCTTTTATCTCTCTTGTAGGAACAAGCTGCCTTCAACAGCGAGGAAGTGATATTTTAGAGCGTCTAATAAAGCAGTTTAAAATGAAACTGCGGAACAATAGCGTTAGCCGAGAACTGGCATTAGAACAGAAAGTCGGGCGGGGGAGCTGTGCTACAATTTATTTCTTCTCATTTCATTTCATAAGAGGGAAGCAAAACAAAGCAGACACCTGAGGCATCTACCGCTAGCGCTGGAGATTTAGGAAATGCTGCCATCGCGTGGGGAAGCCTTCCCTCAGCCCCGGGGAAGCGGAGGGTTTGGGGGAGCCCCTGGGAGTGGGGGGGGGGGGGGTGTGTGTGTCAGAATGAGCCCCGGAATCCTGGGATGCGGGTGCTGGGCGATGAAAGGAGCTCTTTCCATCCTCCACCACAGTCTGCGGGGATCTCACACGTAGCCGCGCGTAAGCCGGTTATCAGCCGGCAGCTCCTTAGCTCCGGCACAAATCGACTCGGCTTTTCGTGGCCGCGGTGCCGGGAGGCCGCCGGAGCTTCTCTCTGCCAGATGCCGCAGCTACATTAACACCGGGGCCTTCGGCAGCCGGCGCTTCTCCCGGTCTCCCAGCCCGTTCCTATGGAAACAGGTTGGGAGCCTGCCCCATTTTCCATAAAGAAGGAGAACGGAGAATGAACTTGTTATTGATTAAGTGGCCGTTTGTCATGTTCAGGGTGTTGCAGTTCAGGAGGATATATGGCCCCATAACACCAGCGGCAGAGCCTGTCAGGGGCAGGGTATATCACACCGACGCAGCCAAGTGCAGCACCACAACCTTCCCCGTTCTGCCTTAACGGCAGCCGAGATGAATCACGTTCACCAAGGCTGGGATAAAGCTTCAGAGCGATCAAAGGCAATTAAAAGTGGGGAGGGGGGGAAGGGAGGGAAGAAAAAGAACAGATTGAGGAGTTGATGGTCGTGTGCTCCACGTGCTGTGGAGTCATCCCTGCGTTGGCAGAGTGGGTGGGAGACACTGCTCCTGGGGGGGGCCGGTGGTGCCCGACCCCCGGTGACTGCAGGTCTGCCCGAAGCCTCGCACCAGGCTGGGGGAGGGTGGGGTGGTTGCACACCCAAATCTTCCGAGGAATAAAGACGTGACAATTTCAGTTGGTGGAGGGGGACCTTTCTTAGAAAATGAGACTCCCTTGTTACAGCAAAAAAAAAAACCCACAGCAACACCAAACTGGGAAACGCAAACCCTCAAATCTCTGAATGCAGAAATCGTCTGAATAAAAACACCAAACACACCCCGAACTCTGAACAGCCTTCAAGCTCAGCTTCAAAACATGGCCACTGAATGTGAGCAGCAGCTGAGCATGGCAATTCTGGGGCCCGACTCACTGTCTCTGTGTGCCCGCGGCCACTCCCGGCTCTTTGAAATGCCTTTGCAAAGGGTCCCCACCCGAGGGCACACACAGCCTCTGGGAAGGGCAGAGCTGCTGGAGGAGACCTGGGTCCTCTGAGGAGATCATCCCCCTGTGTTTTATCATAAAATCACAGAATGGTTTGGGTTGGAAGGGACCTTAAAACTCATCTTGTTCCCTCCTTGCCCTTGGCAGGGACACCTCCCACCAGACCACGTTGTTCCAAACCCCCTCCAACCTGCCCTTGAACCCCTCCAGGGATGGGGCAGCCACAGCTTCTCTGGCCAACCTGGGCCAGGCTCTCACCACCCTCCCACCAAAGAACTTCTGCCCCACAGCTCAGCTCCATCTCCCCTCTTTCAGCTTCAAACCCTTCCCCCTTGTCCCATCGCTCCCCTCCCTCATCAAGAGCCCCCCCAGCTTTCCTGGAGCCCCTTGAGGGACCGGAAGGGGCTCCAAGGTCTCCCCGGAGCCTTCCCTTCTCCAGGCTGAACCCCCCCAGCCCAGCTCAGCCCCCCCTCCCAGCAGAGGGGCTCCAGCATCTCCGGGGCCTCCTCTGGCCTCGGTCCAACAGCTCCAAGTCTCTCCTGTGCTGAGGACTCCAGAGCTGGACACAATTCATGCACAAGTGCAGACAGATGGCCACTTAAAATGCACTGAGAGCCCGTGCCCATCCCTTCCAGCTCCCCTCCATACTCAGCCCCCAGGCAGAAGAGGGGCTGGAGATTCCCAGTCTGACGGTTCTAGATGTGATCTCTTGCTGGTTTCCCTAAGGCACCAGCAGCCTCCAAGCCATAGGAACAACGTGTGGTGCAGGTACTCCTCCCGCCTCTCGTTGGCACCCGGCGCTGATGCTTCAGTGCTCGGGAGCTCTCTGCCAGATGGTAAATGACACACAAGTATTTACATGCACGCGGCAGAGCAGCAGACAGGAACAATCTGTTCCCTGCCGGTAGTTTTCGAACTCACATGATTAGGAGGGGTTTTGCCCAGGAAAAGGAGGATCCGCCAGGCTGTGCCTGGTTTGGGATTGGGGAAGGGAACATCTCCATCTTCCTGGAAGATTGGTTGGTTGGGGGGGGGGTAATATGACTCAGGCCTTGACTGGAGGGGCAACTCTGCCATAAAAAACTCTACATTAAAAAAACGTATTAGAATAATGGTGAGGGGAGTCCCATGGGAAACAGGGAGCCCATGGAGGAATGGGGAGCTCCATGGGGGGAAGCACAGGGGGGCCCCCAGAGGGTAGGGGAGCCCCACAAGGAAGGGGGGGGGGGGCACAAGAAACAGCAGAGCCCTAGCACAGGTGGAGGCCCCACAAGGAATGGCAGCCGCATGAGGCAGGGATGGCCACGAAGGAGCGGGAAGCTCCACAGAGGGGCAATGGAGGAGCAGGGGGTGCCTTGGGGGGCAGTAGAGGAGGGGGGAGACCCACAGGGTACGGCAGGCCCAAGATGGTGGCAGGGCCACTGGGGATGGAGGCCCAAGAAGGACGGAGGGGTCCGCAATGGGGAGCCCCTGACCCCCACCGTGGGCTCCGAAGTCCCGCAGACACATGCGGCCTGGTGGGCCTCAAGTGACAGCTCCCAGTGTGGCAGGCCATACCCGGGATACAGATGGAGGGGCTGCAGGCTCCCAACCGGGGGAAGGGGTGCGGGGGGGCGTGTGTGCAGCCTCTCCCACAGCGGGACGACCGAGCCGGGCCCCACCAGGCCCATGGCGGCGGCAAAGCCCGGCGTTGCCCTGGCTAAACATGGCCGCCGCGCCTGGCCCTGAGGGAAGATGGCCGCCGCGCGGCCCTCATCACACTGCGCAGGCGCAGAGGGGCGCTCGCTTGCGTCATCATCCTGCGCCGCCCGCGGCCCCAGCGGCGGGAGCGGAGGGGGTAAGGGGGCACGGGGGGGGGAGGCGGGTCTGGTTTGGCCCGGCCCGGTTCCGGGCCTTGCTGGGCCTCCAGCAGCGTGAGGAGCGCTTATGGGCCTCTCGGGTGGAGAGGGCCCATCACCCCGGCCCGTGGGTGTCCTCTGGCCGCTGCCGGGGCCTGGTGACCCGGGCGAGATGTGGAGGCGCCGGGCGCAGGCCGGGGTCGGGCCCCAACGCGAGCAGCCCCGGGGAGGCGGCGCGATCGTGTCCCGGGCCTCGGGGACCTCGGGCCTCAGCGCGGTGGGCGGCCTTGTGGTCTCCCACGGCGGGCACGGCGTGTCTTCCCCGGCCTGTGGCGGTTCTGCTCGGGGAAGGGACGGGAGCGGGGCGCGGATCGGCCTCGGGTGTTTGGGAACCACTTTTCGAGGGACAGCTTCAGGTCACGGCCGTTCCCGCAGTCCCTCTCCCAGCCGGGAGAACAGCCGCCCCTGCCTTGCGGACCGGCGTCCCGTCCTACCGGCAGCTCCTGGCTGGGCCGGGGCTGTAAATCCCCGCCGGTACCGGGGAAAGGAGCTCCCCTCCGGGCTTTGCTCTCCGGGTCCGAGCCTGGCTGTGGCCGCCGGCGGGAGGGGAGCGCGGGGCTCTCGGTGCTGGTAGAGCCCAACCTGCCCGGGCAAGTCCCAAATCCAGGGCCGCCTTCCCTCCGTGCCAGCGGGGCGGGGCGGCCGCTGCGGGAGCGGGAACCGAAACCGAAAGGGAGCCCGCAGCCATCTTGCTGGGGTGCCCGGTTTCCCTCTGGTGCGTGCTCTCCCCGGGAGACCTTCTGCGGGTCGGGGTGTCTTTTTTCTTTTCCATTTATTTTCTCACCAAAAAAAAAAAGGGGGGGGGTGGAGTTTGGCATTCGGACAAGACCGAGGTAAGAACATTTTTTTAAAAAAAAAACCACTCCTCTTGCCTGCCAGGGTTTCCACTCTGCATTTGGCTTGGGGGTCACTTTTAAAACGAGTTCTCTGAATAGGGGGGACGTTGCCCTCCCCCTCCCCCCCCCCATTTCTTGCTGCACTGAGTACCCCAGCACCAGACGTCGGTTTATCAGGGTTGGTAAAATAACTCACGGGTTAATTGGAGGCCGTTAATGAGCTTGTTTAATGAAAGGGAAACGTAAACTGGCCTTGAGGCCTGTTTGCTGAAGATGGGGAGCTTTGTAAAGGTATGACTTAGAGCTGAAAAACTGTCTCTATGAAGCTCGGTGCCTTAAGGAGGTCACCAGGAGGAAGGCAGGACGGGGACCAGGCAGCAGGTATCAGTTGCATGTTTTCATCCACTCCAGTTCACGACCGGTTTTTCACCTAGAATATAGCTTCTCCTGGGTTACTTATTTTTTAAAAATAATTTGAAAAGTTTAGACTTGAGTCCTGTAGCTGAGGGGGGTAGCACAGCTGGGTGTGATATGAGTGAAATTTGGGCTACAATCCCCCAAAACTTCATCCTGTTGCCAGCTGCACGCCTATCAATGTCTCTGCGTGTTACTGCTTTATGTCCCCAGTGGTGTGTGCTCTGCCTTACCTCCGCAGGTCACATCATGGCCAGGAAGCAAAGGATATTTGGGGTCTCACACTTTTTTTGGCCACGAGTCAGAACTGTGGCAGCTCTGTGCTGTGTGACCATGGGAGCTGCTTCACCTCCTCAGGCTGTTTCACCTTCTCGTGCCCCCAGTTTTCCGATTCTGAAGCGAGTCTTGAGATTCTTCTCTCCCTCGGGGCAGAGGAATGAAACTGGCTTCTGTTTGGGAAGTGCAGGGTGAGCCTCCGACAGACGGCAGCCTGAAAAGACAAACCGCCCCTGTGCAGCTGCTTCGAAATTCAGTCCAACAGGAACAGAGGGTTGCTCTTATTAAAGCTGTTTCGTGTTAACTTTGTGGTTCCCGGCTCTCAGTTCTGTTCTGGGCAGACACAGAGTTTGCTATTTGCATTCACATGAATAATTCAGACTCGGAAAGCTCGATGAGGTGAAGATGCTTGAAATGCCTCGGTAGCAGGGAAGCTGTTTAAACTGCATTTCTGGAATCCTATGGTTGCACAAATGGATTCTGAATTGTGGTTTGGTTTTTTTTTTTTTTCCTCCTAGCAGGAGCCTGCTCAGGTTGGGAGAGCACGGAGTGAAGTGCAGGTCCCCTTCTGGCACGCCATCGGCCCGATTCACACCCGTGTCCCAGCGGTGCGCTATGAGCAGAGGCACCGGCCGAGGCAGAGGCTCGTTTCTTACCCGGTGGAGACATAACTGCCCCAACACTAATCAAGGTTTTTTTAACCACTCTCATCCCCCACGAGAAACTAATCGGGAAACCTTTTTACACCAGCAGTTCCTAACAGAGCAGGACGCTGAAGTCTCTTTGCTTCAGGGACAGGGATCACACGACAGGTCACACAGAGGGGTGCGAGTGGCAGCGCCGGCTCCTGCGGAGAGATGGCAACCCAGCGGCAGCAGAGCAGGGTGGTGTAGGTTCTCCAGCAAGTGTCCCTGGGTAGAAACTTCACCACGTTATTGCCCTCCTCGGTATCATCGTCAGGAGGACTCGGAGAAAGATTCTAATGCCATCAGGCTGAATTTCCAGAGACTTTCTCTTACTGGACAGGACTGTGAACAAGAAATTCTGACTATTTTCAGGCAGCTGGGGGAGGGGAAGGCTTGTACAGTTCATGATCTTGTACGTAGACTTAAAACTCAAAAGAAAGAGGTCAACCGGGTTTTGTATAAACTCTCCAAAGAAGGCAAGTTGCACAAAGGTGAGGAGACGCCGCCGCTGTGGAGGATTGCCAGCCCAAGAGCCAGGAGAGAAAGAAGCCCCGCTGGCTGTTGCACAGCTCCAGCTGGTGAGAGCAGAGGAGGAGAGAGGAACGCGGGTGGCTCGAGAGACACCGATCCCGTGATGGCTGAGACAAAGGACAAAATCTGCAACTACTTGTTCAGCGTAGCAGAAACGACAGCGCTCAACCTTGCCAAAAATATCGGGTTTTCGAGGGCCAAGGACGTTAATGCCTTTCTTAGCGCTCTGGAAAAGCTGGGAGATGTCCACAAGCAGAACACGAGCCCCCCGCGGTGGTCCCTGACGGACAGAAAACGCGAGCGGATGCAGATGAGGCTGAAGGCCAGCACCGTAACGCAGGTGACACATTCTGCACCCGATTCGGGTTTTCCACCTTCCTCTGTCCCTCCATGTCCCCAGGAGGTGACTGTATCACCAGCGGTGGTAAAGTCGGAAGGGGAAAGTATAGAAAATGGGCAGCAGCCTTTGGGGCAAACTGATCCGAGCGATGCCGGTGACACGGAACCGGCCCCGCCTGAGGACACCAAACCCGAATTCTCCAGTTTGAGTAATTATGATAACTCTGAAAATGGCAAGTGGGCCACGGATGATATCCCGGATAATCTGAACACTATCAACAGGCAGCCCGATGAGTCCGAGTCCATCATGAATTCCCAGTCTTCCCCCAGTTACGCTGCCCAGTTTGAAACTGCTTTCCCTTGTACGCCTGTAGAGAAGCTGATGGCTTGTCAGGAGAAGAACCCGGTGAGTGGCCTTACAGAATATTCCCAGTACACGTACCAGCACTGTGAGTTTGCCATGCTGGAGCAGAGCGGACCCTCTCACGAGCCCCGGTAAGAAAATCTCCCTTTCCTGAGCATTTTTGCTTAAAATCATCTGACTTCAACTAACTTCACCCACTCAGCTTTGTCCTGAAGGGTTTGCTCGTTAATGTTTGCTTCATTTCAGAAGGATTAACTTCATTGATTCCTTGCAGCAGCTTATAAAAAAAAAAAACAACCAAACAATCAAACAAAACTGAACAAGGCTAAAATTTAACCCCTAGTAGCCCAGTTATGGCAACCCTGCAGCTCATTCTGAGCAGCAAAGGTGGGAATCATCTCTTCAGCCCGATCTGATTTAATCATTTGGCTTTCCATCTGGTTGTGTAGGGGGAAACTGGTATTTCTGAGCTGCCTCTCGATGCTCTCGCCCCAGCAGGGTTATAAAGGGAGCACGGAACAAAGTCCTGGGGTGCAGATGGCTTGGGTCTCTGGAGTCCTGCTTCCCTGTGCTAAATAAATCATGGCTCTTCCCCAGCACCAGCACGATGGTGTAAAGTGCTGTATGAGCCACACTGCAATATGTCAATAGGTCCGCTAGACAGGAAAATTGGCCTAATTTCTAATGATGGAGTCACAGCCTTTTTTTTATTATTATTTGATATGTATCAGGGGGAATCTGAATGGACTCAGCCACACAACCCTGCTCCAGATCTGGTGTGACCCGTTCTCCTCGGAAGCAGGTTTCCTCTGTATAGGGCTGGAGGTCAGAAGAGAAGAGGTTTTACAGGAGGGAGAAAGACAGAAGCATCAAAGGCAAGAGGTTTATGTGAGGCAGCACCTCTGGGATGGTGTGAGTGCACTGAGCAGCCAGGAAAAGTGCCAGAGGGACGAGTGACCCTGAATGACCAGGTGCAGGTGGACCAGCACAGGCTGCTTTTAAGCCTTCTCCATCCCTGGGCAGAAGATGGAACCAAACTGCTCTTTGCATTACGCTGCTCTGGTGCTTGTGGAACAAGGCAGTTCGTGCCGTTCCTTCAGAGCAAAGTCTGGAGCTGGCCCTCTGGCATGAACAGCTCTGGAAACATGGTGAAATGAGGCTCAGATGCAGAGCTGTCAGGGCACCCTTGGTATTTTTGTCTTCTGGGTTTGCTGTCTCAGCCAGGGACTGGATTTTTCTTCTCACTTGAATTCCAGGAGCAGCCTTGCTCTGAGAAGGCCACACTTTTGCCTCTGGATTTACCTCTTTTGTTTTTTTCTTTCAAAGATTTAAGTTCCAGGCAGTGATTAGCGGGCGCCGGTTCCCACCAGCAGAAGCAGGGAGCAAAAAGCTCGCTAAACAGGAGGCAGCAGCCAATGCTATGAAGGTCCTGATGAGTGAAGCAGAGAATGGAAGACCTGGCGGAATTAAAAGCGAGGAGCCATTTCCCTCTGACAGCTCTGAACCGGAATTGGTGAGTCTGTCTCGTTACTGGTGAGGCTGCTCAGATGGTGTTTAGTCTGAGACTGGTTTCCTCCGTCTTCTCGCTGCAGCCTTTGCAACCGGAGCCAGAGCCGTCGTCTGCTCCAGCTCATCTCAACCTGCTTCCTGGGAAGCACCCCATCAGCGTGTTAATGGAGTATGGACAGAAATCGGGGAACACCATTGAATTCCAGCTGCTGTCTCAGGAGGGCCCTCCTCACGATCCAAGGTATGGCACGTTGTTGTCAGCTTTGGGGAGGACAGAAACCCTTTCTTTAATATCCTTCCTCTTCAGCATGGTGCCTGCCTTCCTGGGTTTGTCACCGAGTGCTCCTCTTGTCCAAGGAGCCTGGGCCTGGCTCCTCCGAGACCTCTGCCTCCAGAAGGAGACCAAACCCAGTGGTATTTCTCACAGAAAGGATGCTGTTTCTTCTACCAGTCCGAGAATGGGTTCCACTCCTGTACCCTACCTGGTAGTGCTCTACTGGGAGTATTTAGGGCCATCATGGTAGATTTAAATTGAAGATAACCCAGAAGAATTTACCTCAAACTGGGAGAAAGGGATAATAAAAAGATTGAGACATCTGTGCTTAACACTTTTCATGTGCTATAATGTCCTGTCAGGTTCAGCTACTGTGTGAAAATGGGTGACCAAATTTTCCCTGCTGTGGTAGGAAACAGCAAGAAGGGAGCAAAGCAAATGGCAGCAGAAGTTGCTGTGAAGATTCTTTCTGGAGAGTCTGTACCCCGTGTCTTGCCCGAACAGGTACAAAGGGCTTCTTCAAAAGACCCAAGTGTTTTGGGTTGAATTTCCCCCCGCTGTTATTTCATATTCTGCTGGGTTTCACCCCACAGGCCCACGTGCTGGCTCCAGCAGAGGTTTGCTGGGTGCTCTTGGCCTGTGGTGGTACCAGCTGCTCAGTATTTAACAGTTTCTCCTTTCTGACTCTGCTCCAGCCTGTCCTGAAGCCCCATGGTGACCAGTCCATGCACGGCTGTGGACCCCGGATCCCTGCTCCAGATGAACCCCAGGCGGCCAAAGCAAAGGGTGTCGGGGAGCTCATCAAATACCTTAATGTCAACCCTGTCAGCGGCCTGCTGGAATACGCCCGCTCCAATGGCTTCGCCGCAGAGTTCAAGCTCATTGACCAGTCAGGGCCTCCCCACGACCCCAAGTAAGTAGCTGCATCTACTGGAGCACCATCCCTGGAGGGATTTTAAAACCTGGGCAGACGTGGTGAACGAGGGACATGGGTCAGTGGGGGTTTGGGCAGTGTCAAGCTGATAGTTGGACTCGGTGATCTTAAAGTTCCCTTCCGGCCTCGATGATTCTATCAGCTATCCAGGAGGAAATTTTGCAGTGTTGCTTTTGTCCTGGAGGAAGGGCAGAGAATGCAAAATTCCTGTTGCGCTTCAAGATGTCAACAAGCAGAGCTGCTGCCTCCACCAAACCTTGTGTCTGGATGGCGATAACCTACCTCCGCTCCTCTCCGCTGAGAGAATGTAAAAACCAGCCTGAAATCCATAGGTTTCTTGGTTTCTCAGAGGCACGCTCCTGTCTCTACAGGTTTGTCTATCAGGCAAAGGTGGGAGGCCGTTGGTTCCCGGCTGTAACTGCACACAACAAAAAGCAGGGCAAGCAGGAGGCAGCTGATGCAGCGCTTCGAGTCCTGATTGGAGAAACAGAGAAAATCGAGCGCATGGAAGGGATGAACATCACTGAGGTAAATCCTCTTCCCCTATAGCTGCGCCTCTCAGTCCGGCAGGAAAATGCCTTCTAGATCAACTGGGAGATCTTTGTTCTCTGGGGGTGTAAATAAGCTAATGTTTTCCTGAAGTGGGTTAGGTGTTTCCTCAGGGCACAGATGTCCTCTTCCCTCCTGCTGGCATCTGCTGTAGGGGTAAATCATCATCAGATTATTCCACAAGCTACTGAAATGTGTTCCTGTGGTGGAGCAGGAACACACATTTTTAATTCTGTGACTTCTTTTTTTCTTTTTTTTTTTTTTCCCCTGCTTCCAAATTCCTTCACGCTGTGTTAAAAATTGTGTGTCAGCTCAAAAAAAAAAAAAAACCTCACGCATCAGAGAAGAGCAAAGCTCTGGTTGTGTCAGGATGGCTGTCCCAAACTGGTGCCGCTTTAAAATCACACTTAGAGTTCTGTGATCTCCTAAAAGCTGCGTTTCGGGCTGCAGAGTTGAGCACAGCAGCTGTGGCTCTAAATAGAAAAGCCATCAGGGAAGATCTGTCAGTCGGCAGCGCTAGAGGAGGCCAGTGCTCGTCTGCCACAGGAGGGACTCTGCAGTCTCTTCGCAGGCAGCCAGGGAAGGAATTCCTCCAGTGCCAGGAACGGATTTTCTTGGCTGAGTCCCTGGGGAGAGGCAGGATGGGGTTTGTTCCTTTGCAATGGGGTTTCCCCTGGCAATCTTGGGAGGCCGTTCTCAGCCCATTTCTCTTGCTGCCAGGAGCTTCCTGCTGCCTCTTAACGATGTTCTTGAAGCAGAACTCGAAATGTTGGACAGGTTTTTCCCAGAAATACCTAAAAGAACTTCACCCACCCCCTTGGCACCGTACTGTCCCTGCACTGAACCCCAAATCCCGCTGTCTGTAGCTCGTATTTTGTGTTCCTGCCTCCTGCTGGGACAACCGTGCTTCAGGTTTGCTACTTCTCCATCTGCTTTGTGGTCTCTTTGCAATCCTGGTCTCGTGTCCCTGCCGCAGCTCCCTGTGAGTGGCAGCACCCTGCACGATCAGATGGCCATGCTGAGCCACCAGCGCTTCAACACCCTCACCGCTCGCATCCAGCACAACCTGCTGGGGAGGAAGATCCTGGCTGCCATCATCATGCGGAAAGGAAACACGGGCCTGGGAGCGGTGGTCAGCGTCGGGACGGGTACGAACGGCATCTCCCAGCCTAAGCCAAGCTCTCGCTTCCCTGCTAGATCCCTCCTGTCAGCTGCAAGGAGGGAATGATTCTTGCCGTCGGCTTCTTCAGGGGGCAAGAAACGTTCCCAGGGTTCGCGTGGTGTCACAAGTGATCTGGTTAGAGAGAGAGAACAAAGCGAACGTGCCTGCAGCTGTATTGCTCTTAATCTGGGCTTGCGTTGCTGTGTGCTGGTCTGTGCATCGGAGCGTGGACTCCTGGCGTCGTGCAGCACAAAATCCCCAGCTTCTGTCAGCTCCGTGTCCCTGAGCTCCCTTCTGCCACGCTCCCACCCAGAGCAATGGGTTGGAAAGCGCCTGGGAAGGGACACTACCCCTAAACCTGTGGCAGTTTAGGTCTCTGCTGTCCCTAAAGTAGTGTGTGTTTTCTGTTCCTTTTTTGTCCTAACTGCTTGTGTCAGGATAATGATTTAATAGTCAGGGTGCTGCTGCTAAGGAGCCCAGACAAGTAAGACTTGAAGCAAAGTGAGGCTCTCCCTCTTTCTGTGAAGCCGAGAGTTGACTTTGACACTTGCCTTTTTTATTTATTTCAGGTAATCGTTGCGTGAAAGGAGAAGAGCTGAGCTTGAAAGGGGAGACGGTGAATGACTGTCACGCAGAAATCATTTCTCGAAGAGGCTTTGTGAGGTGAGAGGAGGGGAAACCTGAAAGAGAGGGGTCGGCCAAGAGGTGCTGAACCTTTCTAGAGGGATGGAGCTGTTCCTGCTGTGTCGAGGGAGGCTGCGATCCTCTAACACCACTGTTTACCCATGTGTTCTTAAATAGAGGGAAATTATTTCTGATAAGAAAGTGCCATGCCTGAATGGTGCCCAAATTAGTACTGGGCTGGAAACTTGCCAAGAGCCCAAGGGCTGCATCTGATGTACTTAAAATAAAGCATCCTGCAGAGGCTGCTTGGGCAGCACGCAACGCATCGGCTCTAAGCACAGCTCTGAGGTGCTGGGGAATCTGCAGCCCAGGTCCCCTTGTGGCCTCTGTGGGTCTGGGCATAGAAGGCTTCAGGAAAACTTACCGAATGTGTTCACGTTGATAAGTCAAAAATTCTCTTTTTATCGGTTGGAAAGGGTTATCCCAATTAAACTGCACAATTGTTCTCTTTATAAACATTCCACGTGGCACTTTTTTTTTTTAAAAAAAAAAAAAGCTAAAGTGCTATGAAGTTGGACGAGCCTTGTTAATGTCTGCCCTTTCATTACGAACAGCAAAGCCATCTGCTTGCTTAAAGCCTTTTTTTGCCTGCTCCCACTGTACTCTGTATGTTTCTCAGCACTGGGAGGTGTTGAGGGCAGGTCCCTGGCAAGCTCTGAAGTCAGGGTGTTGCACTCTTGCTGTTAAACTGCTCATCTGGACAGCGGTGGCTGCTCCAGCACAGCAGAGCCCATCAGAGATGGGAACAGTGAGCTCTACTTGCCTTGCAAAATAAATCCCTGCCCAGACTCTGCTTGAGGAGTCTCTCGTGAAGCTGCAGTTTTTCTTTAGTCCTTGACTCTCTGTTGGAGACCTCGAGGCTTTTTCCCCATCCCTGGGCAGAAGCAGCCATAAAAGACCCAGTCATTGTAAACAGATCGTGGGGTTGTGCTAATAATACTGCTGCCTTCAGCTGCCTGTGGGGCTGCTTACTCTTAGAGCTGACTTGGTGCTGACTAAAGCTGCTGGGTTAACAACCTTGAAGTCTTCCTCCCACCTGCATCAACTGTGTGCAGGCAGCAGCCAGGCAGGCTCCTTTCTCTCTCCTGCCCCTCTTCCCTCTGCTCACCTCAGAGAATGCTGATTTTCTATTGCGTGTCCTCTGTGCGGTGGGAAATCTGCTTTATTTCATGCTTTTTCTGTAGCCTCAAACACTATTTGTAGGCTTCCAGGTATTCCATGGCTCCTGGTCTTCACTTTCCCGTGTGGCAGGACGAGGAGACGTGGTGTGATGGAGGCAGAGCTTCGGATCTGCCTGGCACAGGCAGCGGTTGGACTGAAATGCCCCTTCTCCGAGGAGCAAAACAGCCTTTTGACCTGATGTTGTTATTTTCAGGTTTCTCTATAGTGAGCTGATGAAGTATGACCCGTCTAATCCTTCCTCTGCAGAAGAGAGCATTTTTGAGCCAGCAGGAGGGAAGAGACTCAGAATCAAGAGCGGTGTTACCTTCCACCTCTATGTCAGGTTTGTGCAGGGAGGGACCGGCGTCGGCAGCGCCGTCGCACCCCCGGCCCCAGGCTGTTTTCTGAGAGTTTTTGAGGTTCTGAACTAACCTGGGGAGCATTTGTTTTCTAGCACAGCACCTTGTGGGGACGGGGCGCTCTTCGATAAATCCTGCAGTGACCAGGCGAGCGTGGTGGGACAAGCCCAGCACCAGCCACTCTTTGAGAACCCCAAACAAGGGAAGCTGCGGACCAAGGTGGAGAACGGTGAGTGTGTGCTCTCTGCATGGTGGGGGGTGGCTCCAGTCCTCTCCTGTGAGCCTTTCTGGAGCTCCAGAATTTCCTTTGCCCCTCTCTGTGTGGTGATGTTGTGGGATTTGAAGCATTCAGGAACAAAAGGGGGTGGGTAAAAGGGGTAGGGGGCATTAGAGGGGGTCGCTTTCCCAGTCTGCCCAAGGCGCTGCCACGGTAGCAAGAGCACAGCTGAAGTTTGCTGCGAAGCTGATGTGTCTCTGACATCCCTCTCAAGCACTATTTCATTCTGCTTCAGCCGTGTGAAAAACGACTTGTCTGTCATCAGTACTGAGCTCCGTTTTTCCTGGGATACTAAAATGTTCCCTCTGGTTCTGGAGCTCACTGTGCGTAGAAGAGAGTTTCTTGTGCAGTTGCTGATGGGGTTTTGGTTTATGGAATGTCTGACTCCTTTACAGAAAAGCTTTTCTTCTTCCCTTGTGCAGGGGAAGGTACGATTCCTGTGGAGTCGAGTGATATCGTGCCCACGTGGGACGGGATCCAGCACGGGGAGCGGCTGCGAACCATGTCCTGCAGCGACAAAATCTTACGATGGAATATACTGGGCTTGCAGGGGGCATTGCTGTCCCACTTCATCGAGCCAGTTTATCTCAGCTCTGTTACACTCGGTACGAGACCTGCTGTTCTTTCTGGGTTGGGATGGATGTGCTGCCCCACTCTCTACAGCTGGGTGACAAGGAAACCCCCCCCCTTCCCCAAGTGATGGCAAAGCTGGTTTCTGGAGGCTGCGGGAGTAACAGACTGAGCCGTAGCCCTTGGCAGAGCTGGGCTGTTTGGAAGTGAAAAGGGAGTTTGTGGATTTTTTGCAGTGGGTGGAGTGGGTTTTTCTCCAAGGTTTTTGATTTTTAGAAGGCGCACGTGGTCTAGGGGGTGAGACAAAAACTGCCTGTTTCTGTCTTTGGTGAGAAGCGTTGCGTTCTATAAACCCTCATCTTACACGTTCAAGGCATGCGTAGCTGTTACTGATCCACGTGGCCCTGAGCTTTCCAGAGCTTGTGGGAAGCACTGTGGTTCCTGGGGTTTGTCCTGTCCCTCGTCTGGTTCCTCACGCCTTCACCCCTGTCTTCCCAGGCTACTTGTACAGTCAGGGACACTTAACGCGTGCGATCTGCTGCCGCCTGGCCAGAGAGGCGAACGTGCTGCAGGGAAAGCTCCAGGCTCCGTATCACATCAACCATCCTGAGGTACCCTGGGTTTGGCACCCCGTTGTCTTTTTTGCTCCATCCCCTCTCCTTCCACCTCCGCCCTTGGGTTTTGGGTCTCGCTCTGCCGGGGGCATCACCGACAGCCTGGGTCAGGAGGCTGCGCCCTTGGTGTCATCCCACAGCGTCTGGGGGGTCCTGGCAATGACCTGAGACAGCAAAAACAGAGGTCAAGGTCACCCCTGCAGCCTTCAGCTTAGTAGGAAACTCGTGCTCGGTGCTCTCAGGGGGTTGGGACAGGCTGAACCCCTGCCTCGGGGAACGGAGGAGGCGAGAAACTCCCCTTAGCAGTGAGATCACGCAGCGGGACCCACGTTAAACCCTCTTTCCTCCCCTGCAGGTCGGGCGGGTCAGCGTGTACGACTCTGCCAGGCAGACGGGCAAGACCAAAGAGTCTTCGGTGAATTGGTGTCTTGCTGATGAAAGCGAAGTCGAAGTCTTGGATGGCACAAAAGGGAAAGTAGATGGGTAAGAAGAGCCTCTCCTGACACTGCTTTTCTCTCTGGGGAGAGGGGGGGGAGGTGCAGCCCTGAAGTCGTGAGTACACTCTGCACCTTCTGCCTGGGGAGGGCTGGAGAGAGGGATTTCAAACTGATAAAAGCGAGTGCTCTTGAGGCAAAACCACAAAATATTACCCGAACCCCACGGCAGGGCCCGGCTGGGCCAGGAGATCTCTCAGACATCCCACTGTGGGTTTTTCCCCTGCCCCCTGTGCCTCTTGGCTCTTCTGGGTGTCGTGTCCTTCATTGCTGCCTTTGTCTCCCTTCTCAGGCCGAAGCTGGAGGTGTCCCGTGTGTCCAAGAGGAGAATGTTCGCCCTCTTCCAACAGCTGTGCTCCAAGAAGGGCTGCAGAGACCTGCAGAGCCTCTCGGTGTACTCGGACGCGAAGGAGGCAGCCACAGCCTACCAAGAGGCCAAGCAGTGCTTCTTCAGCGCGCTGGAAGAGATGGGCTACGGCAGCTGGATCCGCAAACCCCAGGAGGAAGATAATTTCTCGTTTTCTGATGCATAACGAGATGCCCTGTGTCGGGGGGTGGGGGTGAGTGTCCCCCGGTGTGGGCGTACACCTCCTTCTCTCAGCACCTTCTTTTTTTGAGGTGGAATCAGGAATGTGTGGCAGTACCCCCCCCCCGGAGGCGCGGCTGCCTCCTCTCAGCTCTTGTTACTCGGAGACCCTGCCCTTTCTCCCTTTTTAAAACACGCATGAAAATTATTGTCTTCTTTTTAAGCTAGGGCAGGTTTGCTTTTATGTTTTCCTCTCCTCTTTTCCTCTTTTTTTTTTCTCTTTTTTTTTTTTTTTTTTTAAAAGAAGGCACAAGGAAACCAGAGCAATTCTCTGACTACAAGCTCGAAACCTTTGGACCGTGCACTGCAGTTCCCTCTGGCAGGTTTTGAGGCAAACTTTCTCTTTTGAGAGAAGAAAAAAAAAAAATCTGAGTGGCTGGTTCTGTGTGTCTCTGACAGAGGGTGGCTGGGAGCCCCTCTGAGCTGGGACACGGGACTGATCTCGGCAGGGCCAGCGTAACATTCCACGTTAATAATTAAAAAAAAGGCAATTTCTGTATCATGGTTGTCTCTGTGCCTTGGGGGTGTGGGGGTTAATTCCTGCCGAGTGAAAGGGGGGCCCTGGGCAGAGCTGGGTGGGGTTGGGAGAGGAGCAGAGGTGAGTTCTTGTTTGCTAAATGAGGAATGATGCCTGGTAGAACTGTTGGGAGTTAAACCTCTTGCCTTAAGTTGGGCAGGATTGGGTCCTTGGGGGGCTTGAATGTCACCTGAAATTACGGAGCTCTGTCCCCTGTCTCCAGGTTGGGGGGGGTCTCCTCTCTGGTCCCGGGAGGTCACTTGAGAGGCTGGTGGTGGCTGAGGCTGTGGTGTGTATCTGCTTGTCTGAGCTCAACCCCGTGCCAGAGGTGCTTGGAGGAGGTGAGAGTCACAGAACCATGGAATGGTTTGGGTTGGAAGGGACCTTAAAACTCATCTCGTTCCCCCCTGCCCTGGGCAGGGACACCTCCCACCAGCCCAGGTGGCTCCAAGCCCCCTCCAACCTGCCCTTGAACCCCT
>JAOTQQ010000016.1:807124-820665 GCA_026546715.1 Gallinago undulata | reverse complement strand
CCCCAGGATGGGGGGGGTGTCCTGGGGGAGGGGAGCCCAGGGTGGGGTGGACATGGCGGATCTGGCCCAGGGTCCAGGGGGATCCTAAGGAAAGGGGGGGGGGGACACAGGGTGAATATAGGGATCGCACACAGGGTGTAGGGGGGGCTGGGGTGCGGTGCAGGGGAGCCCCCAGGACAAGGTAGACACGGGAGGGTCCTCGGACAGGGTGCAGGGGGGGTCCCGGGGCAGAGTGGACATGGAGGGGCCTGGGGCAGGGTGTATGGGGGGGACCCCAGGACAACGGGGGGGGGGGTCCCGGTGTAAGGTGGACACAGGGTCCCCCAGGGCTCCCACCTGGGTCAGCCAGACGTTGGTGGTCATGATCTGCTCCCGCTCGTGCTGCGGAGAGAGGGGGGGCCGGTTACTGGGGGGGGCCAGGTCCGGGGCGGTGGAGGGGGGGGGAGGGAGGGAGGGGGGTGGATAGCTGCAGAGTCCCCCCTCCTTCCCTGGGGCGATGGGGAGCTGAGCCCCGGCCAACTCACCACGCTGATGAGCTGCGCCAGCGACACCATCAGCTGCACCGTCACCAGCTCCGAGCCGTTGGTGGCCGGTCGGATGAGCTTGTTGTACCGCGCGGGGTCCAGCAGATACTCCACCAGCCGCTCCTCCGTGTCCGTGCCCAGGCTCCCTGGGGGGGGGCGGCGGCGGGCTGAGCCCCACGGCAGCGGGCAGGGCCCCCCCCCCGGGAGGCTCCCGGTCCCCCCCCTCCCCGGGGCTGAGCCTCTGCCCGTCCCAGGGGTCTGGGGCCGGCGGCTCGGGGGTGCCGGTGTCACCGGGAGGAAGGAAACGCGGAGAGAGGCGGGGGCGGTGGGTGCCTGCAGCTGGGTGCCGTCCCCGCCCGGCCCGGCCCGTCCTACCCCCGTGTCTCCCCGGTGGAGCCGTTCGGGCAGCCGGAGCCCCGGGCCCGGCGGTGCTGCGGGGGCCACAGAGCCCCGGGACGGGGCGGGCGGGGTAAGGGGGAGAAGAGGGGCGAGGAGCACCGGGAGCCCGGGCCGGGGCAGCGGGCAGGGCCTGCACCGTGTCCGGTCCTGTGCAACAGGCGCATCCCCGGGGCCCGGTCCGGTCCCCCCTCCGTGCCGGTGCCGGTTACCGGTGCCGGTGCCCGCCCTCCCCCGGTCCCCCGGCACTTACGTCTGAGGGCGGCGAGGAGGCAGAGGACGCGGAGCAGCGCCATGGGGGCGGCCGCTGCCGGTGCCGGTGCCCGGGCGCTGTCCCCGGTGCTGCCCGCGCTCTCCGCGGTGCTGGAGCCGGCGGCGGCGGCCCGGGCGGGGCGGCCCCGGGCGGGAGGCGGTGCCGGGCGCTGCGCCGGGGCCACCCCGCGCTCTCCGCTCCGCCGCCGTCACCGCCGCCGTCAGCGGCCCCGCGGCCGCCCCGCCCCCGCCCCGGAACCGGCGGGGGAGCGGGAGGTTCGGTGGGGAGCGGGCTTAACCCCGCGACCGGCTCCCGCTCCACCAGGATCCGGCCCCCGCTGCCCCCGGTCCCTGCCCGGTGCCAGCGGGGCGGGGGAAGAGGAGGCTCGCGGGCCCCGGCACACACGGGGAGCGGGGGCGCCGGTCCGCGCCGGTGGTCCCCTCCAGTTCCCCTCGCTCCGGTGCCCCCTCCCGGTGACCCCCCCCTCCCGGTGACAACCCCCGCGGTGACCCCCACGTGACCCCTCCCGAGCGGGGGAGGGGCGAGCCCCGCCCCTTCGCTCTGGAGGGCACCGCCCCCTCCCTCTCGCTGCCGCCGTGTCGTCACTTCCGGCCCGGCGGCGCCCCGCCCGGTTGGCGAGGGCTTCTTCCGGTTGTTTCGGCCCCGCCCCTTCCTGTACTGGCGGGAGGGGTCACTTCCGGAGAGCGGGGCCGTCCCGCCGCCATCTTGGGCCGGCTCCGGGGGCTGCGGCGGCGGCGGCGGAGCAGCGGGTCCCTCCATGGGAAGATGCAGCGGGCGGGGGCGGAGGAGGCGGCGGGGGCGCAGGCGGTGGCGGGGGGGCCCGGGCGGAGCGGGGCCGGGGTGGCGGCGGCCCCCACCGGGCGGCTCCTGAGGCGGGAGCTGCGGCTGCTCGAGTCCATCTTCCACCGGGGCCACGAGCGGTTCCGCATCGGCAGCGCTTGCCCCGACGAGATCAGCTGCGAGTTCGTCCCGGGGGCCGGGGCCCGCGCCGGTGCCTCCGCTTCCCGGGGGCCTCCGCCGGGTCCCGTCCGCATCCACTGCAACATCACGGTGAGGCCCGGGGGGCGCCGGGGACACCGGCCCGGTGCGGTGGGCCCCGGCTGCTTGGGCCCCCCTGGGACCCGGAGGCCATCCCGGCCTCAGGAGCCGGTCGGCGCCACTGGCTCTCGGCTGACCGCGGTCCGGCCTTGGGGCGAGCTGGGCCCGAGCTCGGCTGCGGGGAGCGGCAGGAGCTGCCTCCGGTCAACCCCCACCCCTCCGGTGCCCGTGTGAGCGGGGTGCTCGGCCCCCGGGCTCCGCGGGATTCCCCTCGCCAAGAAGCATCTCCCAGCAGAGCGAGCCCGGGAGCTGCGCCCCTTCGTCCCCCTGGGCGCCCGCTGTGCCTCCTCCGGAGGGTTTGGGGGGGTCCCGGGAGTCCCTGAGCAGCGACACCCCAGTGTCCCGCTCATCGCCTCTGCTCTGGCTCATCCTTGCCTGGGTTTTAGGGGACCCTGGTTGTGGGTCGGTTGGCAGTGGGGTGCAGGTCCCGGCTCCCATGGCAAGGCACAGCTGACGTTGTGGCCCCGGGCGAGGAGCAGTGGAGCAGGGAAAGCCCCCAGCGTGGACATTGTCCGGGATTTTCCAGAGGGGTGACTCGGGAGTGGTGTCAGCGGCCTTGGCCTGGATTAAATGTGCTGCTGGGTCTCTGGCCCCGATTCTCCTCCATCGCTTCTGGTCCGGAGCTGGCAAGGCAGGAGGCGTGTAGGGCAGAGTGAAATGCCCTCAGTGCCCTGCCTTAGCTGCGTTCCCACCCCAAAAGTCCCTGGAGACTAAAGGGGTGGCCAAAATGTCACCACCCTCCCTATTGCCCCCCGCTTCCCTGGGCTGGGGGGAAGTGGCACAGAGCTGAGCAGGACCAGCAGGGCTGGAGCGAGGCTTTGGTTTGCCCCTGGCTCTAGGAGCAGCCTGGAGGGTGGGTGCCATGGCTCCTGATCTCTGCTCTGATCTCTGCGCCCTGGAGGGATCCATTTGCAGGAGACACAGGGCTGCAGCTCCCCGTCCTGCCCGGCTCGCTGCTCTGCTCCCCGCCAGCTGTAACAGTGGGACAGAGGCAGCTGCAGCGGCTCGAACGGCACCTTTTCCTTCTCCCCAGGAAGCTTATCCAGCTGTTCCCCCAATATGGTCTGTGGAGTCGGATGATCCGAACCTGGCCGCTATCCTGGAGAGGCTGGTGGAAGTCAGGAAAGGAAATACGCTGGTGAGAGCACGCTGCCTGGGGACAGGGGAGGCCAGAGGCTGGCTGCTTTGGGAAGGTCCAATCCCTGCTGCCACCCAAGGCGAGGGGGTCGTCTGGCCCCCTAAGGGCTCAGGAAGTTCGGGATGAGCAGCTCTGACTTCTCTTGAGTGTGATGCCGGGGTGCGACTCCCCCTCGTGCCTGTCACTGCTCGGTGTGGCTGCTGGGCCTTTGCTCGCTTGTGTCAGTGCTGGGGACGGCTGAGGCTTGGCGTGTGGGTCCCTGCTCTTCTCTGACACTTCTCTGCTCTCCCGACAGCTCTTGCAGCACCTGAAGCGAATAATCTCTGACCTGTGCAAACTCTACAACCTCCCCCAACATCCAGATGTTGAAATGTTGGACCAGCCTCTGCCGGCAGAACCGGTGAGTGACACAGGTGGAGACTTTCCAAGTCCATAAAATGAGTTCCCTGGACTTTGCTTTAGAGGCTGAAGCTTCCTAACCCCTGAAGGAAGAGCGGGGGTGTGTGTCGATCTCCTCTCCCTGGGGTGGGTCTGTTGGCCCTTGGTGCTGTCTAGTTGCTCTGGTGTAGTTTCCTGTAAAGGTTTCTTGGCTTCACTCTGCCTTTAACTTGGTTCTGCTTGTAAATGCCTGTTTTAACTTCACCTCAGAACTGTCTGGGAAGGCTGGAGAGCATTGCTCCAGGATGCTGACTGTGCAATCTTCATCTCTGTGCTTTTGTCCCCGCAGAGCACACAGGAAGAGGTGTCCTCTGAAGAGGAAGATGAAGAAATGCCAGAGGTGAGTGCCGCCTCGCTCACGAGGAGGTACAGTGAAGAGCTGAGCGTAGGGAGGTGCCCGCTGAAAGGTGCAAGGGCACTGGATTGTGTCTGGGAGAAGCCCCTGGAGTCTAGGGAAGAGCTGGCTGTTTGGACTTGAAGACTAGATTGTTCTCAGTGTTTTGCTGCTGGGGCCCTGGGTCCTGAGCCACGGGTGGAAGCGATGTGTTCACAAACCACAGGGGACCGCAGCAGCCGAGAAGCGTAGCTGTGGCCTCCGAAGGCGAGCAGACGGGCTGAGGGCAGGGCCCGTTGGACAGTTTCTCTCTCCTCTGCTGCTGCTGTGCTCTAGAGCCTGACGTTTACTCACGAGCGATGGGATTTCCGGGTTGCCTGTTGCTGGTGAGGAAATCACGCCGTGAAAATGGGAGCCGCGCCGAGGGGATTAGGTGGGATGGCTGAGAGCGCGAGCGAGCTAATTGGCAGGAGCAGCAGAGGCAGCCATACTTCACTGCAGGCTGAGAATATCACGCTGCAAAACCCACAGGCTTCGGTTGTTTGGTTTGCGGTTTAGAGATCGCTAGAAGTGGGTGGAATAATCTTTTGAATCTCCATGGTGACGTTTAGCGATGCCTCTCGCGCTTCTCCCGGGGTGTGAGAGTCGCGGGCACTGAGGCAGCGGCTCTGCAGAGCCTGGGAGGGGGGCAGGTCACTCGACAGCAGCACGCCTGGCACTTGTTGGGGTTTTAATAATAATAGGGGCTGACCTACTGGAGAGCAACTCTGAGGAAAAAGACCTGGGAGTCCTGGTGGACAATAGGATGACCGTGAGCCAGGAACGGGCCATTATTTGCCTTCTTGGCCACAGCATCCTGGAGGGCATCAAGAAGAGTGTGACCAGCAGGTGGAGGGAGGTCATCCTGCCCCCATCTGGAGCACTGGGTCCAGTTCTGGGCTCTCCGGTTCAAGGAAGACAGGGAACTAACTGCTGGAGAGGGTACAGCAGAGGGCCACAAAGATGGTGAGGGGCCTGGAGCATCTCTCCTATGAGGAAAGGCTGAGGGACTTGGGGCTTTTTAGTCTGGAGATGGCTGAGGGGGGGGAATCTGATCAACACCTATAAATACTTAAAGGAAAGGTGTCAGGAGGATGAGGCTGGTCTTTTTCCAGTGGTGCCCAGTGACAGGACAAGAGGAAATGGGCACAAACTTGAGTATAAGAAGTTCCATCTAAACATGAGGAGGAAGTTCTTTGAGGGTGGCAGAGCCCTGGCAGAGGCTGCCCAGGGAGGTGGTGGAGTCTCCTTCTCTGGAGACATTCGAAACCCACCTGGACACGTTCCTGTGGGACCTGCTCTGGGTGGACCTGCTTTGACGGAGGGGTTGGACGAGGTGATCTCCAAAGGTCCCTTCCAACCCTATGTGATTCTATGATTCTAATAGCAAAGTTAATCACTCGCTAAATCAAGGCTGGCCTTTGCTGGGTTCCCAGGAGAAAAGGAGGAGGCTTAAACCGCTACCAGCGTGATCTCTCGTATCTGCAGACTCGCTGCTTCGTGGCACGTTTGTGATGTGTGAGTCCTTACGCTCCTGTGGGCTGGAAAAGAAACCCTCAGGAAACTTTCTGCTAACACCGCGCGTCGCTGAGCGGGGACAGGGCTCCTGCTGAGAGCAAAGGTTTCTGGCTGAGCAGCTGGATTTGTTGGGCTGCGTGGGAAGAGCGGAGCAGCAGAGCCATGCCCTGGTGTGGAGATGCTTTATGCAGGTTAACCCACTCGAAGGGATTTTCTGGGAGGAGCTGTTTTCCCCTGTGATGGGCTAAAAATCTCAAAGCCCTTCCAAAAGTGCTGCTCACTCCAGTGAGGTAGCAGCAGGTAGCCTGGGGAGGCCGAAGTAAACACGGGTTCGGAGGATTCAATACCAGCGCTGGAGCCATGTACCCACAGCTGTTTGCAGGCAGCTTCCACGCCGTGCATGGGGAGAGACCTCTGCGGTGCCTCTGATTGCTCTGACTGGTTTTTAAGGGTTATTAACATCGGGGTCTTGCCCACATCAGCCTGAGGAGCGTTGTTGTGGGAAGGGATGAGGGACAGAGCCTCCGCTGGGGTTGGGCAGAGCGTCGGGAGGGTGCTGTGTGGAGAAGAGCTGAGCTGATCTGCAAAGAGATTCCAGAAACATCCTGAAACAACGCCTCTTTTTGAGGGGAGAACGTCCCGCGCCCCTAAACCTTGTCTCTGAGGGTCTCTTCTCACAGACCTGTGTCCGTGCTGGGTTTTTGGTGGTGAAGGGGGGACAGTGTGGCCCAGCAGCACTACGAGAGTCTGCGTTTTGCTCCTGCTCTCCAGAGACGTGGCGTGGGGCTGCCTGAGCCTCGTGCCAGCCGAGATGCAGTGCCTTTTGTTACGTGGGGCTCGTTCAGCAGTGTAAAATTAATGGCTAATTATAAACAGGCGTGAGGCTCGGCAGGGAGGAACGCAGTGAACAAAGAGCCTGTACAAGCCCAGTTTGATTCTGGGAAGAGAATTGTGCCACTCTGCCTGCTGGCTTTGTCACAGAAGGGTGGCAATGACCCAAAACTTCTTCAATGAGCTTGCCCAGGCCTTGCGTCTTCCACCCCATTTGTGTCTCGGATCAGGGCTTGGGAATTCCTGGGGAGGGAGAGTTGAACCTTCCTGGTTCAGGGCAGCTTCTGTGTGCAGTGCTCAGAGCAGGGAGGAGCAAAGGCACATCTCCTGCTAACTCTGCTCTGCCCTCCCCAGGACACCGAGGACTTGGACCACTATGAAATGAAAGAGGAAGAGCCGGCAGATGGGAAGAAGACAGAGGACGAAGGCATTGGGAAGGAAAACCTGGCCATTTTAGAGAAAATAAAAAAGAACCAGAGGCAAGATTACTTAAATGTACGTGTCGCCCGGCGGGTGGGCGGGTTGGGGAAGCAGAGGGAGCTGAGGGCAAGAGCGATGGAGGTGCCTGCTGGTCCTAAAGCAAAGGGGCTGTTTCAAGCCAGAGGAACAGCGGTAGTTCTCAGGGGCTGGTGCAGAGGAGTTTGTGAACTGCTACGTGGGGTAGCTGTCCTGCGGTGAGATCTGGGGTTCCCCTCTGCTCCCTGGGGCTGCACCTCGCTTTAGGCCCTGGAGGTGGCCAGTGGGTTCTGCTTTTGTACTCCTGGGCTGAGATTCTCACGCAGGTGACAAGGCACAGAGGCTTGGAGCTGCGTGGCCTGGGGTGGCATATTTGGGGCAGGGAGAGTTGCTGCAGGGGGAAGGGGAAGATCAGAGGTGAGGGACACGGTAAGTTCAGGTTTAGGGGCTGGAGGGAAGTTCTGGCTGGGGTGTGGGAGTCGTAGAGTGATGGCTGTGGTGGGCACCGTGTAACTGCAACTTCCCTCCTCCCAAATTTCTCGCAGGGTGCAGTGTCTGGGTCTGTGCAGGCCACCGACCGGCTAATGAAGGAGCTCAGGGATATTTACCGATCACCAAGTTTCAAGGGCGGTAAGTGCTGGTGGGGGGGGGTTCCAGGGAGGGGGCTGCTGCCCTGCTGCTCATGCCGGGGGTTTCCTCATTGTTCTGGGTGAGCCTTAGAGCTGTTCTGCTCAGCTGAAGAGAGGATCTTTGGCCTTCAGTTGTTGCAGCTCTGTCGAGAGCAAGCAAAACTGCTGTACCAGTGGGTACAGTGGTACTGGGCCCTGCCGGTACTGGAGGGGAGTGAGGAGTGTGCGGTGGGAGGGAGGATTGTCTGGCTTTGAGGTGCTCCTACTCCTTTCCCGAGCCCAAGGGCTTGGGAAAGAGCAATCATAGGAAAACTGCTGCCCTCAGGATGGTCCTTCTGGATAAGTGCTGATTTTGGGGGCGTTCTGTGTCAGGCTGAGGGGGTGCTGGTGGGCCGAGGGGGTTTGAAATCCTGCAATACCTCAGCCCCCGTGTTCAGTCTCCCCCGCAGTGACACACCGCTTCTCCTCCTTGCAGGATACTATGCAGTTGAACTCGTGAACGACAGCCTGTACGATTGGAACGTCAAACTCCTGAAGTAGGTGGCACAGCTTGGGATTGTACAATTGTGGTGGGACCAAAAGGTCCCTGTGAGCCAGAGGGGCAGTGGGCAGGGCAGGGAGCACCGGGCAGACCTTGGGTTAGTGGCTCTTGGGCAGCTCGCTTGCTGTCTCCTGAGGAAAGGAGATGACATCTCCAGAGAAAGAGGATGTAATCTGGGGGGCTCTGCAAGTCTGTCTGGTGTTCCTAGAGTCCTGGAAGAGGTGCACCAGACAAAACCCCGAGCTTTTACACCCGCCAGACACCACTGCTGCCTCTTCCTGGGGCCAGGCAGTCTTTATTTTTTAAGCTGGCAGCATGCAAAGAGGGTGTGATGGTCTTCTCTGCAAACCGGGAGCAGAATGCTGACAGCCCGTGCTGTCGCTGCCCTCTGGGTGCGAGCCCGAGGGCCCCGTGGTGGCTCAGGTGTGCAGGTACGGTGGCTCCAGGGTTCGGTGGCTGTGAGCGCGGCAGACTTGAGGTGCATGACCTCGACTCTGACCCTCTGGGGTTTTCCTTCGGCAGGGTTGACGAGGATAGCGCTTTGCACAACGATCTCCAGATCCTCAAAGAGAAAGAAGGAACAGATTTCATCCTCCTAAACTTCTCCTTTAAAGTAAGGCTTCTCGTGCCTCCCCCTCCTCAAGATTCGCTGCTGCACTGGGTCTTCAGAGAACACGTTTCTCAGTGGCTTTGCTTCCCTCCTTCTTGTTCCAGGATAACTTTCCTTTTGATCCACCGTTTGTAAGGGTCGTGTCCCCGGTGCTGTCAGGGGGGTAAGTAGCTCTTTGTCTCCGCTGGCTGAGGTCTCCAGCGCTGCTTCCTGCAGAGCTTTCCACGCAGAGTTCACCCAGCGCCGCGCAGTCCCATCGTTTCCCAGTCCAAGCTTGTAGTAGCTCCTCCAGGAAGCACATAGAATTGTTGGAGTTGGAAGGGACCTTTAAAGTTCCATCAAGTTCCAACCCTCCTGCCATGGACAGGGACACCTCCCACTCAGAGCCCATCAGCCTGGCCTTAAATACTTCCAGGGATGGGGCATATTGGGGTGGGGGATTTTTTTGGGGGGTGGGAGGGCTGAGAGCTCTTCAGAGCAATGCTTACCTCTGGAGCAGTGGGGGGGGGGGGAGGCTGTGCCTGTCTCTGACATAACTTTGCCCGATTCCTTCCCCAAGGTATGTTCTAGGTGGCGGTGCCATCTGCATGGAGCTACTTACGAAGCAGGTGGGTACCAGTGGCTACGGGGGGCTCAGTGGCTGCCCCCGTGGTGGCTTCAGCCTCCCAAGCTGTGTATTCCCGCTGCTTGGGGCTGGTTGGCAGCCGAATCCGGGCTGGCGGCTGCCTGCCATGGCTTTGCCGTGCCTCTGCTGGGCTGGGGGGGGAAGATGGGGGGCTCTTTGCCCCCTTCGGCACTGCCCTCACTGCGTTTGGCTCTCTCCCTCAGGGCTGGAGCAGCGCATACTCCATCGAGTCGGTGATCATGCAGATCAGCGCGACTCTGGTGAAAGGAAAAGCACGAGTACAATTTGGAGCCAATAAGGTGGGGCTGGGCTGGGGTGAGAGAACCCGAGGGGGCAGTCGGTGGCGGGACAGAGGCAGATGAGCCGGCAGCTGGTTCTGGCGGCGCGGTTTGCCCGGGGGAAGGCGTGTGGGGTGGCTCTCTCTGGAGCTCCGGCCAGACTGACGGTCGCCCCGGCTTCCCTTGCAGAATCAGTACAGCCTGACAAGGGCACAGCAGTCCTACAAGTCCCTGGTTCAGATCCATGAGAAAAATGGTAAGTGCTGGGGGAGAACTATAGAATGGTCCCACCTGTGGGGCCTCCAAAGGCCATCTACTCTGACCCCCCCCTGCAGTCAGCAGGGACGCCCCCAACTGGACCAGGTTGCCCAGGGCCTCGTTGAGCCTCACCTTGAATGTCTCCAGGGAAGGGGCCTCAACCACTTCTCTGGGCAACCTCCCTCACCACCCTCATGGTAAAGAACTTGTCCCTGATATCCAATCTAAATGTGCTCTGAGAGGGCCTGCCTTTCCCCTTGCTGCTCTGGGCTGTCCCAGGCCGAGTGCCCCGAGGAGCTGCTTGAGCTTTTCCTGCCCCAAGTGCAGGAACGACCCGGAACGAGGCGGCAGTGAGCAGTGGCAGCCGCTGCCTAACGCAGAGCGTGGGGCTGCAGTATCCCCCTGCCCTTCCCAGGGACCACCCTGGGCTCCTTTAGCTCTGACTAGCGACAGTGTGACATCGTTGGGTGGTTTCGGGAAGTAACCCAGAGAAAAAGCCTCCTAATAATCCAGGAGACGTGGCCCTTTCCAGCCATGGGTTCATGTCCCCCGCGTTGGCTCTCTCCCTCATGGCTCTCTCCTCTCCTTCCAGGCTGGTACACGCCGCCCAAGGAGGATGGCTAGCGCGGATGCTGCGGGACCAACCTGATTATCTTCTGGATGCTCTACTTGGATCTTAACAACGCCTCTTGGCTTTCTCCCAGGATGTAATAGCTCTGCCTGTTGCAGGACAATAATGGCTGTTTAAAAACTCTAAATAAAACTGTTTAAGCAGTTGGACTGACCCGAAACACTTGCTGGACCCTTGCTAGCAGGCATTCTTGTTAAAAACAAACTTTTGAGCCTCTTGTATCGCTGGAAACTTTCGACTCTACTCCAGTCTAGAGCATCCTCCTTACCTATGCTATGGATTTAATTTATTTTCTTATTTCATGTACACTGCTTTTTTTTGTTACAGTGTATGATGGATGTGTATGGAAAATGTATCTTTGGAGAAAAATTACAGTTTGTTAATTTGAAGATGCTGGTCTGCCTTTTTTTTTTTTTTTTCTTTTTTTTTTTTCCCCCAAGTGGTCGGTACCCTGCAGCGGCAACCCCCTCTGGCGTGGGGCTGCTGCTCCAGCCCCGATGCTGCACGGGGCGCTGGATGGAGCCGAGGGGCTGCCCTAGAGGTGGGGGCACAGGAGCAGCCCCAACCCCTTGGGCTTGGCTGCAAAGCCCCCCGAACAAACCCTAGAGAAGGTCCAGAACAGCTGCCTTGGAAGATGAAGAAAACCCTTCTTTTTTTTTGGCAACCAGGGAGCTGGGGCTTCATCCCCTTCTCCCCTTGAGCAAGAGGAGACTTTTCTCTCTATAAACTGCATACTCCCACCTCCGCACGCGGAGCGGGGAGGATCTGGGAGCCTTTCCTGTGTCCTGCTGTGGATGAGACTCATGCCGGGGCTGCCAGCTCTTGCCCTGAGCTTCTCCATGTCGTCTTGCCAAGCAGTGAGAGATGAGTGGGGCCTCGGCCGCGCCAAACCCCGAGCTGGAGCCCATGGTCCCTTTCTCCCCACGTGGAAGGTGCCCGTAGCGGCCGCTGCGCTGTGGACGGAGGCTGCTGCAGAAGGACAGGGAGCGTGGGCCATGCTGGGGCCATCACCACGCTCATCCCTGCCCAGGACTCGCTCTGGGCCTGTTTCTGAAGGGTTTTATTTTACTTTTCCTCCTCAAGCCATCGTTCCTGCTCAGCTCAGCGCCGCGGGGCTGAGGCCGAGGCCTTGCTGTGCTCTTCTCCTGTTGCTTCAGTCCCCGTTCCTCGCTCGGCTTCTCCGGCTCGTTCCTGAAGGAGATGTGGGTGTCGGAGCTCCTCTAACTTCTGGTGCTGTGTCCTCGGCTGGAGGGCAGAGCTGACTCACTGCTGTCAAAGCCAGACCCTCAGTATTAATGCACTGTGTTTGAATAAAAGTTATTAGAAAATCAAAGGGCCTCAGAAGACCGTTATCTCCTCCAACAGCTGTTCCCCTCCTCCGTCCTTGTCCTGCTACCAGCCTCGGAATAAAAAGATGCTGTAGGAGAGGGATTTCTGACGCTGCAGGAGGGGCTCCAGCCTCCCCCGGGGACTGTTCTGAAGAGCTGTGCTGAAGGACAGGAAGGGTTGTGATGCTGAACGTCCATCCCTGCTCTGTGCTCTGCTCCTCCACCCCTGACCAGCACCCGGGGGGTGTCCTGAGCCCTCCCCAGCTCCATTAGCACCAAGGAACCTGCTGGGGAGGGGGGTGGAGCTGGTTTAATGAAGGTTTTAAAGGCTCGTGGTGTTGCTGCTGGTGACCCCCAGTGATGGGGTTGGGGGGTGGGGTACGCCAAGTTGGTTGGGAGAGCTCACGGCACACACGATCCCAAATCCTGGAAGGTTTCTGGCCTGGGGTCCAGGAGCAGGGACCCTGCAGGAGCCTCCAGTGCTCAGATGCCACCCCGGGGGGGGCGTTGAGGCTGGAAACGCGGCATGAACAGCCCTCGCTGGCGTCTGGCAGGCGCCCCCTGTCCCCGTCTGTTCTCACCCACCCAGGGAACCGGGATCCATCTTGCTCCCGGCGGGGCTCGGTGCCCATCACCACCGCGGCTCTTGTTTCGCCTTCTCGGGGAGGCCGGCGCGTGGTGCCATCTGTCACCGCTCCCACAGCCTCCCCCTGCGCCAGCCGGCAGGGGACGGGGACACGCTTCCCAAAGGGGAACGCGTGGATGATGTGCTGCCGGGAGCACCCACTGCAGCACAAAGCCACCGAGACGGTGCCGCCCGTCCTTCTGTCTGTCCTGGGAAGATTAAAGGGAGATTTAAATTTGCCGAGGAAAGGAAACGAACCGGCACCTTTCACATTCCCTGGTACCCACGTTTGCCGGGGGGGGAGGCACGGCGTTTTTCTTGGCCTCGAGAAGGCGAAGCTGGAAGCGGCCAAGATCCCAGCACCAGTTCGGGCCCAGCCTGGCAGCGGCGCCTCGGCACCGCCAGGAGCATCCTGCCCGGCAGCGCCCTCGAGGAAATGGCCAACGCTTCCTACCGCGCTGCCGGTGACCCTGCGCCCCAGTACCCCCCCCCGCACCCAGGGGTGGGCACCAGCTGGGTCAGGGTCTGTTCTCCCAGTGACCCCTCGCAACAGCAGGACACACCCCCCCCCCCTCCATGGTCTCTGGGGACATTCCCTGGGGACATTCTCCAGTCCCTGCAACCAGGAGGAGCCCTGTGTCCTGTCAGGGGCGGGGGGAGGGAGGGGACACATCTTTACCTGCAAAAGCATCCCTTTGTTGAAACCCATTTCTTGAAAATGAGGTGGTGAGGGCCCCCCCGCCTCCCCTGCCAGCTCCCCACAACCCGGCAGGAAGCCAAATCGCTGGGCTCAGCCCGGGTTTTCCGGCAGGGTGTCGGTACAACCAGCAGAAGTAGGTCTCCACCGGCGTGGTGTGAACCACAGCGGTGGCACCGAGGACACCGGGGCTGCGCTCCCACCCCACGGGGACCGTGCGTGGCTGGAGGGTGACGCAGAGGGTCTTGTGATTGGGGGGGGGGGGGGGGGTGC
>JAOTQQ010000016.1:766489-785849 GCA_026546715.1 Gallinago undulata | reverse complement strand
GTTCAAGGGCAGGTTGGAGGGGGCTTGGAGCAACCTGGTGTGGTGGGAGGTGTCCCTGCCCAGGGCAGGGGGTGGGATGGGGTGGTCTTTAAAGTTCCTTTCAACTCTAACCATTCTGTGATTCTATGACAGGGACCCAACGCTGCTGCCCCACTGGCACCCACGCCCAGGGGGGCCATGGCAGCCCCACAACACTGTGATTGACCCTCCTCATCCCCCGGCCACCCCAAAGGGCCGGGGCTGGTGCACCCACTGCCCACAGGGAGACGCAGCCCAGCCCTGGACCCTGTGCTCACCGTAGCTGTGCCCATTCACGGAGCACTTGCTGAAGACCATGATGTTCTGGGTGAGGGTGCCGGTCTTGTCAGAGAAGATGTACTCCACCTGCCCCAGCTCCTCGTTGAGGGTGGTGGTCCGGGCCTCGGCCGCCGTCCGGCGCTTGGCACAGTACATCTTCTTGTCCCAGTTGATGAAGTAGCTGTGCCCGAGACGGATCACCTCCACGCTGTGGGAAAGGGACAGCCGGGTGTCACCGGAGCAGGGCAGCAGGCTCTGCTGAGCCAGCGACAGGCGTTCACACACTCCCCCACCCACCCCAGACCCCCAAGCCCCTGGGGCACCCAGGGCTCCCACACCCCACCCCGGGGCTGGCCCGAACCCGCTCCTACTGGCAGCCACCGCCAAGCCAGGGTTGGGGATGCGGGGCCTGGCACTGAGGGGGGTTCCCCAGGCATCTCACACACCTACGCGCCCCGAACCCCCTCCCCGGCCCCCGGGGCAGACAGCAATGAGCTAGTGGGAGGGGTGGGGGCGACACGTTCTTACCTCGGGGCTAAGGGTGACAGAACCCATGCTGGGGAACGAAAAGAGAGAGAAATTAAAAGAGAGAGAGAAGGGGACAGTGCAGGAGCCTGGGAGCTGCAGGAGGGCAGAGCAAAATAACCAGCATGCAGCCAGGGCAGGGAGAGATGAGCAGCCAGACAGACACAGCCAGGGGGGCCCCGAGGGACCTGTGGGGTCTCAGGTCTTGGGGTATCCCCGAGGGCAGACGTGGCCCATCACCCTGACAGCAGCCCGTGCCCACCCCATACACACAGCTCTGCCCGTGGGTCTCCATCCCCGTCTCCCCTCCCCAGAGGGCGCCCCAAATTCCTGGTGCCTGCCCCTCGCACCCCCCCCCCTCCCCAGCCCCTCAGCCCCTGCCCTACCTCACATAGAGCGAGATGGGCACCACAGTGTTGAGGATGATGATGTAGGACCAGAAGGAGAGAAAGCCGGAGAAGAAGGCACTGTGCACCCCCTCATCCCAGGGCAGGTAGATCTGGAAGCAGACGCCCACCTCGTGCTCCCAGATGGCATTGCCGATGGCCAGGATCACCCCCATGCACACCAGGAACCCGAAGATCTGGGGACAAGGAGAGGACGTACATCAGAGCCCCCACCGGGCCAGCGCCGGGGCTCCCTGGGATCCGCCGTCCCCATACCCAGAGCACCAGCGTGTTCATCAGCCGATCGATGCTCGTCCTCTTGAACTTGGTCCGGCCGCTGTTCTGCATCAGCTTCGTGTCGGGCCCTGGGGGACAGGCAATGGCATCAGCAGGGTCTCTGCCACCCGCACGGTGCGGTGGTGACAGTGGTGGTTGTCCCCAGCCCACCTGCGAAGATGACGAGGCCAAAGCACCACTCGGTGTTGCGCAGGACACAGCCCCGCAGCAGCATGTTCTGGTTGCTGAGGGGGTACTTGTTCTCCTTCCAGTACAGTGTCCCACCAAACTTGTCCAGCTTGTTGTTGGGGGGTTCACAGATCACCTCACCTGGGCACGGGGGATGGCTCGGCTGTAACGTGCCTTCTCCACGTGGCCAGCTCCATCCCAGTGCTCCCAGTACTGCCCCCAGTCCCCAAAGCTCCGCTTCAAGCTGCAGGACCACACCACCACACGGGTGGTCCTGGTGCCTCCAGCGTGGACCCACACACCAGGTGACGGAGAAGGAATCCCAGAGGACCACTCACCATCAAACCGAGCCAGCTTGCTGGTGTCACCCAGCTCCGAGGTGACGGGGATGGCCTGCCGCACCTTCATGTTGGTCTCTCTGTGGGCAAGGAGGCACCGCATGCGGGTTTGAGACAGCCTGGCAGGGGGGGCTTTGGCAGATGCTCCCCGTTCCAGGTCCCCAGCAGCTCTAGAACTGCCCACGTTCTCACTCCTGCCTCCTCCTGGGGCGAGCGGGGTGACCTACCCATCCAGCTCCGCCGTCTCTATGTAGCACAACCCATGGGGTTCGCTGCTGCAGAGGAGGAGGAGGTCAGCCTGCCAGGAGAGACACATGAAGGCTTGTGCTGATGCTGGGGGTCCCCTACGCCTTCCCCAGGGATGCTCCAGGGCCCAGGGGGATCTCTGGAGCTGCGTGTCCTCAGCAGGGCGCTGTCGGCAACCTGGCCCAGACACCATCGCCTGAAGCGCCCACATCAGCCAAATCCCCAGAGCTCAAACGTTCCAACGTCCAGGCTGGAAAGTCCCTGGTGTCTCCACCCCAAGGCACAAAAGCCACGCTGCTGTCCCTGTGTGCCACCCGCCCGGGACCATGCCCGTCTCAGGGCCACACTCACTGCCACAAACTGGTTGTTCTCCAACTTGATGATGTCCCCGACACGGACGTTCATCCACTGCTCCTGCCGGAGGCTGCAGAGGGACAGCGGAGAGGAGTTCAGTGAGGGCTGGCATTGTGGCTCCTCCCCTGCCCCACCGCCCCCTGCCCCTGCCCGCAGCCCCACGCTGCATCCCCCGTGCCCCCCAGGGCCCCGTGTCCCCTCCCTGGCTGCCCTGTCCCCAGGACACTCACACTCCGCCGATCAGCACCTGAGACTGCCGGTTGTTCACCTGGTTGTCGCTTTTATGGCGGAACTGGGGAAGAGACAGCAGCGTCAGCCCCTCTGAGGACTGGGGCCCGTGTCCCTCCCCCTGCCAACGCCACCAGCACCGGGGTCACAGCCCCCTGCCCGGCCCCAGATCCCCATGCCCAGGGGGCAGCCAGCCTGGGCAGAGGGGCGCGTGGGGACCACTCACATAGTCGTCGGTGGCATCTTTGACAGCTGTGATGGTTAAGACAAGAACCAAAGGCACGATGGTGGTGAACCAGGAAAGTGAAGAGATCTGCGGGATCAGCTGGGGATGGGGAGCGGGAGTTGGAGGGGACCAGGCTGCCCCCAGGCCCCCCCCTCCCCCTGCCTGAGGGTACTAAACCCCACACTTCCTGGGGGCAGGACATGCCCTGAGCCGTCCCCCCCTGCTGCCCAGCCAGGGAGGGACAGCGTGCGGGGGGGCCATCTGTCTGCCCAGACCCCCCAGCACTCACCTGCAGGATGAGGAGGAAGAGGAAATAGGTGTTGGCCACTTCCTGGAACTGCTCGAAGAGGTTGACGGGCAGGAAGGTGACGATGTTGTACTTGGAGGTCTTGATGCAGTTGCTCTGGGGACAGATGGGGCAAGAAGGGGATTCAGGAGCTGCCAAGGCCACGTGGCCCCCACAGCATCGCTCTGGGGGCCGGGCTGCAGCTCGCCGTGCCCCTAATTTGGGAGGGGTGACAGCAGCCCGCCCCCCCTGGCCCCAGCCCCTGCTCCTTGAGCAACCAATTTCTCCGGCTCGGTCGCCAGCCAGAGCCCAGGAACCAGCCTCCTCTGGCAGCAGCACCCTGAGCATCCGGGTGGCAGCACCCGGCCCCCCCCAAGGGTCACCCCAACCCAGAGCCCCTGTCTTTCCACCCCCCCCGCAGCGAGGCCAGGGCAGGGCCTGGTCTGGAGCTGCCAGAAATAACCTCCAGCACGGAGGGGGAGGCCAAGGTGAGCAGTGCCCCTCCCCCAGCAGCTCCGGAAGCTCGTTAATTAGCCAGACACAGAACCGCATCATCGGGGGACCGGGCAGGGGTGCAGGCAGAGCTGGGGGGGGGGTGTGGGGTGTGCTCATTCCCCCACAGAGGATGGGGGGCATCCCCTCCATGGGACTGTGATGTGCCCCCCTCCAGCCAGGCTGCCCCCGCCCTGGAACTCCGTTAGCGACTCGTCAGCACAATTTTCTCCAGGACAAACATCTATATTTAGCCATAACCCGCCCCCCCCCTCCGCTGACCCGGACAGCGACGCAGGCCCCAGCCCCCCAAACCTGCCTGAGCCGCCGGACGAGCCCCCCCAGGGACGGAGCCCGGTCACCCCCACTCACCGCGTACTGGAACTTCTCGTTGTACTCCCGCGCGTTGGCTCGCACCCGCCTCTCCTCCTCTGCAACACAGCGCACCCCCTCAGCCCCGCACCCCCCCCCCCCAGCACCCTCAGACCACCCCCTCCACCCCTCCACCTCTCCTCTGCACCCCACACTCCCCCTCTCTGCACTCCCAGACCTCCCCCTGCACCCCCACTTCTTCCCTCCACGCTCCCAGACCTCCATCCCGCACCCCTATTCCTCTCCTCTGCACCCCCAGACCCCCCCCTTGCACCCCACACCGGACCAGCCCTGCTCCTCCGCACCCCCAAAGGCCCCCAGGCAAGCCCAGTGTCCCCCCCCCTCAACCAGGGGAACCGGGAAGCCCCCCAACCGTGTTGTGGGGTCCGGTGCGCCAACCCCCCCCCCCCCCAACCAGGACCCCCACCCCTGCACCCCCAGCCCTCTTCTTTTGGACTCGCAGACCCTACAGCACCTCTTACCTGCACCCCCAGCCCCCTAGCCTTGCTCGTCCTGCACCCCCAGACCTCCAGCCCTGCTTTACCCGCACCCCCGCAGCCCCAGCCCGCACCCCTCGACCCCCAACCCTGCTTCTCTGCACCCCCAGACCCTGTCCTGCACCTCCAGACCTGCTCCTCTGCACCCCAGGCCCCTCCAGTCCTGCTTAGCTGCACCCCTAAACCCCCAGCCCCACATCCCCGCACCCCCAGCCTTACTTCTCTGCACCCCCAGACCCCTCCAGTCCTGCACCCCCACCCCCCTAGCCCAGCACCTCCAGATCCTGCACCCCCAGCCTTGCTTCTCTGCACCCCCAGACCCCCACCTGGCCCCCCCTCTCCCCCCCGCCAGACACCCAGCCCGGGACCCCCAGATCCTGCACCCCCAGTCTCACTTCTCTGCCCCATCGGACCCCTCCAGCCCTGCGCCCCCAGCCCCCGCTTCGCTGCCCCCCGAGACTCTCAGCCCCCCAACCCTGCACCCCGGCCTCGCTTCTCCGCACCCCCAGGCCTCCAGCCCTCCACCTCCGCACCCCCAGCCCCCTCGGGACCTGCTCCCGCATCCCCCCCATCCCGGGACCCCCAGATCCTGCTCCCGCATCCCCCCCATCCCGGATCCCGCAGCCCTGGGCCGGGCCCCGCACCCACCGGCCCGCTCGGGCCCGCGGGCCCGCGGCCACTTCTCGGGCATCTCCCGGGGCACGGTCATGGCTGCGGGCCCGCGGTGCGCCCCGGCGGCGCCATCCCGCGCTGCCGCTGCCGGTGCCCCGGCCCGGGCCCTCCCGCCCCGCCCCGCCGCGTTGCCGGGGCAACGCCCGTACCGGGGCCCGCCGGGGCCTACCGGGGCCTACCGGGTCTTCCCCCCCCGCCCCGCGCCCCGCTCACCTGGGGCCCGGCGGGCCGCGCACCGCTCCATGGCCCGCGGCCCCGCAGCCCATGGGGAGCGGGAGGCCGGGGCCGGGGCCGGTGCCGGGGCCGCTGCGGCCCCGCTCCCGCTGCCGCTGCCGCCGCCTCAGCGCCCCATGGCCGCGGCGGCGCCGGTCGGCGGCGGAAGTGATGGGGAGTCGGGGGGGCGGGCGGCCGCCGAGCGCTGCCTCGGGGAGACGGGGCGGCCTGGGGGGTCTCGGGGGGGTCCCGCAGTACCCAGTGCTGGGGCCCTGGGCAGCCCCAGGGGGTCCTGGAGGGTCCTGGGGGACAGGGGGGGCCCGGGAGAGGACAGACCCTGGGGGGTCCAGAGGCAGCCCCGGGGATCCAGGGGGGGCCTGGGGGACAGGGGCATCCCTGGGGGTCCCGGGGAGCCAGGGGTCCTGGGGGGGAGGGGGTAGAGGCAGCCCCAGAGGGTACCGGGAGCAGCCCTGGGGGGGTCCCAAGGGGTCAGCATCCCCTGGAGCCAGGGGAGTGGGAGCCACTGCCTCCCCCCATGACCAGACACGAGACGCTCCACGGCTTCGGGGCTGCTTTAATGGTGTGACGGGGACTGCGCCGTCCCCGGCGTCACTTCTTCTGGGGCAGAACTCCCCCAGCGTCCTTCTCCCTGGGTGACACCTCGGTGAGGGTGGTGCTGCTGAGAGCCGGGGAGTTCTGCTCATCCCGGGGGGCTCCATCCTCCGCCGGGTGGTGAAAGGCCACGAAGAGCTGGTAAAGGACGGAGCCCACGACGGCCCCCAGCAGCGGAGCCACCACCGGCACCCACCACCAGCCATTGCCCCTGCTGGAGATGGGGTGTGGTGGGCAGGGGGGGGGTCACCCCTGTCAACCCCCGTCTCGCCCCCTTCCCTCTACCCACCTGAAGACCTCCGCGCCCCAACCCGCCACGTAGGTAAAGAGCCGGGGCCCAAAATCCCGCGCAGGGTTCATGGGGCAGCCGCAGTTGGAGCCCATGGAGACCTCAATGGAGAACACCAGCAGGGCCACCACCACCGGCTCCAGGCCCTTGGGGACAGCCTTGTTGCGGGTGTCCATGATGGCCAGGAGGCCCATGATCAGCACAGCCGTGCCTATCACCTGCGGGGCCATTCATGGCAGCTCAGCACCGCGGGGACCAGCTCCGCTGGAGGGCTCCAGGTGCAGCCGACACCGGCACCCACCTGGTCCACGAAGCCGTTGGTGAGGGAGACGTAGTCAGCGGGGTACGTGGCAAAGATGGAGGCGGTTTCCCGGAGGCCAGAGGTGGTGAGGGTCCCGTTGCTGTAGTGCCAGATGGCGTCTGCGGAGCAGAACCCATCCGTGAGCCTGGCCACCCCAGCGTCCCCCTCGCTGGGCGCCCACCCACCTCCCCATACCGTAGTGGACGGCATAGACGGCTCCGGAGGAGATGAAAGCACCCAAGGTCTGCACGGCCACGAAGATGGGAAACTTCCACCAGGGAAACTGCTCCAGCAGGCACATGGCGAGGGAGAACGCTGGGTTCAGGTGGGCCCCTGCAAGGGAGCCAGGCTGGGAGCGGAGGGTCCTGGGGGGATCTGGAGCCAGGGGACAGCGGGAGCTGGGACCCCCTCCCCAGCCTCACCTGAGACTCCCCCCGCTGTGTAGACGGCCACCATGACAGCCAGGGCGCCTGCCAGGTAGGCGCTGAGGAAGTTCCCCTTCGTCTCGGAGGTGACCATCTGCGCCGAGCCACTCAGGGTGATCAGCTGGAGAAGAGGGACAAGGGCTCCACTACGGCCCCTCTTTGCCAAACCCCCCACTGCTCCCCAAGGGCTGCTGCCCCACCGCGCTGCCGGCAGGATCAGCACCGATCCCAGCCAGGTGAGGGCTGCTCCGGTGCCGCCGCCTGCACGGGCTCCGTGGTTCAGCAGGGACAAGCAGGGAAGCCATTACTGGTTTCACTCGTGGTTTCGACAGCAGGTAAAGAAGTCATCAGCAATTAAGGATCTGTTTCCCGAGGAGATGACAGGGAAAGGGGTGCTACCAGCCTGGCTGTGGTGGCACTGTTCCCCACCATGGGATGCAGCCCAAACGCCCAGCACGGCTCCGGAGCCCCAACCTTTGCCTGCTGCAGGGCAGACAGCAAGGCTGGTGCCGCCTGGCACCGCTCCCTCGGGTGCCGCATGGCAGCACACATGCCCCGACTGCGCTGGAGCTGCTGCGCCAGGGGCTACGCTGCCAAAACCAGGGCCAAGCAGGCAGCTGGGCAGTGCCAAGCCACTTGGAGAGCACGGCGCAGCCCCAAAGCCCCCTAAATCCCAACAAGGGGGACCCCGGGGACTCCCAGCGCCTGCCACCGCCCCACATCCAGCCCCAGCCCTCCTGCGCGCCCCACTCACGATGAGCACGAAGACGGCCAGCAGCTCGGCCAGGCATTCCCGCACCAGCTGGTTCCGGATGCGGAGCAGAGCCTGGGCTCTCTCCAAGAAGGAAGCGGAGCCCATGGGGCTGGCTGGGAAGGGGCAGCGGTGACAGCAGGCACGGCCAGCGGTGACAACAGCAGCGGTGGCTCCGACCCGGTGCAATTTTATGAGCCCCGGGGCTGGGGTGGGTGATAACACGCAGACTTTAAACCAACCCGGGGCCACACGGCAGGGAGACGCCTGGCAGGGACCAGAGTCCTTTGTGCGGCCGGGGACAGCGGCGCCTCGTGACGACAGCATCCTCCGGTAGGACCAGGCCTGGCGGGAGCCCCCGAGGATCCCCGAGTGGCCGTGGGGACCCAAGACCTCGCTCAGGTGAGCTGGCACCAGCCATTCCCCCTCACAGAGAAGCCCCTTTTCCCTGCCACATCCCTGCCCAAGCCGCAACCACAGGCAGCGCTAATTAAGAGGCCTTGGAAAGGCTCCCAGGCCAGGCCCTCGAGAGCAGCCCAGGGGAGGCGTTAGCCCAACGCCGGGCAGCTGGGGATAAGGAAAGGAGCAGTGCAGGCACAGGGCCAGCCTGGAGCTGCCTGCGCCGTAGGGCAGCCCCCCAGGAGCCATGCGGGTCCCTGCCTTAGACTCGGAGCCTGAAGGAGCCTGCCAGGTCGCTGTTAGCATAAATAGATTTTTATTGCTCTGTACACACGCACACACACACTCGGCCCCCACAGGGCTCCCCACAGCACCCCAGAAGACGGGCAACCCCCAGCGTGGGCACCAGCTCCCAGCAGGATCTGACCCATCTGCAAGAAAAAAAGGCAGTAAGAAGGAGCTGTTGGCCATCGCCCACCCCAGACGGAGCTGGCAGCCACGGACCCCAAGCCAGTGTTCGTTGCCACAGCCCTGTGAAGCCCCAGGGTCCCCCCACTCCCCATCTATCACACATACGGGGTGCTCAGCCAAGGCAGGGCACAGCTACCAGCTCGAGAACCAGCGTCGGAAGAAGGTTCCCAGCAGGGATGAGGGATCGCTCAGGTTGGGAGCGCGGAGCTCATCTTGCTGTGGCCATGTGCCCGCGAACTGGGCCAGCTCCCCTGGGAGAGCAGCGAGAGCTCGCTCAGGAGGGACCCAGCCCGTTCCCCTCGCCCTCCTCAGTGCCCCACTCACGGTCATCCATGTTGACCACCTCCTCCCGGTAGTCCTTGCTCTGCCCGTCCTCCTTGGTGGTGGTGATGAAGGCCTGGTCCCCCCTCCGGCGGGTCACCGTGGTCTCCCGCCGGCCCTGGCTGTCCTGCACGGTCCGGCGTTCCTCCACCGCCTGCGCGGAGCAGCGAGCCCTGAGAGATGCCACCGGCCCAGGCTCTGCTCCTCACAGTGGGGATGGTGTCCCCAGGTCACCGCAGTCCATGCGTGATGGGGACACTTACCCCGTCAGGGAGAGTCACTTTGGTGACAGAGACGCTCTTGAAGTAGGAGTGAGATTTGGGCTCGTCGGGTCTTAAGATGGTCCCCAACCCCCCAGAGGAGACTTGGGAGTCCAGGTCTGTGGGGGAGACAGGAGACGGTGACAGCAGCGTGGGGACGGGCCCCGAGGGCTGTGGCAGCACAAGCAGGAGCAGGGAAGGCAGAGACTCCATGCCCCACACCCAGCACCCACCTTGGTCTTCCTTGACATCTGGAGACACTGGGTGAGCGTCTTCCAACTGCAAAGCAAAGTCAGGCACTGGTGACGGGGAGGGACAGTGGGACACCGCACCGGCGGGCTCCGACGGCCACCAGAGCCGTGCCCGCAGGAGGCAGAGCCCTCACCCACCCCCGGGAAGGGTCTCCAGGGCCGGGCCGGGTCACCGGGGCCTCCCGGGACTGTGCCAGGAGCGGGGCTGTCCGGGTGCTTCAGCATAGAGTCCCGCAGCGGCCGCCCCTCGCCGGGGCTGGGCAGGGGGGGCTCTGGGGAGCAAAACGGGGTAGGGTCAGGCCGGGCCCCCTGCGGGGCTCCGCATCGAGCCTCCCCGGGGCCCCGCGCAACCCCGGCGGGGGCAGCCCCTTCCCTTCCCCACCGAAGGGCTGCGGGGGCCCTGCCCAGGCCCCCCCGAAGGTCCCCAGGAGCTCGCCCACGTCCCGGAACAGCTCCTCGAAGGCGCCGCGGGACCCTCCGGGACCGAAGCCGAAGAAGTCCTGGGGGGGCTGCGCCAGGGACGGGCCGTCCTCCTCCTCCTCATCATCATCATCCTCGTCCCACGCCGTGCCGCCGAAGAGCGGGTCCCGGGGCCTGCGGGACCGCGGCGCTGAGACACACCCGGGCCCGGAGCAACCAGGGACCGCGACAGGCCCCGCGGAGTAACGGGCTGGGGGGAACGGAGCGGGGAGCGGCGGGGGAAGCGAGCCGGGGCAGGGGGGTGACAACCCGGGAGCCGGGACGGGGTCTACACAGCCCAGGGGACCAGGGTCGCCAGGTGGGGGGTGGCTGGGGGTGGGAGCCCGGTACCTGCGCCGCCCCGGGAACCCGAAAAAGCCCCGAAACGCGTCGTAGAAGCTCATCCCGCTCCGCCCGCCGCGCCCGGGTCGCGCTGCCGTAAAGCGCCCGGGGCCGCGCGACAGCCGTAAAGCGCCGCCGGGTGTCGCGAGGCGCCGCCGCCCTGGAGCGGAGGCGGATCCGTGCGGGATCCATCCCGGTCCCGGTGCCCGCCCCCTCCCTTCCCCCCCGGCACCTCCCCCTCGGCCCCGTTAGGGCCTCCCGTGCCCTTCACAGACCGGGGCGGCTCCGTGCTGGCCCCGGGCCGACCGGTAGCCACCGGGCTTCGGCCCCACCATCCACCGGTGGCGGGCCTGGCCCTCCGTATCCCCCTCCCCCCGGGGTTGGCGGGGAGGGACCGGGGAGAAGGAGAGTGACGGGGACCCTGTGCTGGGATCCTAGTGCCCAGCGCCGCGGCTGGGAAGAGCAAAAAAGCCACAAAAAAGGGGGAAAAAATGAGCTGGGGAAAAGCGCGGGGGGGGGGGGGGCTGGAGGGAACCGTGTCCTCCTTCCCCCTCCCCCGGTGGCAAAACCACGGCCCCGGGCTGAGGAGCAGGGATTAAAAAATACACACATCACTTTGGGAGCTTTATTCTCTTTTAGTAAATCACCCACACAGGGGCTTCGGTTGAAGTGACCGGTTTGAACTGAAAAATACAAGATCTGGACCGCATAGAAAAAAAAAAAAAAAAGGAAAAAAAAAAAGACCAAAAAAAAAAAAAGAAAATATACTAAAAGCAAAAGCAGAAGGTACTTACAGCGTGCGGGGGGTGGGGATGGGGGGGAAGGACCTGTACTTGGGGCCCGCAGGGAGGGGGCACGGATGGAGAATGTAAAATAAAAGAGGGGAGCCCCTCCAGGGGTGTCAGAGCGAGGAAATGAGAGAACTAGAGGACGGCGTGGGGTTTTTGTTTTTATATACAAGACACATTTATCCATTAAATTTAGAACACAGTACAAAAAAAAAAAAAAAAACCACTTCAACTAATTCATCTTACAATGCTGTTCATATCAATTACTGTTCTTATTCCTAATAATAAGGGGGTTTGCTGTAGGCGACTCGCAGCTTCCACTCCTTTGGATCCGAGAGGTTGTGGGGCAGCAGGAGGCGGTTGGGGGGGGGGAAAGAGGGGAGAAAGGAGTAAAAACCAAAAAAAGGCCCCTACGGCAAACGGTTCAGAATCTGAATGCAGAGAGAGAAAAAAAAAAAAACAACAAACAAACAAACAAAAAAAAAATAAAAGTGGGGTGGGGGAGGGGAAAAGAAAAAAATACAAATTAAATATTACATACAAGAGGGGAAAAAGGTGGCTGAAGACAGACACGGTCGAGGCGCCGGCCCTGCCCCCGGGGTGGGGGGGCGGGGGGGCCGCACGCTGCCCTGCGGCAGGGCCTTCTCCGCCCCGGGATCCTTCGGCGGCGGCGCGTTGGGTTGGGATTTCTCTTCCGGAAGAAGCAAGTGGCGGGTGGGCGAGGGCCGGCCCGGCCTCAGTTGGCGCCCCAGCTGTAGCTGTTGTAGGCGGATTTGTTGGCCTGGGATTTCTGGGGGATGGAGCTGCCTTGGCTGCGCTGCCCGGAGCCGCTCTGCGGGGAAGGGGAAGGGAGAAGGAAAAGCAAGGGGAAGGGGGGGCAAGTTATGGCGGGGCAACGGGTGCCGTCGTTTTTGGGGTGGTCCCAACCCTTGGCTTGCTCCGCAGGGCGATGCTGGTCCCTGCGGGACGGCTCCTCCGCGCTTGCTGACCCGCCTGTGCCCAGTGCCACCAGCACCAGGGTACAGGCCACCTCCTCCTGCACCCAGTAGCCGGCTGGTGGCCCCTCAGCACCCCAGCACCCTCCCCTCCTCTCTGCGCCTTCCTCCAGACCAGCACCGTAGGCAACAGGGGGGTCCAGGCGGCGCGGGGGGGAGTGCCACGTGTAAGGGAGGGAGGGGGAAAGGGGTCGAGCAGGGGGGGGTGTGTGTCTGTGCGCGCGGGTGTGTGTGTGTGCACAAACTGACTGAGGGCCTCTCTCCTCGCCTGGCGGGGGAGAAGGAAGGGGCTACGTGAGCCTGGGGGGGCCTTAGGGGCAGGGGGAGACCCCAGGGCAAGTGCAATGCATTATCAGAGAGATTCATTACCTGGTCTTCCTGCTGGCGTTGGCAGCACAGTATCATCTGCAAATATGGAAGCTGTTGCAGTACCAGGATATGTAAAATAAAGGGACAAACTATGACAATAGAAATCCACGGTTAGACCTGCAAGCTATGGCGGGGGCGGTGGCTGTGGCATCACCCCTTCGCTGATGGCCTGCCAGGACAGGGGAGGTCGGGGCGTCCCCAGGCATGTCTGCGAGAAGGGGCCCTGCCTGGCGCCGCCCAGCAGCGCGGGGGGGGGGGCTGTGCCGAGTACCCCCCAGCACCCCGAGCCTTCCTCACCTCTTCCTCTTTATCGGCCCTGTGTGTTATGTGCAGGTGTGAGCGTGTGCGTGTCACCGCGTGTGTCCATGGGAGGGAGGGAGGGAGGCGGGGTGGGGGGGACACGGGGAGCCAGAGCCCTAGGAGAAACCCCAGCGAGGGCTGGGGGGGGAGCAGGGGGGTCGCTTACCTGCCCGTCCTGCTGCAGGTGGTGGTGGAGGATCTGCGAGTGCGGCTGCTGATGCGGGGTCAGGATGTGCATGAAAGGGGTGGGGGGATACGCCGCCGCCGTGGCGGGGTTGATGGGGCCCCCACTGCCCAGCGCCGAAGGCAGGTTGAAGGAGGCTGCCGGGGTTCCAGTGTGAAATCCCTGCTTCTCGAAGGATTGCTGGGAAGGAGACGTGAACGGCGGGGTGAGGGAGAGCCGGGCCCTTCCTGGCAGCACACCCCCTCCCCACTCTACAAGTCATGAGCCCTGGAGTCAGTGAACGGCCAAGAGTCTCTGCCTCCGGCTCTTTCTGGGCTTGGAATTGCTCTAAGTTAAAAAAATGCTTGGTCTTTCCCTTCCATTTCAAGGGGAGGAGACCTCCTTGCCCAGGGGGGGCTGTCTCAGAGCTGGGCTTCTGCACCCCCAGCAAAGCAGAACCTCCTTGGAGACACCCCAGACACTCACCTGAGTTTTGGAGTAGACAGAGCCCGAGATGTCCGGCACTCCCGTGTTACTGGATGTCACGGATACACCTGGGGAGGAGGAGGAGGAGGAGAGGCAAGTGAGCGCTGGGCAGCAGCCGTGGGTTCAGCGCCTCTAATGCCAGCATCAGGTCGGGGAGAGGTTTGGTGGCCCCGCAGCCAGGGAAAGTCTGGACCCAGACACCGTCCAAAGGGAGCAGGGTCTTGGCGAAGCCAAGCTGCAAAGTGCCAGGAGGAAGCAAGTTCTTTTGCTCTGGCCACCTGCAGTTTATGCCTCCAGAAAAAAAACCAAAACATTTAGGGGCCTGCTGCCAGCCAGAGACACGCACATTATCGACGAACCCAGAAAATAGTGACTCTGAGGAGAGCTGGGGGGGGGATACAGCAGACAAGGGACAAACTCCCAGCACAAAACGGTAGCCAGGATGGCCCGAGGGCTCCTCGAACATTAAATGGGCAGCCACACAGAAAGGTGTGGGCTGGAGAACCAGCAACGCTGGCAGAGAACCGGCACTGGAGGCTGGTTGTTTCTGGAAGGGGCGGGACAGAGGAAATCTCAGCAATCAATTCAGGCCCAGAAAAAGCATCGAGATCAAAGAGGTTTGAAAGATTCAGTCCTGGGTGACCTGATACAGGGCTGACGTGTCTTTGCAAAGACAAAATAGTGTCTTGAAGGGGGAAAATGTAAGGAAAAAAGGCACAACAGGAATTTAAAGGCTGGAGGAGGTGCTCTCTAAGTCAGCCAGACATTAACCAGTGAAACCCAGTAGCGAGACAAGTAGCTAGGACAAAGGTTCACAACCTTTTTGCATCTTAGAATCAAGGATACCCCTCCAGAAATGAGTCAAACGAGTTCCTGGGCTCAAATATGGAATAATTATTGTTCTACTCATCATATACAGGCAGCAAAAAAACCCCAAACAATTTGGCAGCTTTAGCCCTCTGAGGTGAGCCCAGAGCCCCAGCCACGCACGGAGGAGTGCGTGAAGTGCTCCATACTCCTCAAACCTGCTCCAGACCCAGATGAGGAACAAACCTGGGCCTTTCCAAGGAGAATTAAACGACTGCGAGTGGCACTGCAGCCACAGTCTCTTACCGGTGCTGTATCCGTGGGAGCCGTAGCCGCTGGGCTGCTGGAAAGGGGTTGCCGATGCGTTGACGCTGACATTCACACCATGCTGCTTGGAAGAGGTAGGAGCAACCTACAGCGAGGAGAGAAGCAGAGTGAGTGAGGAGAGACTTCTCGCTGCACTGCCCTCCTGCCCGAATCCCACCCCTCACCTCCGGGAAACTCACAGGGAACACGGCGGGCCCGTACTGGAAGGTGCTGGGGAGCCCTGGTACCCCTGTGTAGTACGGCAGACTGGTGTAACTGTAGCCAGGAGGCAGCGCCGGGTTCAGGAACGTCTGCTGCGTGGTGTGGTGGGTCTGGGTCTGGCTCTGCTGAGGCTGCGCCAAAGTCGTTGCCGGAGCTGGGGAAGAGGCATCACCTCGGCCAAATTTTGTTAAGTCCCCTGGAATACAGGAGGCAAAAGGAGAGTGAAGAACACACCTGACAGATCCTGGCCCATCCCAGCTCAGACCAGCCTTTCGATCAATGGTGACTTGAGTCAACCCCCCTCCCACAGCTACTAAGGCCTGCAGCCCTCCAACCCTCACACACTGATAAGGCCAAGCTGCTAATTGCTCTCCTTGTCCGGAGAGAAGGAGTTCAGAGGGGAAGAGAAACCCCCAGCAGCTCAGCCCCAGATTCCCTTCCCTAGAAATGTTCACCCATCCCTGGAGGGGTTCAAGGGCAGGTTGGAGGGGGCTTGGAGGAGCCTGGTCTGGTGGGAGGTGTCCCTGCCCAAGGCAAGGGGGGCACTGGATGATCTTTAAGGTCCCTTCCCACCCAAACCATTCTGAGATTCTATGTTTCCAAGCCACAGTGCTGCACCGCCCGCTGTCAGCCTGTGATCCCGCACTGGATAAAGCCCACGCAGCAGCAGAGCCCGGATGCCAGGGCTCTCCCTACACCCTCTCTGTGCATCAGCGACTGCCCGAACAGGGCTTGGCTCCCTTCAGAGCCAGACATGCAGCCAGAACAGCAGCCCAGGGGGCTTGTCCTCCGGCCAAACAGCCCCTCATTGAAAGGAAAGGCAAATTATCTTCCAGTTGAGGATGTGTGAATAGCCCCTTTTTACAGTGGGGCTCACATCTCCTTCTCTCCTGCTGGCAGCACCGAGTCAAATGCTGCTGCAGAGGTCCAGCAGCCACAGAGAGAACTCGGAAATAGAGTTTCCTCTCTTCCCAGTCTGGGCACTGGGGAAGGGCTTGGCTGCAGGGCTCGGGGAAGCTCCCTTTGCTGCTCTTTCATGCAAACACTCTCCCTATTCAAAGCTCACACAGGAAGCCAGTGAATTTCCCAGTGCTGCCCCAGCTCACAAGAGAGTCCAGGAAGGCCACAAACATTAATTATCACCCATGTTAACTTGGCAAATCACACACAGAGCAGTGCCACGCGCTGAGCTCAGGCTTTCAGCCTCAGCATGCACTTCAACTTCCACACAAACAAGCTCCTGCTGAAGCCAGGGAGAAGTGGGGCTGGAAAAAGAGCGATCCACAAAGCGCAACAATTCCTAGAGCACGTGAAAGCTCAGCAGAACTGCTGCTCGTTGCAAATCAGCAGTGGAATAAACACGTCTGCCGGGGTCAGAGAGAGATCAGCCACCCACCAGGCATTTGGTTTGAATTTGACAGGTCCTAAATGTCCTGTTTTCTTTCTCCATGAGACTGTCCCATAGATAAAAACCTCAGTTTATCCAGATTTTGTGTTTCTTGCTGTTTTTACTCTAAGTGCTTGAGAAACACCCCTTAATCCCTGCCTCACCACGACCTGAAAAGCACTTCCCCAGTTTTACACTTCTCAGATTCCATCAGCCCTTCCTTGCTCCCTTTCCAACTGCTCCATCGACTCCTACTTGTCCACATCCTCCTGGTAACATGCCTCGACAAGACCAGATGATCAAAGGGAAGCCAAGAATTCTGCTGCTGAGATCCATGCTCCAGACCAAAGGCAGTGCAGGAGGTGGTGCCAGCAGACAACAGCACAGGAAATTAATTAGCAGCAGCAGGAGCCCCTGATGGGATACGCCACCAGGGCCATCTTTTTCCCTACCAGAGTATGGATTGCTGCTCAGGCTGCCATCTCTTCCAGTCAGCGGGGTGGTAGGCGTAGGGAATGGGATGCTGTAGTAATCCTGAAGGAGAAAAAGAAAAGAATTTTTATGAGCTCTGTCTGAAGAGGCAAAGTAGTATTTTTTGGAAAAGAAGAATTTCAGGACTAGAGATGTGTTGGAGCATTGCAGTTCAATCAGCCACATCGGGGCTGATCGCAGCCTACGGCAACCCCGGGTTTCTGTAGCATTCACTGTCCCCCTCGTCTGGCCACGGGAAGAACCAGATAAGGTCTACTGGAATGCAGCCCTTAAACTGCCTGGGCTTCCCCCTCCACACCACGAGGGACACACATCATATTGCTAAATAAAACCCAGCCTCCAAGTATTTAGTCACTTGCCTCTTCCAAGGATCAGAGGGAAGTGTCTACAACAGCTCCTCACGCCACTGTTGGGCAGAACTGTCGGGAAGATCCCCGACTCCCCAGCCCCACCACCATCCCACTGTCTGAATAACCAGTGCTCCAAGTGTGAAGGAGAAACCAGTTAACTCCTTGCTACTGCCACAGAGGATTCAGCACCCCGTTTTGCCAGCTCGCAGCCTGCCCTGTCTGCACCCCCAAACACGCAGCCCTCAGCTGTTACACCCCTGCAGCGTGTGTCTGTCACCACCCAGCACTCACCAAGGGGAATCTCGTCTGGAGCATCTGCAAGTCGTCGTATCCATACACCTGTGGCTAGAAAAAGAGCAGGAGGTGATGTTAGGGACGCAGGTTAGATAATTTTAGATTACTTTTAATTTTAGATTAAACATTTAGATAAACAGGAGATGAAGCCAGACAATCAGAGGCTGCACAATTACCTGGGCGCAGGCAGCCAGCAGTCACTACTGCACAACTGACACTGCCAAGAGTGTTTTTATGAGCTGCTCAAAAACCCAGCACCACAGCTCCAGACCACACAGCCACTCGACACTTTTACTCCAGAAATTATTCCAACTGCAAAACCTGTCCTCGCCTCCAGAAAAGGGCTGTGACACACCACTAGACTTGGTGGCAGTTGCCACCCTCGTTCCAGCTGTTTGGCCTCCGTCACACTGTGTTGCTAATGCACCTCCAGGCTTTCAGGAGCCACGCTCTGACCCAGGGCTACCACTTCCCAGAGGCTGGGGAAGCTGCAGAGAACAGGCTGAAGAGAAGCTGCTCTGGGGTGACCAGAGTTAGAGATTCACTCCCACGGGCACATGGATTTTCTCTGCTGTTTTTTTTTAGCGGGTCTAAACTCTTCCCACGTGGGGCAGTTGTGCTGGGCTGGTGTAACAGTTCCTTTACCAGACTACATCCCTCCTTGCTCGCTGAAGACAGAGCTAGAGGGATCTAGTGCCATGACAGGACAGCTGTCCCACTCACCGGATAAGCGTGTAGCAACCCCGGAGCCATGATGTATGGATTAGGCAACAACGGTGGGACTCCAGGAGGGAGGTTGGGAGGGGCTTTTCCTGGAAAAAGGAAGAGGAAAAAAAAAAACGTTCCACAGTGAAGACACTGCATCTGCTGTGTCATCTCAGCCCCCACACCCTCCTCCTGTTTAGCAGGACCCAGGAAAAGTACCTGATGTTGTTGCAACGGAGCTTCGGGTGGAGGCCGTCACCGTGGAGTTACTGCTGAGGCTGAGGCCCAGGCTGCTGACACTGCTCAGGCTGGATGAGACGCTAACGACCGGCGGGGCGGCCGACACCGTGCTGGAGGAGGTGGAGAAAGTGCTAGCAGAAGAATGGAGGCTCGCTTCACTCTCCACACTCGTGTGCTAGGGAAGGAAGGGAAGAGAGTTAGGGAACGGGGCAGACCTAACTGCGCTGCAGGGCACTGTTACGTGGTGCTGGGTTAATGCTTGGACTTGATGATCTTAAAAGGTCTCTTCCAACCAAAACAATTCTATTCTTATTCTATTCTACAGAAAATACCGTGTGGCTCTGTCTGCACCCGGACATTCCTGAGAGCCTGCAATGAACTCGGCTGCTGCAGGCTACGGAGAAACCTGCTCTGCATCTGGCTGAAGCCCAAAGCCCTGACAGCAGCCAACCCCTGACGCTTCCAGGGCTCCTGTGCGCTGTGTCCCAACACGTCCGCCCGCTGGGAGACGCGGGGCTGAGCACCGCGTCTGCGGTGGGGAGATTTATTCTGCTGCAGAAGCCCAAACCCAGGGGCTCTGTACTGCAGGAGCTCCAGCAGCCTCTACGCTTGAACAGTGACACTCCATCAGCTACCAGTTGGCCATGACATCTGGTTGCAACTCCACAGCACTTTCAGGAGCTGCTACAGGATCAAAAAGAACCATAGAATCATAGAATTGTTTGGGTGGGAAGGGACCTTAAAGACCATCCAGTTCTACCCCCTTGCCCTGGGCAGGGACACCTCCCACCAGCCCAGGTGGCTCCAAGCCCCCTCCAACCTGCCCTTGAACCCCAGGGATGGAGCAGCCACAGCTTCTCTGGGCAACCTGGGTATTGCTCCCTTCCCAGATCAAGAGTCTCCCCCAGCTTTCCTGGAGCCCCTTGAGGGACTGGAAGGGGCTCCAAGGTCTCCCCAGAGCCTTCTCTTCTCCAGGCT
>JAOTQQ010000016.1:751499-766384 GCA_026546715.1 Gallinago undulata | reverse complement strand
AGCCTTCTCTTCTCCAGGCTGAACTCCCCCAACTCTCTCAGCCCCCCCTCCCAGCAGAGGGGCTCCAGCCCTCCCAGGATCTCCAGGGCCTCCTCTGGCCCCGCTCCAACAGCTCTATGTTTTCCTGATGGTGGTGGCCCCAGAGCTGGAGGCAGCACTGTAGGGGGGTCTCCCCAGAGCGGAGCAGAGGGGCAGAATCCCCCCCCTCACCCTGCGGGGGATGCAGCCCAGGGGGCAGGGGGCTTGCTGAGCTGACAGAGCTCATTGCCTTTGTGCAAGCACGTAACAGCAACGCTGTTATCTCTGAAACGGGTGGGCTGTCAAAAGCCTGGAGCCAGAGGTGCACAGACCATGTTCTGACACAACTCTCTGTCCTCTCTCCGCACAACATCCAAACTCCAGTGGGACATCCAGCAGCCCAGCAGCTTCTGTCCCAACTGCAGACCCCGCCGGCTGCACACCCAGAGTCCCCAGCAGAGCTCTCTGAGCAGAGCAGTAACTGGGGTGCACAGCACTAGAACACCCCGAGACTCACCAGAAGAGTTGAAGTTGACGTTCGCCCAGAGGATGTGGATGAGGACAGACTGTTCTGCTGCGTGGGTAACGTACTGCAGGAAGGAGGAATAAGAGGTCATCAGGCCAAGGTGTGAAAGAGTCACCATTGGTGGCACCAGGACTGGCCCCATTCCCTATCTACTTGGATGGGATGAGTCACCTCAGTCTTCCCCACAGCACGAGACAGACTTTGAAGTCTGCTATGGATCCCTTCTCCAGAACCCACCCCGCACGCCAGCTCACCTGCTGAGCTGGGTGGTGGTGGTACTGGGGAGCTCCTCACTGTGGCTCAGGCTGCTCAGAGTCGTTGAGTGTTGGCTGGCTGTCGTCAGCAAGGACGATGCAGACACCCCGTCGTTGAGAGGCGTGATACTGGGAGCAGAGGGGGAATCTGATTTCACTGCGGGGCCTGTAGCACCTGCGAACACAAGCTCTGGGTTAGGGACAGCTACGAGCAGCTCCTGGAAAACAACTCCGGATCAGCAAAGGCTCAGCTGGAGGAGCAGGGAGATCTGGGGCTTCCCTCACTGCTGCCAACCAGTCACACACTTGTGACAGTGTGATGGTGTCCTACATCTCACTTTACCCCAACACCACATCAGCTCTGCAAAGAGCTTCAGGACCTACAGCTGAGGTGCCTTTCACAAACAAATCAGAGTAAATTATTGGCATCAGGGTGTGACTCATCATGGGTCCACCAGCAGAAAGCTGAACATTCCAAGGCGAGCAAATAACCTGAGTGGTAGCAATTAGTCTGAACGGGGAAAGGACTTTCTATTAGATAAAGCTTTTAATCCAAAGCAAAGAATACGAGCAGTACAAGAGACTCGGGACACCCGCTGGAGACAGACTCTTACCTTCAACGGCCTGTGTGGTTTGTAATGGCGTGGGCTGTACAGAACTGAAACCATTCTGAAGGGGGAAAAAAAAAAAAAAAAAGAGTATTAGGCACTGCAGCTGCTCCTTTCCAAGGCAGATCTAGTGTGAGCCCCCTCCCAAACTCCCTCCTCCAGTGTGCAAAAGGTGTGCTACCAACAGTCACAGGCTCAGTCCCAAGCTCAACTCGCTCAGTGCTAACCCAGACCCTCAGGAATGGATTTGAGAAAGCAGTGCAGGAAGTTTCTCTGCTGCTGGTAGCCAGACTGGCCCAACACCCTCAACCCAAGCTCATTAGCCAAAATTGTTGTCACTGAACTTGTGCACAGCGCGCAAGAATCAAACGCTTAAGACAAAATGAAATCCTTAGCCCAAATGCCACTCTGCACAGGGTAATTATGCATGACATGGCCTGCAATCAGCTTAACCGCTGTTAACCCCTCTGGCCCAGCCCCAGCTGAGTAAGAGAACTAAGGGCTCTCGTAGCAGCCAGAAGAAAGCTCTCATGAGAGCCCATGAGCCCCGCAGTGTGGCTGGTGGATTGCAGAAACACTTGATAAACCACTTGGATTCCCCGAAGACAGCGCTTCACATGCTACGCTTACTCAGCACAAAGGGAGAGCAAAGTTGTTTTCCTACCTTGGCCTGGGTCAGATCTTTCTGGGGCGAGGAGGAGATTGAATTTGGGTATCGCCTCGTCTGGGTGGATCTCTGTTCGTACAGTGGTCCCTGAGCGCTGTTCTGGGAGGTAAACGTTGCTGTCTGTATTGTGCCGCTCTGGTAACCAGACTCCTGGCTTTGATTGGACGAAATTGTGGATGAAGATTCACTATAAAGGGGGAAGAAAAAAAAAAAAAAGAAAAGGATTTTACCGTTTTGCTCCAAAACAGCCCCAATGACTCAGACCATAGGCTCTTCATTTCAAATCTCCAAAATACAGAGCCCCACGAATCAGCACAGAGGCACCACACGAAGCAGCCAGGCAAGCCCAGCAGAGACACGTCCTCAGACAAGGGCTAGTGGCCACAGGAGGACACTGGCACCTTGCTGCAGCCTCGCCTGACACCCTGCTGTGCTCTGGGTGACACCACTCAGGTCCCAGCACTCAAGGGACCAGGCAGGTACTCAGGGTCAGCCCAAGAGGGGGCTCTGAGCAACCTGATCGAGCAGAAGATGTCCCTGCAGGGGGGCTGGAGTAGATGACCTTTCAAAGGTCCCTTCAACCCAAACCAGTCCATGATTCTAACAGAAGCCAGGAACACTTTGCTTCGCAAGGCATCATCACCGTAGCTACACCTACTCCACCACGTCCTGGTTTACCAGGCAAAAAGCAGGACAAAACACGCAAAATCTGTTCTCCAGGGACAAGGAAGAGTTGTGCTGGGGATTCCTCTCCCGAGTTTCCAGCAACACTGTTTAAAGGCAGCAGGAGATGTCTGTGTTCTGTGTAAGTACCGCAGGCCGAGCAGCCCCAGGGCTGCCCGAACGAGCCCACGGGCAACTTACCCTTTGCTGTCGCATACGTTGTCCCCCCTTTGTGACCATGGCACAGTCAGAAAGGGTCTACTAGTATGCAGTGTCACCAAAGCCCAGGGGACCAGCTACCTCCTGAAGGTACCTGCTGGGATTAACCCTTGCCATCCTTCTCCCGTCCTCACCTCGCCGTGCTGGTGTACAGGCTGCTCTGAGTCTGGCTAACGGCGGCGCTTGTTGCGGGCGTTGATTCGTACTCCGCGAGAACAGGCTCCGAACCAAACTGTAACGCCCCAAACTGCAGGTTTAGCCCTGAGATATCGGCTGAGCCGGGCATTTCCACCGCGAGCGCAGGAATCTGCAAGGGAGGAACAACAGAGAGGCTCAGTCACTCCCCGGTCGCTGAACAGAAAGTGACTGTAGTATCCCCATTTCCCAGCACGTGATGGCAGTTAAGGGTTTGCACCCTCTGAATGATGCTGTTCAAGCCCGGCAGAGCTTTTCTCCATCGCCCCACAAACACACAGTGCTAACAGCAGGAAGGCCAAGCCCAGCCCTTCCCTCATCCCCAAACAGATCTTCCTGCAGCTCTAACACAATTACACCGGCTCCTTTCCCACCACTGATCCCCACCTTCGATGTTAACGACGCTTTCTTCTTTTGCTGCTTCAGCTTCTGCTGCGCAGGCTGGGGACTGGAGGACTGGTTGTCCGACGACCCAGGGGACATCTGGGGAACAGGGTTGGTTTTGCTGGGCAGCGGCGAGGAAGGAGGGGCCGTCACGGTCGCGGAGGCAGTGGCCACCGGCTGCTTCTCCTGCATGAACACTTCTATCATGGTTGAAGTCGACGTGAAGGCCTGACGCTTCGTGAAGGGACTATGCACAGAAGAGTCCGTTGGGTTCTTGAGATCTATTGGGGGAGACAAGAGTTGAGTTAGAAGGATTTGTTTCCTTAAAGTTCAAGCAGGTTCTGACATTTCTCAGCATCAAGAAAAGTAAAATCATTTCACACTGTGTCTCCTCCTGGAGCCTGTTAAAATCAGAGAAGCCCAACACCCCCACTCCCAGCCTTGCACTCTCACCACCACCAACGCTGAGCCTTTAAGCCCTTCTGCCCTCAGCTCCTTCCATCACCCCAACAGGACACTGAGCTCACACAGCACAGTCCTCCACCCTCCAAGAAAAGCTGGACTTCAGTCCCTTGTGTGGAGATGCTGCATGGCAGAGTCCCCACGGCCCTGACGCTGTGTCTGTCCCACCCTCTGCCACCACCGCATCGTTTCTCTGCCTGCTCTTCCTCCTGCCAGAACTGGGTGTCCTCCACACACCACCACCGCTCGAGGCTGCTCGCCCTCAGCTCTTCACACAACTCCTCCTTTGCCTAAGCCTCACCGCAGCTTATTAAAAACCAACTCCTATTCTCTCTGACTCTCCTCTGTGGCTCCTTGTTTGAAGAGATGAGGAGCTGCCAACACTGCCTATTGCTAGGACAGGGCTTGATTTTTCTTTGGCTGAGATTTGAACCAGAGCCATTTCCCTACAGCAAGAAGTAAAACATACAAGCTGGAAGAAGCTGCATCAGCACTCGACTGTGCACAGCGGAGCTCAGCATCCCACGGAAAAAGCAGGAGCCTCTCTTAATCTCTGCTCCTCCCCTCACACCAGCCCAGAGGTAGAGTTACCCCTTGGTAACATTTAACAGCCACCAGAATTGAACTCCTTTAAGAGATAACATCAGGTCAGCAGGGAGAGGAGACGGCTCTCCAGAGGTGTCCACTTTCAGACCCTTCCCCGGGACCCTTTGCCCCAGGGAATGGGGTCTGTATAGTGAGGCTCTCGGGAACGCCCCATCCCTGGCCCTGAAGCCGGCTGGAACAACCAAGAGGCAGACGTGGATTCAACTGTTCCTGGATGCCATCCTGAGTGACGTGCTCTGGGCAACCCTGCTTTAGCAGGGGAGTTGGACTAGAGGATCTCTAGAGGTCCCTTCCAACTCTGACAATTCCGTGAGTCCGTAAAGTATAAAAGGAGCAGGGAAAGACTCATGCACACTATTACATTCTCCTCTCACAAACTTGCACCCAGGTTTCTTTTCATTTCTCCAGCAGTTGGTTTGGTTCTGAACTTGCGACCCGGCCCTTCACTGAATCCCTCACACCGCTGCTCATGGGGCATTTCTGCCGTTCTGGGAGAACACGCTCCCCTCTGGGGAGCCACGCTGCTGTTCCTCACCGTACTGCACGAGGGACGAGGTCTGCGTGGTGGATGCCATGTCCCAGGAAGCGGTGGTGGTGCTCCCGCCGGGCTGGGTGTGCTGAGCCGCCAGCTGAGCCAGGGCCTGCGCCGTCTTGAACTGCTCCAGGAACTGAGAACCTGTGGTACTGCTGCCTTTGGCCTCCCCGACATCTCCAAACCCTTTCCCCAGCATGCTCACCTGCAATTTCAGCCAAGAAATAACAAAGTCAACGTCTCCCCTGGCTTGGAACTTGGCTCAGAGGACAGATACATCTCTTAGATAAGCCTGAGCGTGCGGTACCCTGCTGCTCCTCAACCCAACACCCTGAGCTCCCGATGTACAGACACCCTGGCAAGGAGAGCTCCTGTGTCCCTCTCAGCCTTTATCACACGTGAGCGCAGGTAACTTCTCTACTGCCCAACCCAGGGCATTTCACAGTGTCGTGGAGGCTTTCAGAGAAAGTTAACAGGCAGGCTCTTTAAAAATGTACTCAATTATTCACATGCATTTGGTTGCACTAAAGAAGACGACCACCAGGAGACTGTGGCTTTAGTTAAGGTGGTTTTTGGAAATCCTTCCTGGACTATCTCACCATTAAGAGCAAAATTTTAATTTTTTAACATGAAGGAGCACCTTCCCAGGTCTGTGCACACCCCTGATGCAGATCCAACACCTCCCTTTTTCACCTCTTTGTAGATACCAGTGTTTCACCCCACCCCCAACTCCCAACCAGTCCCGCTGCTCAAACCCTTGACTGTGCAAGCCCTGGACTGCCAGAGCTTTCCCTTTCCTCTGAGCAGGAAAGAAGCATGGGTTGCAATTCTGGCATGGGAAACAGGGGGAAGAATTATCCCAATTATTTCTAATTAAGAAATAGACTTCATGCCTCTGGATTAAGAGCAGACTGGCACATGGCCCCAGCAGAGGACTCTGCTGCCTACAAGGAGGTGGCAGATGGATTTCCCACATTGCCCAAACGCAGAAAGAACGTTGGGGAACCAACGCCTGCCAAAACCCGGACGCTGGCTGATGGCATTCCCATACCATGCTGTGGTGAGAGAAGGAGTTCCCGGAGGCAGGCTGGGATATAGCGCTCTGCTTGGAATTGCTGAACACCAGGGGCTGGGCCAGGGATGGAGCCTGGGATGACTCCAGGTTGGTCGACTCATTCTCCATAGAAGAGGGTGTCTTTCCCAGCAGGACCGCAAGGTCGATTCTGGGGAAAGAGAGATGACAACCCACTGAGATTAACTAGAGCTCTCTCCCAGCCCTCACTGCCATCGCAGTGTATTCTACCTCCAGCCTCCCAATTTACAGCTTTTACTTTGCAAACTGAATGAATCTACATAATATTAACTCGCAACTGCCAGTAGCCACCTCAAAAGGACAGAGACCAAGCAAGATCCTGCATGGCCTTCTATTTTAAAGCACATCTTCCATTCATTTAACACAGCAAATGTCCCAAAGCTGAAGAACCAGCAGCGGAGCCTGGGAAAACTCCAATTCAGGATTAAGACCCAGAAACTCCTAACCCAACTTTCTGTTTTAAATCCATCTCATCGTATTGAGAGCAGCTGCATTTAGCTAGCCAGCAAGGTCTAGTCTGAGATGGCAAATTGCTCTAGGACTTTTGGGTCACTCCTCCCACATAAATGGCATTGCCATGGGTTATCACCTCTGTCCAGCTGTGATTGTCACATTCTCGGCAGGCAGAGGCACTGAAGACACGTTGGAAGCGGTGAAGATCTTTGTCTCAGACAGCTAAAAGATGAAAAAGGCAAAAGGAATCCACAAGTGAGAACAGCATCTCAGGACTCCAAGTAAAGCACAAACGGTTGAGACAAACAGCCAAAGAATGATTCAAGAGATTCAAGTGCTTAGACTTAAACTTCTCTAACATTTGGCTCCCATTGGAATCAGCTTCTATTTCATTTTGTTCTTCTCAGGCAAGTGCACAAATCACCTGCCAGTGGAAGAAAAAAAAAAAACCACCCAAAACCTTCTACAAGTCTCCTGTAGCCCACAAATCCACTGGGGCTGCTGGGGTCTTGGATGGGAGTTCTGCCTTGATGGTCCAACAGCACTGAGCCGCAAACCCACTGCACAGGTAGGGGCAGGCATTACAAGAGACATCAAAAGAAAAAAGCTTCAGACCCATATTTAAGCTTCCAACAATCCTTGCCTTGCCTGGATCTAACCAGAGACCAATAGATTTATGGAATGGAACATCACTCAACTGTAGATGGAAAACAACTCAAAAATGACTGAAGAGGAGGTTTAACGACCACCTGCGATTTATCCTGGAACATATCTGACTATGAACTGCTTTTATTCCAGACTGAGAAGCTGCCAGCAACTAAACTGCAAGAGTTTAAAACCAAAATCAGGGAACTCCTGGGAGCACATCACCTCCATGGAGGGCAAGAAGGGCTACCAGAGGCTCCACTCCAGCAGAGACCTGGCTGAGCAGACACGGAAGCTGCTCGTGTCTCCAAACACAGCAGTAGCGCTTCCTTCAGAGGGTGCCTGGAAAGCAAAACCTTTCCCTTCCTGCCTGTTCTCAAAGCTTAGCAAAAATGAGCACACAAAACTAGTAATAATAAAGCCCAACTCTGTTCTCATCTGGGAGAACAGAAGGTCTCCCTTGACTCAGAGAGGGACTGAAGCCCGTTTCAGATGAAACCGACACAGAGAAATTAAAGCAGGTGACAACAGTGTCCATCCTCCCCTGAAGGAGACACCAAGTGAAGACCAAATGAGCAATGAGACACAGCAAAGAGTGAGTCAGAAGGTAAAGCCAAGAGCTTCTTGTCCACCCAAATCTCAAGGGCCCACAAGAGGGATGTGAGACACACACGAAACTGCTGATGCCTCCTCCGCTGCACGTGGATTGAGGGCAAACCCTCCCAAAGTGCTGCTCCACTGCAGGAGCCCAGCAAGAACCAGTGCTGTTCCAGAACTGTGGAATTGGTTTATGTAAGAATTCCATCAGGCAGTTGCAGGAAAGGAGAGGAGATCCCCTTCCTGCTTTGGGCTCCTACGATAAGCTCTACCACGCGTGTACTTTAGGAGAAGCTCCTGGAGTTGGGAGGCTGGCTTGGGCTGTGCCCAGTTTGGAAAGGACGGGCTCCGCGCTCCTCTAGGGGCTGTGTGTGTACAAACAGGGCAGCCTCCAGCCGGAGGAGAGGGGTTCGGAGAGTACCTACATCTTCATTCCAGTCCTCCGTGCCCCACTCTTCTGTCGCTGCCCTCCATGCACCTATAAGGATAACAACAGGTAGAGAAGTTACACAGGCGTCAAAGCTCCACCTCCGAGAGCTGGGGGAGCACTGGGGAGCTTTGCAAGCAGCCGAGAGGATTTCTATTTGCCAACCAGACAAATTAAAGCAGTCGACCCCAACCCACAATTCACGGGCAAGGTACCGCAATGGGATGGCCCAGGCCTTGCTGGGGCAGACTGAGCTGAAATAGGGAGCACCGGGCCGGCAGCAGGGGCAACACACACTCCCCGACACCGAACAGGGAAGCTGAGCTCGGCAAGGAAGTCCTGGCACCGTCCCCAGCCTCCTCGTGCCATTTTCCTGATCTCCCCTTGCACTGCGGTAGCTGCATGTTTCAGCATCCAGGAGCAGGTCGTGTTTCCCGGCAGCTCAGACAGAGCATCTCCTTCGGGGCCTCCTGCCAGCTCTTGGGCAGGGTCTCACCACCCAGTTAAACCTGAGGCTCCTATAAAACCCAGCGACAACTCAATCGTTCACGTGGTTCATTGCTGGTTTTTTTTCCCGCCCCTCAAAAACCGTCGAAACCTCAGTGCACCAGGAACTCCTGTGCAAAGGCAAACGGGAATCAGAGTGGAAAATTTAAGGGACTAAGCAATCCACACATTTCCTGCGACCAATCTCAGAAACACCCTCCAAGTGAGCAGGTTAAAGTATCAGGGAGAAAAGCAGGAGATTTCAGCTGCAATCCAGCACAGCGCAATTTGTAAGAAAGCAAAATTTACCAGGAAACAAAAAGTTCTGCCTGGCTGCACCTTCAACTTGTTCCGTCCCTCAGTTCCATCACAGCTTCACCTCAGTACTTTGAATTTTACGTGGCAAGTTCCGAATCCGTTAGACCACTTATTTAGTGTGGGAATATTTTACATCCCCCAAAAAACAGCTGCATTTCTGCAGAGCTTGTTTTCAGCCCATGCAAACCAGATCAACAGAACAGGACCCAGCCAAGAGGGTTAACCTTGGAGACGTTTAACAAGAACGGAACAAGTTGGCACCAGCCCTTTTAGAAGCCAAAAGCCTTTTACCGCATAAAAACAGAGCACATGGGAACAAGAACATTGTGGATTCTTCTGCAGGACACTATCAAGGTTGTTGAGATTTTTTTGGGGGGAAGAACGCAGCAGACTTTCCCATAAACACTTTAATTACGAGGCCGAAACGTCCAAACAACTGCTTGTCTAGAAGTGGGGGATCCAGTGCACGGAATAAGTATATTAGCAGTGAATTGTTCTTTTTTTTCCTTGTTGTTTTGTTTTGCCTGGCAAGCGGAGCCAATTCAAGAAGCCTTCCTGGATTATTTTTTTTTTTTTAAGTTAGAAATACAGATATTAATCCAAACACGATTTCCCTGAGTGCCAGGAGTCTCCAGGCACACTCCTCTACCTCTTCCTCCCCAGATGGAAGCATCAGGAGTTCAACACATTCAACGCAACACACATCTGGGCTTTACAAACACAGATTCCACCTTTCTGTACTTTTTTTTTGGTGCAGTAGCAGGAAGGCTCCTTTCCAGTTTTTCATGAAGATCCTGCCAGCTCAACCCTTACCCAGGGGGTGAGTGGGAGCTGGAGGTACCTGCAGGTTGCAGGTGGCCGGGGAGAGCAGGACACCAGGAGAGATGCCCCACGAAGAGTTTGTGCACGTAGGAACAGGGCATGGGGCTCTCTCAGTCCTGCTTGCTTGGGAGAAATGAGTAGGAAAGCAAAGCAGCAGGAAAAGCAGAAGGAAAAGCTGCAGATGAAGAGCAGCCATTGATGGGGCTTCCCTGGCAAGTCTAATTCTGGAGCACCAACCAACCAAGGACGACTTGTGCTCCTCGCACACCAAGGGACGGGTGGAAAACCAAAGACCTGCGATGTAGAACCTGGTATTTGCCTGAAATGCTCCAAAAAACTTCCTAAATCAGCACAGTGCATTTAGATTTTTTTTTAAAGAAACTGGGTGTATCACCCTTCATCAAACTCTTCCAAAGGGGATAGCAGCGCCCTGACACCTCCAACACCACTTTAGGAGTGTCATCTTCTGAGGAGCTCTAAGGAAGACCTTCAAAAATCTGCTGGCCTTTGAGCTCCTCAAACCAGGAAAAGGAGAAAAAATAAAATTAAAAGTCAATAGGTGTTTTCAAATATGAATGTGCTGAAGAAAACAACCCCACTGTGTCTTCAAGATCATTCCCCCTCCAAATAAACTATCTTTTAATTTTATACTGGGAGATGAGCAACCAGTTTGCTCCTCCCGCACTCCACCGGGTGCTCTGCTGCTGTCTGGGTGACTCGATGGCCCAGCCTGGAAGGGTGACAGACCCAAAGCTCTCACTCTGCACCTCAAAGGAATGTAAATCCAAACAAAGCCAAAGTGTGGCAAAAATGTAATGGCAGCACTGGAGCAGAAGGTCTTGTGCCGCCTGCGGGAGTTAATCTTTAACCCTGAGATGGGAACCACAAGATGGTCCAAAGCAACAGAAACACTCCAAGGTCTGCCTCCAGGCTCTGCAAGAGACTCTGCAGCCTCCACCCTCCTCCTCCTGTCCCGACCTTCAAGAGCAATGGGACGAGTTGCTTCAGAAGGGCCCTCGACTACCACAGCTCAGGGGAGATGGAGGAGACCTTAAGTCAAACAGGATTTTGGTCTCATTACAGACACTGATGGGGTTCGGTAGGTAAAAAGATCATCTCGTGGGTGTCTCTTGGCTTTGTACAGCATAAAGGTGTAAGAGCAGGAAATAAAGCGGCCGGGCATGGAGCAGCTTTGCCATCAAACATCCCGGTCATCTCATCTCCACCGTCACCTTCATCCGCAGGGTGTGCCTGCTCTGGGGGAGAGCAGCAGCCAGGCAGCAAGGACATGCCAAAGCAGCCACCAAGTGCGTCGCTCACCCTGCAGCAGCCGAAAGCAGAGGCAAAGGCGCTGAGATTTTTAAGCCACAATAATTCCCCTCGCAGAACGTTGTGACCCTGAGCAGAAATGCAGCAGGGAGGGCAGCGAAGGGATCACTGCAGAACCAAAGCACCGAGGAACGGCACGGGGACAACGCAGGTCCTGGCTTTATGGGTGTGAGACAAGAGCTGCCCCACACTTCTTCCCCTCGGGTGGGATGCTCTGCCATCGGTGCTGCGGACACGGAGCTGCTCTGGGTACCGAGAAGCAGTGGCTGAAGTTAAAATTTACTTAATCCACAAGAATTTGGGTTAAACCTCTCCCCATTTACATTCAAGGTGTCAGCATTAGTAAAAGCACAGTCAGAGCAAACGTCAAATATTCATGAAAAATCGACAAATTAAGAGAGAGAAGAATGACATATCCACAGATATTTCAGGTTTTGTTTAAAAAAAAGCTATAAAGTAAAGATATCCGGGCAGTTAGTGCACCTGGATGTATCGTACCAGGAGCAGTGTCAAATTTTCGGGGATAATTTGACCCCTCACCCCCAATGAAATCAAGTCCTGAAACAAAAAACAAAAGAAAAGAAAGACAACCAGTGAAATTTTGACTTTGAGAAGTGAAGGCGAGTTTCACTGCCCCCACGTACACCAGTCACATCGTACCTGTGGATATTGTTTATTTAAAGAGATGCCTGTGGCTACTAAAATGGAAACGAAACGACCGCGCACAACACAGGTGAACAGCACAGTTGCATGATTGACTTTACAGCTGCGTTGTAGCACTAGAGCAAATTTAAGTTCTTCTATCAGAAAAACCTTCCAGTTCCCCCCAACCAGGCTCTAACCCCCTTTGGTTCCACAAAACACCAACACCCCTCCCCCAGAAGCTTGTTGGGACCAGACAGTTGAAGTTCCCAGCACACAGAGCTCATCCACTCATCCCCTTCTTCCCCGTCACCCCTCCATATGCCCACTCCCTCTGGTATTTAAAACTTCATTTTTCAGTTGGGAAGACAGCGATCGCTCAATCTGTTGATTTTATAAAACCACGCTTGGGTTTCCCCACACATCCCCCCTTCAAAACAGCTGGGTTTTGAAAACAAAAAGCCACCAAAGCCCAAGCCAAGCAAAACCCCCTACGCTAACAATGTGCAGTAAAAGGTATCGCGTTTCACGCTGTTTTACTGCCCTCCTTCCAAAATGATCAGATTTTCAGCAAACACAAGAAATATGGAAGTGGCCTAAAGCGACATTAATGGGGCTGTGAATGCTTCTTACAACCAAGATATGGTTTTCCAAAAACCACGGAAAATTAGTTGGACTTCACATTGGTGCAAGATTGCTCCATTAAAAAAAAAAAAACAACACAAAACACTCTTAAACCCTCCCCACCCCACCCTGCAAAATAGCCTGCTTAGGATTAAGGACTGTCCCTTGCGACTCTGCCCAGTTCTCACCCTGCACAATCTGAGTTCATTTGTGTGAAAAAACAAAACAAAAGTACCATTTTTCCAAAGCAAGAGAACGTGGAAGGGCAGGCGGGCGTTCAGGAACTGCCCAGTGAAGAAAGGTTTGCTTTGAACAGGGAAACAAAGACAGACAGAGAGAATACTCTCCATATCAAAACCAAGAGCCAGACATCTGAGCTCTGAGCAATACTCTCTGGAGTAATAAGAGGACAATTTGCGTGTGTTTAGCATGCTACAGTTTATAAAAAAAAAAAAAAAAAAGACTTTTCCAAGGAGGTAGCGTGGTTTTGGTTTCTCAGGGCAGACCTTCTCGCTCAGGTCAGCCTCTTCTCCCGAGGAACAGGTGATAGGACAAGAGGAAACGGTCTCAAGTTGCCCCAGGGGAGGTTTAGGATGGATATTGGGAAAAATTTCTTCACCCAAAGGGTTGTCAGACACTGGCAGAGGCTGCCCAGGGCAGTGATGGAGTCACCATCCCTGGAGGTATTTAAAAGCTGGGCAGACGTGGTGCTAAGGGCCATGGGTCAGTAGGGGTTTGGGTTGGGCAGGGTTGGGTTGATGGTTGGACTCAATCTTAAAGGTCCCTCCCAACCTTGACCACTCCGTGATTCTGCTGGAAAACAAACGGAGGCAAGTGCTTTTGTGCCTCTGCTGGACAACAGCATGCATGAGCTCACACCAAAACAACCATCCGGCACCCAATCTCCACTGTGGTCACCCTGACAGATGTGACAGGCGCAAAAGGGTCACTGAAACCCATCCCTGAGCCAACAACCTGTTCGTCCATCCCCGAGCCAAAGATCTACCCAGAACCTCCTCTGTGCGACTGGACGGGCACAGAATCTGCTTTTCCTCTAAACACCAAACAGCCAAGAGGCGCATGAAGAACCACTTACTTGTTCCATCATCCGGCTCAAAGCTGCCCGTGTTGTTCCACGTGTTGTTGTTGCTATTCCCATAGTTCTCATCCACGCCGGCCGGCTCGGCGTAGTCAGCTGGGTTGAAGGTTCTGCAAGGAATACAAGGATGGAAAATTTTACTCCCTTTCCCTAAGCATTTTAAAAGCAACTGATTTTATTCAGATCACGACACATCTCAAAAGACAGTCTTCTCAGCAGAGGGATGCTCCAGCTCCACCACCCATTCCAAATTTAAGTTATCATGATGCGGTTTTGGGTTTTATTAACAAAAACAAGGAAAAATCAGAACACAAATGACTGATGGAACGGTACTATTCACGCACAAAGACTTATTTTTGCTTTGAAACTTACCCCATGCCTTGGGCAGAAAACCTTCCCCCTCGCCTTCCAGAGCCACCTGTAAAACACACACACGCTGCTGAGCATCTCTTGGCTCTGCACCACCGGAAAAAGAAACATTTGAACAACGTATGGATTTCTGATGCCCATACTCTGAAAGTGGTGAGGATCTTCCCGAGTTGATGGGATTTCCAGCAGCATCTTTATATGTATGGGAATGACCTCAGCTGGCTGGCAGCATCGTTAGCAATGCACAATTCCAGGCTCAGACGAGGTTTCCAGCTGGCACAAACCATAAATACTGGACCCCAGGTTCCGATTGCTGCAGCGTGTCCTCAGCAACACCTCCTGAGGCAGCTCAGATTTTATGGAAAAATTAATCGCTGCTGCTAAGTATTTAAAAACCAAGGCAAGAGTCTGCACAACTACAGAGCTTGGAGACATGGGGGCAGGAATCCTGTCCTGTTGGACAATAGGATGACCACAGCCAATGGTGGGCCCCTGTGGCCAAGAAGGCCAATGGTCTCCTGGGGGGCATCAGGAAGAGTGTGACCAGCAGGTGTGTGACCAGACACCTCTGCCCTGGCGAGGCCCCATCTGGAGCACTGGGACAAGTTCTGGGCTCCCCAGTTCAAGAAGGACAGGAAACTGCTGGGGAGGGTACCGCAGAGGGTTACAAAGATGATGAGGGGCCTGGAGCATCTCTCTTACAAGGAAAGGCTGAGGGACTTGGGGCTTCTTAGTCTAGAGAAGACTGAGGGGGTCCTGATCAACACCTCTAAATACTTCAAGGGTGGGTGTCAGGAGGATGGGGCCAGGCTTTTTCCAGTGGTGCCCAGTGACAGGACAAGAGGAA